>JAVYIG010000057.1:20000-620000 GCA_035222895.1 Strongylocentrotus droebachiensis
AATAGTTTAATAAAATAGTACAATTAACATTTTCTACTCAACAAAGGATAGCTGCTAAAGTAGAATTATCCAATAAACTTGGAAGCGTCACAGAAACTAAAAGAAATTTACCAATCAACCAATGTTTTCTTTCAAACATGTCACAAAGCAACCCCTTTAAAAAAAATACCTGCTATAAACAGTAAACTTCACTCAATTTGGCACTGAAAAAGCAAATCAAACTCTATGAGCTAGCTCCCCATCACAAGAAATGCTCCATTCTATAGTTTATACAGATCTTATATCACATTGTAAAATTACAGATTAGAAGAAACCAAGTTTGGAAGTTTTAGACCAGAAGAAATAGGAGACATAGTTTTTAAGGCACCAGGAAAAATGTTGCTTTTTTGGAAAGGGAAAAAAGCATAGACAAACACGTGATTGAAATACAAAAGAATCAAAATGTTGCAACCAAACCGACATTTTGCTAAAATAAGTATTAACCAATTTTAAAATGTTTGATCCTTTCTAACAAAAGAAATCTTTATTCATCTGTATCTACGTACTGACCAGAGATCCTACTGTGTGGTATGTTCCTTATTTTTACTGGTAAATTCTAGCACACTACATCTTCAAACATCTACAAACCTTGAACAAGGTGATAAGATAATTGTCTCGACTCTACCCTGTATTCTTCCTACAATTCTATAAAATGATATATACTTAAAACACAAAAGTGGAGTATATATGGACATTCTTGAGATTAAAATAGCAAGAGTAAAGATATACTAAGACTTGTCTGTCATACTATGTCTCTATTCACTGTTATTCTTTGATATTATGGAAAAACTAATCATTTGTATAGTAAAAAAGATATAATACAGCTTTGTGTATTCTTTCAAGCCTCTTACACACACCTGATGTACACAGATTAGGAATGTCAATACAAATACATGTACTAATTCACATATGTAGTATTTGAACATTTTCCAGCATATTAATTAAAAAACACATAAAACACAAGCATTGAAGAGACATTGAAAGACTAAAGAGTACAAGTTTAGGACACATTTTGAGGAAAAAAAGATTTCTTCGAAGCTAGAATACGATACAGACTTGTGATTTCAGTACCGGTATACAGAATGAATTGGAATTATGCTTTGTTCTTTTGCAAAGCAAAATGGAATGAACAGACTTCAAAGATACTTTTAACCATCAAATATGAAAACGGAAGAAGCAAAACAATTACATGTGAAAGAATTAAAAAAATTGACAAATACCATATATTCTACACATTTAAAAAAGACATTGACACTAATTCATTTCTGTTAACACATATTTCCCCTTTACTGCTGTTGCAGGATTTAAACTAACTCAAACGGAGACATCCAATTGATACAATCTTCAATTGATTTGAAAATTATAGACAGAAAATTCAAACACATAACCACTCTTGGTGTATCAAATGAATTAAAACATAATGGAAGAAATTTTGGAGACATTTGCTGTAGCATGTGATCATGATGGCAATATTGCCAGGCAAAGATTTTAAATCTTTTGAGAGCAAAATAAGTTCATTCTTGGAATTATTAGTTTAAAAAATTGTATTTAAACAAAAATCCAAATAATTACAGTTCCTTCATAAACACATGCCATCTTGATCTCAAGACCTCCGGTATTTCAAAATGCAAATAAACAAAATTGTGCACAAATCTACACAGATGCTTTAAAACCACTTAACAAGATTCAATGAAAAGCATCATTTTGTCAACATTATTTTGTAAAGTTTTGCTATCTTGTTTGTTTGACAAAGGTTTGTTCACAAGTAGTTGTTCTGTATGAATTTCATTTACAGGAAAAATTTCACTTGGCATCTATTTTTTTCCACTATGATCTTGCTTCCACAACTAAGGTTATTAAATAATAATTATGATAACTGTTTTTCATTAAGTGCTTTAACAGTTAAAAGTGATCAAAGCACTTAGTGCATTATAGCCTGAATCATATTGAATCATTTTTAAATAATGACCAACAAGAACACACAGGCAAGACAAGACAGGAAGATTCTATTAAAACATTTACAGGTCTAAGTTTTCTTAATAAACTATTTCATTCAAATAAACTTTTCTCTCTGGCAAGTGGAAAAAAATGTCTCACCGGTAACTTGAATTTCTTGTGTTGACTCCACAAGCTCATTAATTCATATCTTCATCCATAGTGTTCAACATGAACGTTTATATACACATGATTTAATCACGATACTTCATTAGAAGCAAAAAAAATTAAAAGAGAAGCACATTTGTTCTAAGCCACTGACAAGAAGGCATAGTGCCTTCCTCTTTTGAAAGACTCGTTCGCTAAGTTACGAATACTGATAATTAGGAAAATTTTGAAAGATGATCAAATGTATGTGATCCTCAAAACCTAATAAAATAATTATCAAGCTTATGTATACATGTATATCGATGATTTGTTCTTAGAGCAAGTTGAATGAATGCTTCACACATAAAATAAATGTTTAAATAAATGACATTAAATGGTATTTTACGATAAGAATTTAATTGAAGCATTAATGTATTGCTATACTATCAATTTAATGCCTCAAAGGCAAAATCATTATTCATATTATTGTACTATAATTTACTACACTGACATTTTAAATTCTTTATCAAATCAATAGATTTATTCCATTATGATGGATGTGAATATAAGGCAAATTTACATTCTAGAAAATATACAGGTAGTATTATTTCCATGATGGCATCGAAATAATATATGTTGGTAATCGTAAAATATTGATTCCATTTAAGGGGTGTTGAATGTGATCCATGGTGATGATTTATGGTCAATCATAAAATTTGTTTACTGCAAATTCATCAAAGATACTTTGTGCTCAATCTGACTGCAACAAATGCATATAAAGATTTAGATCTGAAAACTTGTAATCAAATTCAGTCCTTTCCCATTGAAATCCAGATTATGTCAGTGTTAGAGATTTCATGAAAGCCTTTGTATGAAGTACTCTGTGTCGTCCACTGGCACTAAAAGAACACGCTATTTGTATTTGTAATTGCTTTCTTGAATCAAATTATCCTGTTGACGCTTGGGTTGTGTAGAAACAACTGATATTGTTTTTTGGAATGCACTATTTGCATTTTGCAAGTTCTTTCTCAAACAAATTAATCCTGTCAGTGCATGGGTGATAGAGATGTAGAAACAAAATGTATGTTGGGTATATCTTAGGCAGCCTCTGCAATAATGCCTAATCATTGGCAGTGACCATGGATGGCATGAATACATATCAAACTACAGCTTTGGATTTTCAGCCTTTGAAGACGTCTCTGGACCTCACTTACAGCTTCCTACCAATGGAGACGGTCTTGCGTGGGACAGCCAGCCCGGACACGGAGAGCGATCCCCTGCGCACCTGGGAGGGGATGGCCACAGGCTTGACGGGGGGACCCCTGGGGGGTTTGGTGGCGGGGACAGGGGAGGTTCTTTCAGAGAAGATGTCGTGGTTGGATATTACACCGGATGGTTGGGCTCCTATGATGGGGAAGAATTAGGCAAAGTAAAGAGAAGATAAGGATTTAGTCATAATCATACCTCCTATATCACTCATAAATACAGTGTCAAAATAGTTACTTTTTTTTTCTTATACATTAGGTTATTTTGATACAGTATTTGAACACAGTGTCAGAAAACTTATTTTTTGTTTGTTTATTAACACATTTTAACTAACACTAATAAATGCAAAGTAAGAAAGGTACCTCTTTCTTAAATATTAGAACAATTTGAGTAGCGAAAAATGTTTTATAAAAAGCATCAGCTCCAAAAGTATAGTCGAATATCAAGCATAATGATTGATCAACATTTTCAATTCTACTATTAACTTTCATATGCATTTTAATCTCTCAATTCAGAGTATCCAAAAGCATATGCATGTCCTTTGCATTTCCCTTGATATCAGGTTACATTAGACGAGCAGACTTTGATAATTACCTAGCCCCAGGAAACCTGAATGCGATACTAAATTTTTGGAGGGAGGGGGGGGGGGGGGGGGGAGGGGTGACTTCTTCCTTTTTTAACCAAAGCACATGCACAAACCACTTGGTCATGGTAATTGATACTCGATATCTCGCAATCTCGCATGGTTATAGATACTCGTCCCTCGGATAGGACCTTAAATGGAGGCCCCGTGTAGAGAACAGTCACTACCTTTCCACGTCAAGAACCCACTGCACTATTCATATAAGAGTAGGGGGGAAACCCCAGTGTAGTGGTCCACCTGCACACACCCCAGTATAGTACGATAATACTCTGTAAATAGGTATGTACTCAAAATGAAAGAAGAAGAAGAAAAGAATTTTATCGAGGATGACAATGTTTTACCTTTGTATCTCTTGACGAGGGTCTGGCCTTTGCCCCTGTCTGCACCAATCTGTCGGACTGTGGCAGGGGGTGTGGTGTTCCTCACCATCAGTGTGCCAATGTCTTGTTCTCCTGGTTAGGACAAAACAAGAATGAAAGGAGTCATCGTTACACTGATATAGATATTAGGCCAGAATTCCAAGGCAAAATACACCTACATGTATTTAAGTAAGTATGATAATTTATGATCCATATCAGGAAATTTGGTTTCTACTGGTTACAAAGTAATACAATACAATAAATGCTGATATACGCTTTTTTCAATCTACAGAAGAGGTTTACACCTCCTTCGTCAATTTGAAACATGGATATGATTCATATTGACATCTCATGAAAAGGGGCATATCTTCAACAACTTTCAACTTTCAAGATTACTGGATAGATTTTGACATATACCGGTAGCCATGATCCTACAAATGAGATTACTGTGTATTAATATAATGTCTAGTATGTTATTCTTGATGATTTATAAAAAGAAGCATCTGTGTTTTGAAATTAACTTACCACTTTTGAACACAGACATTACGAAGCTTATCATGAAGTACTATTATCATTCTATATCTTCTACTGAGCACCTATGTAAAGATATCTAAATTCGTACGTACATATTTTTGTACAAATACTTTTGATTGCGCAGAAAAACCCAAGAGGTCTTTGAGTTGGTTGCCTTACCAGCTTGGTTGACTTGAAAACGCTTGTTCGGTTTGCTGTCCTCGTTGATGCTGAAAGGCGTGGACTGCTGAACGCCCCTTCTAGGGGATACCTGAGCTATGGCGCCACCTCGTCTGACAGCAGGCTTAGGGATCAGGGATAACTGGAAGAAAATCAGGGACAATCAATATAAAGTGATAATAATAATAATCTGGATTTATATAGCGCTTCATAAAAAATACCGTCTCTAAGCCCTTCACAGATTTTATTTCCCTGGTCATTGGATTTCTTCCCACACAATGTGCACCATCTCCACTCCCTGGGGAGTATTCCTACCATAAAGTCAATGTGATGGCATATAGCAATTACTAACACTAATGCGTACGTCATCCTATTAGGTCCCCATTTCTCTCCTTGGTATGGAGTGGCAAATGTAGATTAACGCCTTGCCAAAGGATATTAGTGCAGTGTCAAGTGCTTACACCACTCGACTATGACACATGTACAAGTATATAGAGAGTATATAAGTATACAGAGATGGATAAAAACAGAATGGATACAGGATAAATTACAGTATGACATTTTCCAAGGAATTGATTTCACTGCGACTCTGGTTTGTGCTTAATATTCACCAATGGTTCATGAAATTTAACATCAATAAATATATACTGTTTTTGTAGCACATGCACATTATGATACCATGTCTCTTCATGCTTCAAGGATGCCTTGGAAAATATTAAGTTTCTTATGCCTGCAACCGATATTAGCAAACAGCAGGTACTTATTTCAAAGAGACAAAAATGTAGACAAAATGCCTCGTCTCAGGAAATATGCATATATGCAATAAAATCTGCCTACAAAGGTCCCCTGAGGGAGAAAGTAAAACTGACAACTTGAAACAGTTTATCTCTACCTAATTATATAGTCCCTGTAATATTATGGACTAGAATTATTTAAATTGGCCACAGTAAACCCTGGTTGATTTAACAAGTAAGGTGATCACATATAGGAAATCTTCACAAACCTGATCAAGCGATTCTCTCTTCTGTCTTTTCTCCGCCACACTCCTTGCAAATCTTGACTGTTGCTTGTTCTTCAGGGGAGTATTGTGATTATCGTTAAACCTCGTATCATAGGATCTCACCGATGAAGTGTCATCAAAGTCACTCACATGTGATTCGATCGGAGAACTCGTATAGTGTATCCTACTAATCTGGGAAAGTCGGCTATTCACAAGTCTGCTATCCTGAGTCATTCTGGGTTCTGCGACTTCTTCCAAAGCTCGCATCGATGCGAACGGTCTCTCGTGAAGATTCAGTTTCTCCGGTCTGGAGTACCTGTCGGTCACTTTCTGGGATGTGCGCTTGCGAGCGGCCACGGCGGCGATTTTCTTCGTCCTGTGCACGATCTCCTTACGATTAATGTCAGCTTCCGACTCGCTGAGGTTGAGTTCTTTAAAGGATTTGACAGGATGTGTCATGATGCCGTTGGGAGGGGTGTAAGGGCGTTTGATAGGGTGCTTGGTGCCGTGTGTGCCGAGGTCTACCAGGCTCTCATGTTTGGTGATTGGAGGGGTGTAAGGGGATTCTACCATCACCCTAGGGATGGACCCCCCTCCTGGTCCTAGACCTGCATTCTCTCTCAGCTGCCTGGTCCTGGGGCTGGGCTGGAACACTCGCGGCTGACCAGAGGCAGCAGGTTTACTAAGAGTAGAGAATAACATAGATATCAAATGATTCTTACCATCACATATATATAATGTTTTTTTTATATCTTTAAAGCATTCAATACCTCTAATTTTAAATCCTTTATTTGTTTTTAATGTTTCACCGTGAGAATCCCCTTAATTTTCTCTTCCCTAAACATTCTTTCACTGTTCTCAGTTGCACTTTTGTTAAATATCTATCTCTCTCTCTCTCTCTCACTCTCTCTTACGTATTTGTGCTAAGTTGTATTCAAATAGTTTACTCCCTCCTTTCTCTCTCTCTCTTCCTGTCACTCTCTTTCTCTCTCCCTACCTCTCTCTCTCTTTCTCTTCATCTCTCTCTCTCTCTCCCTACCTCTCTCTCTCTCTCTCTCCCTCTCTCTCTCTCTCTCCCTCCCCCTCTCTCTTCCACTGTGTCTGTTTCTACAGCCTCCATCTCATACTGCCATCAAATTCTATTTCCTATGTGTGGCTATGTCAAGCCTTGGTGAGGTTACTCTTCCAGCTTACCTGTCAGAATGAGCATGCTGTCTCTTGGTAGCTTGCTTGCTTTGTTTAATCTCTACCGATTCCTTCTCGGGTGAGTTGCTTTCTTCCCTCTCCTCCTGTAACTGTCTCGCTGTCATCTTCTTGAAGTTGAACATGGATGAAGATTTTGCAACCTAATGTAAACAAGCAAAGATTTCAGGGGGGCATTTCACAACACTTGTCATCAGTGACAAATGACAGTTTTTGTTATAAGCCACTGAAATCCTTGCTTCTGATTGGTTATCAGCAGATTTGTCACTGATTTTTGTCATTTGTCATTGCAAAAAGGCTTTGTGAAATGGGCCCCAGATGTTATCCATGAGCACATGTGCATGTACCGTCACGTCAATAGAGTATAGTTACTATTTGCTTAGTGTTGACACACTGCTTCTGGTTTCCAAAGTGTAATATCATGGCCTGTCAGTTCATATCGAACGGACTACCATGTATCCAACAGAAGGGTTTAGGTTTGGGTACTACTAATATTAAAAATCTCCGTCCACGCAAACCAATCTAGTATTCACCTTGCTATAGCTTTAGAAAGTCACTACTCATTAGTTACTTATAGTGGTTTATATATTATCTGGTTCTTTAAATCAACAATCCAAATTCTATGTATTTATTTCTTTGTGCAAAATATCAGCAATTTCTGAACAGAGATTACAGAAATTCCCCAGCAACTCGAAATGAAACCAATCCAATAAATAAGTGCACTGTCCAAAAATCATTGTACGAAACAATCTTTCAAAGGTCAGAGGTGAAAGGTCATGCCTACCATGTTAAGATGCTGATGCATAGATGAGTGTGCTCTCATGTCTTCATACAGGTCCTCATTCACCCCCATGGCGTACTTATCATACAGCTCTTCGAGCTCCATGGGCACTGGAAGACTATGCTCTGTATTGGGATTTATAAAAATAAAGATATTAATAATAATACTCAGTTTTTATATAGCACTTATTACAATCACTAAGTGCTTCCAAACTTGGAGATTATTACCCCGGCTTTAGCTGTGCTGCCATTACGGCGCTATAGCATTTCAAAGAATTAATTCCTGCCAGGTACCCATTTACATATTGTTAGTGTCAAAAGGGTATCATCCCTATATAAACAGTAAATTAAAAGCCAACTCATATTTCTGTGGTCACTTGAATGACTTGTAACTTTATGATATCATACTTTTCTATTCTTAATATCATATCCCTTTCAAAAACCAGTTTGCACTACTGCTATCTCAATTTCTGTTTTGTTAAAATAATTGTCCCAAGATCTCCTCCCCCCCCCTCCCTCCACCCTTCCCTTCCCTTCCTGTTAATCCTGTACCCTGCACCACTCCCCCTCTTCCTCCCCTTTTTCTCTACTTTTCTGTTTTGTATCTCTCATCCTCCCTCCCTGCCTCCCTCCCTCCCTCCCTCCCTCCCTCTCCTCCTCCTCCTCCTTCATTTCATGCTGTTGCTAACTCTCCCTAGCTCTCTGTAATTTCTGTTTCTTATTTAAAAACTTTTATTTTTATAAATCATAAGGATAAGAAAAAGCACTTGTTATGAATTTACATTCTTTCCTACCCCATAGTATCAAACATCTACTAAGCAGAGGTTAAGAGCAAGGATTTTTACCTGTAATGAGTCTGCGTTGTTCACTGATGATCTGATCACAGACCTGCTTATGTTTCTCATATCTTAGAATGATACTCTCTTTCTGTTCACACACATGCCTGTCCATCAGAGCTCGTGATTTCAGCTCGGTATCTGGAGAGAAAGGAATCTCTGGCTCAGGAAAACAAACCAAACTGAATATCGTATCAGCTATTATTTACACAGGTTTTTTTCATGGGTTTCTGGAATTGTTTTAGGGCAAGGCATTTATGAACATGTAATCTTTGTAGTCTGATGTTAAATTTGGAGTCCTTAAAAACTTTTGAAAATGTTTGTGCCCTTCTAATCTGCAAAAACATCTTTACACACAAAAATTAATGCTTTTTTTCAATAATGGTATTTGAATTGTTATATCCTAGCTATTTGCAGTGTGTTCTAACTTGAATTGATGAGAAAGTTACTTACAGAAAATTGCAGTTTTGTGTTAAAAAAGTATTTCATTGAATAATCATTAAAAACGGAAACTTACGCACAACTTTCAAGTTTAGTTTCATATCAAATTTTGAAAGGCAATACATTAAGTGTCTGTCATAGCTTTTTCAATGATATGGTGAAAAACAACGACTAATTCACTGATGGAATATATTAGATACATGTATAACCCCAAAACAGCAAAAGTAGTGCATAAAATTTGATGATGAAAAGGATACTCTCAATCTCCAGCTCATGAACCTTGCAGAGCATCTCAAGCAACTCTCTCTGCTCCTCACTAGTTATCTTCCTTGGAAGTACCTGAATAAATAATAAACACAAGAGATATTGATCTTTAAATACATTTCCCCACTACTTGATGGTAACATTTCACATAGCAGTTAAAATCTCTATCAACAGTGAAGGAATATGAAAAGGAAGCAATTAAACATGTACAGATATACCTTGCATATTGTCATTTAATACAAATATCCATGAATGAAAATGATGTGAGCTTTTTCTCCACTCGTCATTATTTTTGAGATCTGAATAATAATATTAATAATATAAATATTAATATAATAATCTAATTATTTCTAATTACAAGATCGAGCACGCGATCTTAATTTACTGGGTGCAAGCAAAAAATTATTTTCAAATCAAAATTACTCCTAGGAAGCCAAACATTCATATTACCTAAGAGTTTCTGAGCATTTTAGTGTACCATACAATGTATATCTTCATTCAATTTATGATTCTCAATGCAATCTGCCTACAGGATAACAGGGTATTTAAAAGTTATCACTTTATATTCTTTTTTCTTAAAGGGATTGGGTTTCTTTGCCTCAGATTCTAAAAAAAATCCTGGATTTAGCTCATGCCGCAATCATAATTATAAACCTTTAGGTCATACATGAACTCCATGACTTTTACAAGCCAATTGCCTGTCTGATTATCAAGATATCTATGATTGAAATTCGACATTTTAGAGTTTGTTTTCCTAACGGTTTTTATAAAACTAGTCTATTTGGAAAAATTAGTATGGTAAAACCGGTCACTCAATTTTTTTTACCTCTTTGAGGCACTTCATGATCATTTTGAAGCACAATTTGTTTAGGGCTTCAATATTACACCATATCACTGACACTGATAACATGTAGGGCCATGCATCTCAGTTTTTAAATTGTTAAACGATGCCTTTAATCTAAAATAACTCACCTCTTCAAGCTTGTTGGCAGCTACACGCACATTCTCCAGGTATTTCTCAAGCTTCTTTCTCTCTGATTCCTTTTGTTTCTTGGCTAGGACGGCGGTGGTGAGACTGTCTCTAGCCGTCATGATCTCCTCAGGGTCCACCTCAGGGGAGTAGGAACCAAGACTGTCTGTCTCTAGGTCCTTCTCAAGGGCACGTTCTGTTTAGTGAAAACAGGGTTAGATATTATCATTCATGTCACTAGCCTAATATGGATCCTGGTTTCATGAAAGGGAAGTAGGTTCAATGTCAGGTATGACCCACTGCTGTCTGTTTGAAGGTTCTTTTCAGGGGCACATTCTGTTCATCGAAAGTAGGGTTAGAAATGATTATTCAATTTACTACACCAATATGCACTTTAGTTTCATGAGAGATAAGTGGATGAAGCCTTGGAAGAGTAGCAATCTTTACTATCTGCCTGTAGATCCTTCTCTAGGACTAACTCTGTTAAGTGAAAACAGGATTAGATGTAGAATTGTAGATTTAGCCTCAAGATAGTCCGATGTACGTCTTACTGTATCAAGGTTCTTCTTAGGGGCATGTTCTAATTATGAAATCAGGGTCATAAAGACCACCTTCATTTCATCTTTTGTTATCAGTATACATATATGAATGCAATCCTTTGGGGGACAAAACTACCCCCCCCCCCCCGGTAACATCCGTGTCACAGGTCAGTAATCCACACTTGACCGCACATCCCTTTTTACACGTTCACATATATCACATCAACTGAATAAACACACCGACAGCCCAACACACAAGCAAGGTAAAACACTTTGAAATTGCATAATCATTTCTAAGTTTATTCCGTAAGTATTTCTTGTACTAATTTTTGCTATATGTTTATGATGCTTGACTATGATTGAGTAATATTAAGTTTGTATGTCATGTACATTTGTTCATACAATGTATTTGTTTCTGTATGTGTTTGCACTTCAGAACCTGTAGAAGGCCTCACAAGCCGAAAGCTCGTAATAAAATTGTATAGTACAGCTACGTCTCACGTTCCTAGACCATTTTCTTCACGCCTACATATTCTGGAACACCCGTTGTCATGTCAGAGTTGCGAATTCTCGCACTTTTATATATACCGTGTGTCTCAAAAAAAACGTAACACTTTTGAAATGGTTGCCAAATTGAGCATATATAATTTTATGAAAAAATGTTGATATGTATGGAAAGCTAAAGGACCAACCTTTCATATGATATGAAAAAATTGAAAAAAAAATCATGCTTCGATGAACAGTGTTCACTTAAGTTAGAGGTATGAAAATGGGCCTGCGCAGGATTTTTCCTTCCAATTTTGGACAGGTAAGTTACTTTTAGCATACAAAATAAGTTTGATATGAGATATTCATGATCGATGGATTAAGAGTTAAAAGGATGTTTTGAATACCAGTCCTTTCTCTCTGTCATTTATCAATCCCCAAACACCACCCCTGCCACACACACACACACACACACACACCAACTTCCACTCCCATCTTATTGTATCATTGATCTGGTAGATGTGAACAGGATGAAGGAAGAATGGGAAAATGTTAAATTGAAATACCGTATTCAAAATCATAATTGACATTATGCAACCCACTCTCCTCCCCCCCACAACCTTTTCCCATCCCATCACCTACCCCTTGCCTTTTCTTTATCAGTTTTCTTCCGTAAGTTTGGTGGATCATCAATCACATTTTATTCAGGTTTTATGAATGACCCAAACATGTAATAGCTAAGTACATCATTCATTATGCATTGAAAATACCAGAATTCGAGGTATTCAAAATATCCTTTTGATTCAAAATATCCTTTTGATCCATCGATCATGAATATCTCATATCGACCTTATTTTGTAAGTTACAAGTAATTTACCTGTCCAAAATTGGAAGGAAAAATCCTGCGCAGGCCCATTTTCATACCTCTAACTTAAGTGAACACTGTCCATCGAAGCATGATTTTTTTTTAATTTTTTCATATCATATGAAAGGTTGGTCCTTTAGCTTTCCATACATATAGACATTTTTTCATAAAATTATATATGCTCAATTTGGCAACCATTTCAAAAGTGTTACGTTTTTTTTGAGACACACGGTATAGGCGTGAAGAAAATGCAAGGATAAATGCAAGAATAAAACGTCAGAAGGGGCACAGCAATTATCAGACGAAAGCACTTACAAAGAACTTGCACGGGACCCCACTCTATCCCATCTTGAAAAATTTCAAAAGGTAGTAAAAGAACTACCGTAAATAACGTTGTATAAACCGCCCTCGTGTATTAACCGCACCCCTCTTTTTCGCCCTTAAAAAAAAAAGTGTGTGTGTAAGATCATTACGGTACTGTAAATTAAAAAATAGTAGGGACCTAGGATAGAACCTTGTGGTACACCATGTAATAGAAGAAAAATTGGAGGAATTATTATTATAAACTACATATTGAGATCTATCAGAAAGATTACTTTCAAACCAAGATGACAGACAAATTTGAGTGTTGTTCTAGTTTCCGAGTGGTGAGTCAACACACCGATTACCGAGCTGGGAGATATTGCCAGGCATAGCGCCAGGTGGAGGGGCATAAATTGAAACTTTAAAAAAAAAAAAAAAAAAAAAAAATTGGTGTACCGTGTATAAACCGCACCCCCGACTTTGAAATTTTTTCGGCGGCAAAAAAGTGCGGTTTATACACCGTTATATACGGTAGACATAGACCTACAGACACAGAAAGGTCTGATACCCAGGACTACTGTCTGCCCCAACCTCTACTTTCTTCCGAAAATCCACAAACCAAACAATCCAAGCCGACCAATTGTTTCAGGCTGCTCGTGTCCCACAGTACAGATCTCCAAATACCTGGACTTCTACCTACGCCCCCTCACCGAAAAATTGCCCTCCCACATAAAAGACACAACACTTTCTAAACCACATCCAAGCAATACACATAGATTCTTACCCCTCTTCCCAAGAACCATACTGGCAACACCAGACGTGTCTTCTCTGTACACAAATATACCACACGGAGAAGGCATTGAAGCCTGTCGGGAAGCCCTCAACACTAGAAAGGAACAGAACCCACCTACAGTTCAATTAAAGGGATCCGGTAACTTTGTCTTAGATCCGTTAGAAATAATCCTTGATTTAGCTCATGCTGCAATGATAATTATAAACCTTTAGGTCAGTCAGGAACTCCATGACTTTTACAAGCCGATCGCCTGTCTGATTATCAAGATATTAATGATTGCAATTACAAATTTTGAAAACAGTTTTCATAATGCTACAGTCTATTGGGGAAAACGAGTATGATAAAACCGGTCACTCAAAGGTTTTTAATTTTTTGAGGCACTTCTTGATCATTTTGAAGCGCGATTTTTTTAGGCCTTCAATATTTCACCATATCACAGACACTGGTAACATGTAGGACCGTGTATCTCAGATTTAACATTGTTAAACGATCCCTTTAATACGATTACTTGATCTCATCCTTAAACTGAATAATTTTCAGTTCAATGGAGAAAAAAAATTGCAAATTGAGGGAACAGCAATGGGTACACCGGTTGCCCCCACCTATGCAAATATATTCATGGGCCGCCTAGAGAAACAAATACTCAACACAACACAATCACCCACCCTGGCAAACTCATGGAAATGGTACATAGACAACATCTTTTTTCTTTGGACAGGCTCACCCAGAACATTATCCAAACTGCAAGAAAAAATGAACAATATACACCCAACTATCAAATTCACATTTGAATCATCTAATGACAGGACTCACTTTCTCAACGTTTCACTCAAACTATCCAATAACCAAATAGAGACAGAACTATACACCAAACCTACGGACTCACACACATACCTCCTGCCACCCTAGCCACTCCCTCAAAAGCATACCATACAGCCAAGCACTACGAATTCTAAGAATCTGCTCAAAACCTGTTCGTGAAGATCACCACCTCAAACAGCTACAACAGAACTTTGAAGACCGAAATTACCGACCAGACATGGTTAGACAACAAATAGAAAGAGCTAAAGAAAAACCCAGAGAGGAACTACTTGAATACAAACCACGCTCTGAAAAACACAAAGACACCGTCTTCTGTACGGTACCCTTCTCCCCCACAGGTCAGTAATCCACACTTAACCGCAGATCCCTTATTACATGTTCACCTATATCACATAAACTGAATAAACACACACACAGCACCGACAGCCCAACACACAAGCAAGGTAAAACTCTTTGAAATTGCATAATCATTTCTAAGTTTATTCCGAAAGTATTTCTCGTACTAATTTTTGCTATGTTCATGATGCTTGACTATGATTGAGTAATATTAAGTTTGCATGCCATGTACATTTGTTCATACAATGTATTTGTTTCTGTATGTGTTTGCACTTCAGAACCTGAAGAAGGTCTCACAAGCCGAACGCTCGAAATAAAATTGTACAGTACAGCTACGTCTCACGTTCCTAGACCATTTTCTTCACGCCTACATATTCTGGAACACCTGTTGTCATGTCAGAGTTGAGAATTCTCACACTTTTATATATAAAAATCCAACTTTTGAAACTCTTTTAAATGTATTTTTCTGAAATGGAATGTGCTATTTAGAATTTAATGTGACCTTACACACTGCCTGTCATCACTAAAAAGTAAATTACAATCAGTGGGATCCAGACCAATACTATAACTCACCTTTTTCCCTGTTATCCATGTCCACTCCCATACTACTGGTCACTCCCCTCAGCTTACTGGGAGCATGCTGCCTCAATCTATCCTGTTCAAAACTTGAAGAAGAAGAGAACAAAAAGAATGAACAAGATATTTCATAGTACAGTATTTTTCTGTTAGTTTTTTTTTAACACAATCCTTTATCCCACCACGACCCGTTTATCCTTCATAACAGGGGTCCTAAAGCTCAAAGGAATAAACTCTCAGCTTCCAGTGATAACTTAAGTTTCTCTCTCAAATCTTTCTGGATTTTGAAGTTACTAATCAGCCTCCACCTTCCCTATCATCACATCACCCTCAAATCACTATGGTTACTTACTCAGCTAAGACAGCTTGGTATCTTTCAGCCTCTAGTGATAACTCCCATGTATCCTGTTCAACATTCATCAGTTTCTGTCCGACTGGGTTTGAAAATTACTAATCACCCTCATCCCTATTCTTTCTCTTATAACCCCCCCCCCCCCCCTTCCTTCGACAGCACAGTATATGCTTACTCAGCTAAGACAGCTTGGTATCTTTCAGCCTCTAGTGATAACTCCCATGTATCCTGTTCAACATTCATTAGTTTCTGTCTGATGTCCATCTGGGTTTGGAAGTTACTGATCAGCTGGTGTCGAAGATGGTCCATCTCCTCTCGGCTCTGCTGGGTGGCCGACAACTCGGGTCCAGCTACACGGAGGAAAACAAGACCACAGCTTGATTAGTTTTACACAGATAATATATTGAGTAATCGTATAAAGGACCATAATTTACACCCACTGTAAGCACAAACGATGTCTCTGGAATTTTGCATTTCTCATGTGGAAAACATTTTGGTAGTTCCAAATTTACAAAATCACCTGAAGAAAATTTAGACTTAAATTGAGTTATCTGCCCCTTCCCCCACCATCCCTTCCCCCTCCCCCCTCAAAAAAAAGTTATGAATTATTTTAATTGTTCAAGGTATTAATCTAAATACCAATTTAAATACCAATATCATATTAAATTGTATATTTTAAAGATCACTTTTAGCACAACTTGATATCACTGACATTATGTACATGTATCACACATCTGATATTGTTAGTTTACATTGTACGTTCATGAAATTGCATACACCCATACTTCAGTGTGTAAGATAAAATAAATGAAATGGATAGACTCACAATGAGAGGTTTGTGCTTTGAGAGCATCCGTCTGACGGTCAGCTATCTTTCCTTTCAGTCTCTCTATCTCCTGTTTCAACTCTGTGATGATGTTAGTATACTGGGCGATGTGGTAGTTCACATTCATCTGGTTTGGTTTGACCTGCAATAAACAATGTAATTATAATGCATATTAACAATGCATTCAAATACACCACATAGTAATAAATGATAAAATCTTTCGGAACTTTTGCATATTGAACCAGTAATTACTATTGGCAAGTAAATCATCATCTAAAGAGTCAATGACATTTGGGTCTCATGACAAGTGAGTCAAATTATACTGTATTTCCTAAAATGTTCATTCCCACGACATATTTATTTACTATACTTGGGTATAACAAAAATATTATCCGACGAAAAGCTTATCTCTGGGAAAACTAAGGAACCTTGATTCAATAGCACAAGCAAGTAACCCACAGTCCAGAGCAGAAGAGAAAATTCACTATATCATAGAGTAGATATAAAATTGATATGTCAAAAGCCAACAATTCTTTTAAAAAAGCAAAAAAAAAAAAATATTGACTTTTAAATTATTCCTTGGCCTATTGCACAAAACTTACCATTGATGGTAAATTTGCCATTAATGGTAACTACCATTGAAACCTTGATTTTGATTGACTGTTGAGCCCTGTTACCATGCTTGCCATTGATGGCAAAGTTACCATCAATGGTAAGTTTTATGCAACGTGGCCCAGGTTTTAATTCCCCCATTTAGAGGATTGAGTGTATTGATGCATGGCAAGTTTTTTTGGGACTAGTTGTGCTACCTTTAGTTTGATCTTCTTGGCTCTATCGGCATACAGCAGGGTGTTCTTGGATTCCTCAAAGAGGTAGTCCGCAGGGCTGATGTTGGCTATCATGACGGTGTAGCAGTTACCACCCAGGGAGTCCTTGAGCAGCCTGGTCAGTTTGCTGTCGCGGTAGTTGACGTACTTGCCGCCCAGACACAGGGCGTTGATGCAGTTGCCCAGAGCCAGCAGCGAGCGGTTGATGTGAGCACCCTCTATCATCCTCTTACCACGGTTCTAATAAGGGGAAAAAGTAAAATTATATCGTCATAAAGAGGTGTCGCAGCATCACAGCTGATGTTTACTTGTAAAAGGTACAAGAATACAACATATTAAAGCACACAATATTTCATACAAAGCAAGAACAAATTTGATTCACGATAAATGCAGATGCATTTTCTATCTTTAAAATCTTTACATGTAACACTGTACAATATTAAGTTATTATATGCTACATAGATTTGCTGATAAACTAATGCTGGATCGGTAGGTATATCAATAAATGATATAAGCAATATGTTACAAGAATGTTCGAGAGTAAATGAAAATGTGTCGTTTGTCTTGGATATTTGTTTATCAGTCACTAAATCAGATTCTAATTAATTGGCAGTCCACTTTGACCCTAAGGGGAAAACAAACTAACTCTGTGACCCCCAGTGCTGAAATATGTAGCTTCACAATTAAACATTTATTTTATCCTTTCGCCCTACTCTCTACGTGAAACGCAGTTCTTCACATGGACAAGCCGTGGCCATCCTACACACACACACGCGACCTTCATTTAACATCCTATCCAAGAGACTACTAACCTTGGTCTGAGAGGCTCTCTCTGATCCAGCCAGGTCGATCATAAAGAGCTTTCCTATCTTGATCTGCTGACCGGTGCCACGGATCCTGCTCTGCTCCTTGACCGTCACCTGGAGAACGGCATGGGAGCGGGAGGAGGTCTTGTTGGCTGCCGTTGGCTCCTGGGTGCGCTCCTTGTTGCCTCGCATCAGCAGGTTCATGATCTGTCGATATATAACATGGGGGGTGTTTCACAAAGATCTTAAGTTGAACTTATCTCTAAGTTGGACTTAACATTTATGGAAAGCTGTTAGCATCTGTAAAAGCATTTTGTAAAAGTTATTTTAAAAGGCATAAAATGTTGATTCAAATCATTCATATTTTCTTTTACCATGGGAGATTTCATGTTCTTGATGTAGAATTTATGAAAAGTCTAAAATACTTGAATTTTTGCTTTTGAATATATTTTATTTTAAGTCTACAAATAGCTCTCCATAATTTTAAAGTCTAACTTAGATTTAAGTTTGACTTAGAATATTTGTGAAACACCCCCATGGTCTCATCGGAAATTCAGATCACCAGATAAGGATAATGATGACAGAACTGACAACAAAATAGTGACGATGGTCAGATTAATGCTGAAATCAGTTAGGCTGATGTTGAACGATAATGAACCAATAATTATTTATGATGATTATGGGAATGATGGTATTAGTGATGATTGTGGCTATAATGATGGTAATTATGATCAGAATAAAGTGTAACAATCAAACCCTGCACACGGAACCCACGTCAGAATCAGAATATGGTTCCATGATTGTTTGTGAGCATACTCGTAAGCCTTTTTACCTTCATTTATAGTCTAATTTAAACTTTATACTAAAAATTTTCCTTGCAGTAGTAGTATTAGAAGCTATTAAACATTTTGAATATAGTATACTGGCACAGATCCTAAACATACAAGGCAAAATATTTTCCGGTTATCGGTCCCATTCGAATGAATTTCTTACCTCTGTTGTGGAAGTGGTTGAGATCTGTTGGATACCAGCTACTTGAACATTGCCTGATGCATCCTCTCTTAGATCTAAGAAACCAGACGACGGGTACAGGAGATCACGGATCATCTCATTGTAGATCTACAAGGGAAAATATAGGTTAAACACTATGATTATGACGTGAATATTCAACAGTAAATGATCGAGGTGGTAATGCTTTAACTTCTCTATCTACTTTGGTGCTTGTGGACACATAAAACAGGAGCAAAATAATATTCTTATAATAAAAATAAACTTTGACTTTTTATGTTTATATATATTGTACAAAACTGGATTTTACCCAATTGTTGAATTCATGAAAAAGTTCCTGTGAAAAGGAGATATTAATAATTAGATATTATAAATGTTAAAATATTCCTGAGACAATTTGGGCAAAAACATCCTCTAATTCCTACATATTCTTACTTCTTCACCAAAGTTATTTGGAAGGCTTCTTACACAATACTTGTGCACGACAGTATGGACTGATTTTGTTTCACTGTCCATTTTATGGGGTGTAAATGACTAACACTGTCTTCAATCAAATTCTGAGAAATGGAATCCCTACTTCAAGTAGGAGTTTACTCATTTTATTTCACCACTACCCTGTGTATGAGCTGATATTGAATCTTCAGATATATATTTGCAGATAACAGGGTCACAGAAATTTGTGCAAGTTGTTGTTTTTGTCATAATTCAAACAGACTTACATGTACGTTAAATACTTGCACATGCATTGCCAGCTCATTTGTGTGTGTAGCTGAAATTCGCAACCCCATAACAATTAGCAAAATTCGCAATATACATGTAATACCTCATGAAAGTAACAGCTTATAGTACAGGGGGTGTTTTACAAAGACTAAGATCGACTTTAAGTTGGACTTAACTATGGCAGGCCATTCATACCACTGGTTGTTCTCACCATTGGTCTCTCAATAAGAATCTTTAGATAATATTTTTTCCATCAATAATGAACTATCAAAAAGGTGAATTCTGTAGATTTGTGACCACAATTTATACGAGAGACCAATGCCAGTAAACAGTGAGAGCAACCAGTGGCATGAACGGCATGCCATAGTTAAGTCCAACTTAAAGTCAATCTTATTCTTTGTGAAACACCCCCAGGAATTGTTGAGTCAAGTTTCTCACCTCCAGGTATGACATGGTGACAGAGAAGACCTTCTCTTCTTTCTTTGATTCCATCTCAGTGAAGAGATGATTGAGAGCTCTAGCCATGATACCCGGCTCATCGTCCGTACCAAGCATGGTGTACGTCTTACCAGCACCTGTGCGACCACAATGAGAGGAGGGAGAGAAATAAAGATGAATTATAATCAAAATCAAAATCATAAACATAATCATAATCAAATTCACAATCATAATCATAGTCCTAATCATAATAACCATAATGAAAATTATAATCGTAATCATAGTTCAGTCATTGTCATAATCATAATCAAAATAATGATCAAAATAATGACCATAATAAAAGTCATAGTTAAAGTCATGAACATAATCAAAATTATAATCATAATCATAGTTCATAGTCATTGTCATAATCATAATTACAATAATTATCAAAATAATGATCATATTCATAATCATAGTCATAGTCATAGTTATTGTCATCAACATAATCATCATCTTATTCAGTCTTAACCATAATCACCACCATCATCATCATCATCAAAATCATCATCATAATCATCATCATCACTCCATCATCATCATCATCATCATCATCATCATCATCATCATCATCTTCATCATCATCATCATCATCTCCATCATCATCATCATCATCATCATCTTAATGATATTCATCCAATTTCCATGCTGCTGTTTTTAATTTTTTCAACTGGTGCAATTTGAAATTTTAGGGTCTGTAAGCATGTTAATAATGTAAATCTGTTACAAATTTGAAATTTTGAGGGTCCACAGGGTTCACAAATATGGGCACAGAAATAATGGAATCTTGTTAAAGGTAAAGACCAGTTATGGTCATGCGATTGCATTGCGATTGCATTGCGATTGCATTTTTTAAAAAAATACTTCTAGCACTCGTATTGATGTATAAGTCACAGAGCGTTCGTCAGACAAAAATCATGAATGTTAGTATTGTTATCAAAGAAACATAGCATGTTCAGGGTATCATGCACATATATTCTTTTCATAACGATGTAAATAATAAAAATTATGATTTTTAAAGTATTTAAGTGAGTGGTATTTTTTTGTTTTACTTGTAACACAGTGTGTACGTCACAGAGCGTTCGTCAGACAGAAATTATGAATGTTTGTAATGTTATCAGAAAAACATGGCATGTATCATGCACATATTCTTTTCATAAAGTTGTAAATAATAAATATTATGATTTTTTTAAAGTATTGATAAACCTAACTGGTACTTTTTATTTTACTTGTAGCACGCGTATTGGTGTGTACGTCACAGATCGTTCGTCAGAGTGTTTGTCAAGGAGCGTTTATATGACGCAGGTGTACAATTTTAAAAAGATAAACATCACCTGCTTTTTCTTGAGCCATTAATATTCAGTATTCTACTCAAACCATGGAGAATGAATTACAATCATGCAAGATGATTTACGTAATCAATCAAGGTCAATTGAAGTTGCGAGACGACCCATATGCCAGAGAAAAACTATGAGGAACGTAAACTTTTCCTAAGACGTTTATATGATTTATCAAGTCTGACAGCCCTTCTTGAGAGTTTGAGACATGCTCATTGAACATATCTAGATTGATTATTTGATATGTTTCAATCAGTCAAGATTTAAAAGAGCAGGCATTATATAATGATTTCATGCATCAATTGAAATCTTAATTCTTTAATTGCCTATTTATCTAGTTTAAGTGAGAGTCATCCAAGGAAAGGCCACTTTCAAATAATAAACCACATTCTTTTGATACATTTCTTCAGAAAAAATCAGTAACTATCACAAAAAATAACCAACAACAAGTAGTTTCTGTGAGTCATCCATTTCTTTTATGATGAAAATGAAAACTTGCAGAAGGATTAACAATCTTTAAGAATTGTTCCTTCTCACCGCAGGTGGACTACTGGTTTATTATCATGTTGACCGCCCACTCATTCTCCAAGATATGATTTCAATTTTAAAGAAAAAGTGGGGAAACAAGCAATCCATCTCCATCAACTTATTGGTGAAACATCCGCTCGCTCAAGACGTATTCAGTATTCACCAAGCATGATAAAATCATTCAGCGACTAATCTTCCGTTGGCAACAATACACCTCCACCTGCCTCTCATGATACCAACATTCTCAGGAGAATGTTAACTAGGTGCTAACAGGTGCTATGTGATTCACAGACGTCATTAATACACCCCCACATTAATCATAATCCATGGAATATGAGTGACAGAGAGAGAGAGCGAGAGGGAGAGGGAGAGGGAGGGAGAAAGAAACGGGGAAAGGAAGAGAGAGGGGATGGGATGGAGAGAGACTGGTATGGAGTAATGAAGAACAAATACAGATGGACAGAAGATGAATAGGGGCAATTTATTATGAGAGGGGAAGAAGGAAAAAAAGAAGAGAGAAGAGAGATGACAAGACCAGAGGAGATGACAGGAGAAATAAAGAGAAAAAATGCAAGAAATAGGAGAAGAGGAGATCAAGACAGAAGACAAAAGAAGAAAGTAGGAGATTTCAGAGGAAAAAGATTTTGTTCAAAGGAAAATGAGAGGAGATTAGAGAAGATATAAAACAAAGGAAAGGTGAGGACACGGGGAGAGAATAAGAGAGGAATAAAAGAAGATTAAAACTGAGTGGAAAGAAAGGCAAGAACACGCAAGGATGAATTGAAGAGGAGATACATGTATAAGGAGACAGGATACACACATCCTTTTTAGAGATATACTGTACATGTATGAACAGAGAGAGGGAGAGAGAGATGGGAGAAAGATAGAGAGAGAGAGAGAGAGATAGATAGAGATGGAGGATAACAACATGTGGAATTGGTGTGATTAGCTCATGCCTGATTTGAGCAATAACACGGTGGCATGAAAAGAGGACGATGAAGGCGGCCTTTTCGTATCCCTCCAAACCTTCCATCGATTTTTAACAGGTGATTTAACAGCGACCAAGGATACATGTTTCAATAATGGACAAGAGCGTGGTAGCAAAATGCTTTTCAAATTCAATTTCACAGGCAGATCTTGAGTGTGTAATCTAAGGATCTGGTTATATTTTGATTCTATTGCTTTTATTTGTCTTTGCTGAGTGATGGTTTAAATTTGGTTTCTTTTAAAAGTGGGTCATAATAATCTTTTCATTATTGATGAGAGTCATTCTAGGAGAAAACAAATACAAATTCTACTAAACAAAATGTAATACACAAGAATTTTGTTTTCTCCATTTGTATACTTCCTGTTGAATTGTATCTTTTGTTGTGTATTATTATGTATGTTGTAATGCTAGTGGAGAACACAGTTTCATTTTTTGTGGACCTGAATGTATTATTAATATTTTCTAATGAGAATAATTGTTTCTTATCAATGATCAATTTTGGAATGTATATTTCATTCACCTTGTTTTACATGTACATATTTTCTAAGCAAGAACTTCATAAACACCAAAAAATGTACAATAGAGGTATTTTGCAGTAATATAGCTTTTGAATGAAAAAATATATGAACAAAATCTGACAGCGTAGAATCCATGCTAATAATGCTATCCTTGAAAAAAGAAAAAAAATCAGCAGGAGCTCATGTTAACTAAGAATAATTATTACACTGACTTTAATATATATGTGAAGTACTTTAAATACATCAGAGACGGGAATTGCAGTATATTACATACACTCTGGTAAATACCATCTGAGAAACAAAATTTAAGCAAAATTGCCAAAGTTTTTACCTGTTGCTCCATAGGCAAAGACTGTAGCATTGTATCCCTCAGTCACACGCTGTATGAGGTCCTTGGTTGTTACGTCATAGACCTCTGCCTGAAAATAAAAATAAATACAAGAAATACCTTGAAAGGACACAATTTCATTAGTTCCAAACAAATTGTGCAATAAAAGACAGAAACTATTCTAGCAAGGATACCAAGAAAACCTCTATGAAATTTATTTCAAAGGAATGAAAGATGCCTTTACAAACTGCTCTTATATAACTGCTACTGGACTAGTAGATTTGCTTCTTTTGTCAAAAGATTTCATTTGGTTTAATTTATGCCATTAGCTATAATTGCCCAGACAGCAATAATACTATCGGCATGCTGGTATGAATAAACCATTTAATTTCCGCTCCATCAAGGATAGGCTCCAGTGGAGCACTCAAACATTTTCATCATCTCATCATATATCCCTGAGAGTCGTCATTCCTTTTTCATCCAACCAATTCAATACCATCCTGAAACAATACCTCTATCTATACGTGGTAATATTTGCAGTATCTCCATGGCAACAGAGCAGAGTCAGACAAACGCACTGCTGACTTGCAATCAACTTGATTAAAATGTGATCTACTATAAAGGAAGCAGATAAAAACGAGTTACTGGGAGCTCTAGGGTGCTGGCAATTAAAACCAATCAATACCTCTGTATTTTATGTTTGCATCACTTCAATAGCCAATATTAGAAAGTGAGAGAATAATAGGTACATACAGAGTGTAAATGTTCCATGACAGAGATCATATTGATCAACTGTTATCAATCAATTTCAAATTGATGTACTTGTCATATATGATACAATGGCAAATGATCGGTATAGAAATTGCATCAATTGTAAACTTTGGTTTTTTGTGTCTTTTTTCCTCATTTTAAATGGGAATGGTACGGCTTTGGGTAAAGTACTCTGTCAGGTATAACATGGGTTTGAGTATGACGAGGAGAAGCATTCAGGTACCGAAATACATGCATCGATCAAAACATAATCATTCATCAGTGTAAAAAAAAATGAAAATAATGTTTTTGTTGAAGAGTGGCAAATTAACTTTTCTTTTCGTTTCCTATCCATTCAGGTACCAAAATACATGTACATGCATCGATCAAAACATTATCATTCATCAGTGTAAAAAAATGATAATAATCTTTTTGTTGAAGTGTGGCAAATTACCTTTTCTTTTTGTTTTCTATCCTAAATAAAGATTTTTAAAATGCATTGCTCCGGTGAAGTAGAACAGATGGTTTGAAAAGGAAACTTGATAAAGCCTACCCCCGGATGGTTTTCTTTCATTAATGAACTGATAGATGTATGTACATTGTCAATCACCTTGGATTAAGTCAGTAAAACAAGTATTGCGTTAAAAATGAGACCTTCAGTTCACATTATGATGGACAAATACAATATGTTCTCTCTGCCAGCAAAGGTTGTGGTTCAGATTTAATACCTAAATTTAGAATTCATTATGAAAATGTTTACTTGGGATACAAAGTGATGTGCAGACGGAGGCAGCATTTGTAGTTGTGAAGCGGGAAGATTAAGAAAACAAAAGAAAACTGCATGTTGAAAAGAGAACAAGAATGAATATCGGCCAATTGACAGAAGTGTCAAGACAATAAAGAAGTGAAAAAGTTATGAGATGGGTGGTGGAAGAAAAAAATAAAGTTTTGTTTTGTTTCAAGATGAGATAATGTAATGCTACTGTACAACAATGCCATTGCTGGATGCAAGGTAAAAAATACAGAGAAAAGAAACAAAGTTATTAGTTATTATACAACATCCATTTATTCAGGAAGAGCTGCCAACTCCATTGGTTTCCTTAGTAACATAAACAAACAAAAAGTCACCCTCACTTTTCAATCAAACAGAGTATAGAGTGAATATAATGAATCATTGACACAAAGATCATCACAGTTTTTATCGACCTCCTCCTGAATAAATATGTTGGAGGAGGGTTGCTATGGATACAGCTGGCGAGATGGAGAGGCATCGTGATGATGGAATGGAATCTGTTAATCATTTATTTCCCAAAATCCATTAGTTTTTGAAAAATTTCTAATGGTATGGGGAAAACGTGATACAGGATGAAGAACTGAGGGAGTTCAGAAAGGGAAATTATGAATACAAGTTCTGTTGCTGACTACAGTAAGAAATAAATGCCTTTTTGTCCAAAACCAAAATAGTTTTTGAGAAGAGAGAAATTCAAGGTTGCACTTGACAGCAGATACTGTATGTAAAAACTCTAATTTGAAAAAAAGAGAATATAAATTTGAAACCTTGACTTGTAAATTGCCTATCGTCTGTCTAAATTTAGTTCCGTTTTATAATGAAATTTCTAAATTTGGCAGCTAATTTTCTCACTAAATAGATCTGGAGGGTACTTCGATGCTTATCATATATGTGTCAAAATATAGAGGTCCACTGAATAGCTGATGTTTTCTATACAACAGTGGATTACTGCATTACAGAATTTCAAAATTAATTAATATCCCTTCCTAAATATACAAGTACACTGGACAGTAGGTCTAACCAAAGGATAATAAAATTGTCGATTTTTTTCCTTCTTCAATGTTTGCCCAATCCATCATCAGTCTGCAATGTACATATTGGCAGAGTCACAGATGTGGAATGAAGCTTCTTATTAAATCTCCTTTTCATTACAGGCCTTCATCCTCCACTACATCAACCTCTTTTCCCCCTTTTTTAATCCTTCCTGAAATATTGCTTTATTACATGTACACTGGTTTCAAGGAACAGAGCTTTCGATCTGATGTTTTTACCATTTCCAAATTAATGCCATCTACATGTCCCTAAATGGTTTGGATTATTGGAGGGCAATTCTATGAACATAAATCTGTAATATTCGTAAAAGATACTTTCTTCATTTTATGCATCCTCTCTATAAAAAGGAATACATCAAAATATTTAAAGAGAAGTTAGAATAAAGGGAAAATTGATTTAAATAACTTGCCTACATGTATGAACGTTTACCCAATCAATTTTTAATCTACATGTAGGTTATACATATTGACAAAGTCACAGATGTGGAGCAGAGTAGCAGACATTTTATCAATTACTCTACCAATCCACTTATTAGTTCTTACTACATTGTAGCTAATTCATCTACATGTATGATCAAAAAGGTAAAATATAAAAACCTATTGCCTTTAATAAACACCACATTTGCTCTCTTGTGCAAATTTACCATTATCCTTGTTTGGGAAAGGAAAATTACATAAAACCCCAGTTGAATTCACTTAAGCTGTGCACTGATTAAATAACATTTCTACCTAATATTGCCCTGTAGCACCAAACATCTGTTACACTGTTTATTATTTTGGCTCTGCTGTGGTCTTAATTTAGGCCTACATTGTACATGTAGATGAATTTATTATACCATATTTCTATAGACTACAAAAATGTAGAATGCAAGAACTATATATGTAGAAAGCAAAAATTTCATCAGTCACAAAATGTTTAATAATTTCTAATACCGCAGTCTCACGAATCCATCTGACAACTGATTTTACGAAATGTATAATGGGGGCCATTAATAAGGGGTACAGTGTACGAGGGAGTTGTATCATCTCCTTCTCATATTCCTTTTTTCCCATCTCCCATATTGTATTTTTTATTTATCTTTATCTTCTATTTTTCATTAATTTTTTTCAATAATTAATTTTTTTATTTGGGGGGGGGGGGGAGGCATTCATCGGGGGCGTATGACAGCCTGGCTAATCCACTGACGATAGGGACAAATGACAAAGCGCCATACCTGTGTACTGGTATCATCAAACACCCTGTCAAAGACATAGTGCTTCTCTCTGGATCTCTTGGCCCTGAGGACATCATCAGGGTCATCCGTCGGATCTCTCAAGATAACAATCTGTGGATTTAATAGAGATGATAAATAAAGTCACTTTAGTCTGGAATATTCACATTTTATAATCTAATTTACACTGCAACAAAAAATTGTTGGATTTGTTCACATCCTTCCTGGCTCTCTTCCAGAGAATATACAACGTACTGTATGCCGAATCATTTACTTGTCCAAAAGAATCAATAATTCTGCAAACATGTAGAGTACAGATGTACTTCAAAAATAGAGTATCACCCCAAGCATGTACACACAAAAGATAAGAGACAAATGACCGCTGAACAGCAATGCTGAAGAGCAATACTTGATGCATGCACAAACAAAAGATAAGATACAACAATACATTGTATATTTTTTAATTAGTCCAAGTAAAGGTGAAAAGGTAAATAGTGTAGACCTACATGTATACATGTAGCTGTAAAAGAAGCTTGACGATAAAAATTAATTTGGACAAAATGCAAGATTTAAACAACACTACCGTATTCAGATTTACACTGTACATGTACAATACCAGGCATTGGAATGAAAAAAGGATAAGAGACAAAAAATATTGTGCTAATCAACCTGCTTTTCTTATTTTCTCGTTTCTCATCCCCCTCCCCCATCCAGTCCAACTATTTCTCCCTCTCTCTCTCTGGTAATTCATATTCAATGCATTCAATTCAACAACAAAAAATTCTTCTTTGCATCTAATTTTCACCTAACAAATTAAATGCCCATCGATCAATCATCCTTGCACAAAATTGTATGATAAATATATATTTTCAATCACTAAATGAATATATTGTTAATAAACTGTGACGTCAATGTGTACAGTATATATGATCATCACAAACAATCTTTACAATTTAATGGGTACATGTACACCTTGCAAATTCATTCGTTTTGCAGTGACCAATATTAAACAAGTCTCAAAGTCGCAAACCATCAAATACCATAAAAACTACCACAAAAATATGAGCAAAAACTGTCAGAGATTACATACAGGATAAAGAGCTTTTTAAACAATAAAAACAAAATAACCTCTACATACATGTATAGACATCCATCATTCAATGTGCTTCAGATTTGGTTTAATACATATGATGTACATGTTTAGAATAAAATCTGAAATTCAACAGTTAAACAGTTGTTTTCTTTCTACATTAACACCAATTCTTGTCATATTACAGTGGTTGTTTAATGTTGTGATATCATACCCAAGAGCATTTCATCATCACAAGCATGAGCCTTACAAATTAAAAAAAAATGAAATTGCATTTTGATGAACAGTTATACCGTTCAAAATTGCATGATAATGAACTCATTAGCAAAAGTGACTGATCAGTGGTCTCCAGTGACTAGTTCATATCATTCATACAACCATTACAAATTACCTTGTGACTCATTATTAGTCAATAATGCTAGTAAAGTTTAAAACAAGATTGATACCACGATACTAATAACCATTTAAAATGTAAAATGATACACAATGAATCATAAGCTGGAGGTTACTCAATATTTTCTTTGGTTCTCAATTCCATAAAAACATGTTTACATCTACTCATGACAGGAATACAACATAAGAACAAAGTGGATGACACATTCATTGATGGTTTCATGAAAATGGTGTAATGCTATATTTAAGCCTAGAAACAAACACCAAAATTGGCAAATCCAGTGACAAAATGATGACACAGGCATGAATAATTAAGTGGTAATAGCAAAACCACAAAATTGACATGCACAAAACTAACGCGCTGTAATACCAATTATGCAAAAGCGATTTGTTCATGGCCATTCTGTACTTGTTTTGTACATCTCTGCATTGAATTGACATGGCGGCCTGGAGCTATTTTCATACTTGATTAAAAAGGATGAAAGGCCTGTGTCATTGTTACCTAGTGATCCACAATCGATTGGCTAACGGGCATCACTCATCCTACTGACCAGGGCTGACCAGTGCTGACCATTCAGGTCTATAGAGCTGGACAAGAAGAGGATCGGGTAAAATCAATGACATTCCATTCACATGTTGTAAGGACTTATTGACTGATCCCAGCAAAATGGCTGACAATTTGTTTTCTTGTCAGTCCAAGGCACATGGGCTTCCCTGTTTTACTACTGAAGTGAACCCACAACAAAACATTTATCTGTCATGTCTTCTTCTTCTTCTACTACTTCTACTTCTACTTCTACTTCTACTTATCCTTCTCCTCCTCTTCCTCCTCCTTTTTCTCCTTCATCTCTACCTACTTCTTCTTCTTCTCCTCTTTGTTGTTCTTCTTCTTCTTTGACTCTTCCTTCCTTCTTTCTTCTTCTTCTTCTTCTTCTTCTTCATTTTCTTCTTCTTCAACTTTAAACAAGTGTGTGACAATGCTGCTTAATACAGACCATATCATTATTCTATACTGTCCATTTCTATATCAAGATGGTCTCTTTCTCAATTAATTTCCATATTCAAGTACCGGTAGCCTAATATTCCATTTAAAAGGAGTTGAAATGATTCTTACCTACATGCCCATGTTAAAGTGATGAATTATAATTGTATGCTGCAGAGTGCAGCTACAATGTACATGTCTGATAGAGTTATACAGTATAACTTTATAGTACAGTTCTGTGAAATATTAAACCTTAAATACTCTCCCAAAATTGAATTCTACATGAATCTGTTTTCAGTTTCAAGGGCTCAAGCCTCAAACAAAATAAATAAAACTTTTCTAAAGTAGCAAATATCTTTATTATCTTTCAGTAACCTTACAAACTAGCACACAAATGGAGAATCACTGTTAAAAACTCTAGTGTAAAAATCATTGGCATTTTGTTTTGAGAATGATTAGAAACCATCTAAGTTCTTGACTGTCTTGATAAACTTTTCAAGTTTGTTTGATTGCATTTTCAACTGTTGAAGGTTTCCATTTAGACGGCAACACGAAGGCCTACACTTAAAACTTAAAAGTCATGGAACTCTTCTACGTGTACTGTATGTATATAGTTCACTCAATATCTTTTTTATTCCATCTTCAGTGGTTTTATCATCCTTGTTCTGGATATTATTAATTCATGGATGTCCTTCAAGTAGTACGTGGATTCATGGAACCCTTCCCTTCCTTTTAACCTCAGGAATTCAATGGCTGGCTAAGAAGGCAACTTACCCATTGTGTTTCACCCTGGATTAATCAGTGGGATTGAGACATGGGCTAGGTCAAACTTGAATGGGGCTGCCTACTACATGTACCTGTTGTACATGAAAGCTCTATTGATCACCAACTGTGGGGGGCTTTGGTTCAATGAGCTCAAGCCTCAAGGACCCAATGTTGTCAACATTTCAGACAAAAAAAGTCACAAACGAGCTTCATCATGTGATGTGGAAAGCAAGGTGGGATAAGAGGAAGATCAGTGGGTTTATTGGCTTTAGAAAAATAGGGACAAAGTGATTATCATGATACATGTACATGGACTTACAGTAAGTCACTAATACTTCATAATCAATACAGGAAGTGTTTTTTTACTCATTCTCTTAATCAAGCTGAATATCTCTTGCCAAGTACCTAACACAGTTTGTTCCCTGTTCTCTCATCCATTGTGTGCAAATTATAAACTTGAAATTTCTGCTAGTCATTTTTTGCTTGGAAGCCTTAAAACATCAATTATAGTACATATACACTGTATAATATGTACAGTGTACAGTACATGTATAGTTGTTCATGTAAATCACACACAAAAATTCAACTTTCAATACCGGTACATGCAAATTGAAAACTTTTTTTAAAAACATTTAACCCATTTTGCTGAAAATTCCTTAAGAAAATTGAATAGTAATTGCTCATTGCAAAACTTTCATACGACAGTTTTTGAAAACCAAGCTTATTTTTTTCCCCTTAATTTCAATAATTATAGTTAATACATGTAAGTACTGTACTTACTGACATAAAGCCAAAAGAATTGGAAATAAAATGAAAGAAATGACAAGTGTCATCTGGACTTCCTGCATTCTCGTATTTGTAATTTTGTACAAAACAAATACAGGTACATGGTACAGTAAAATGAGAGAGAAATCCCCCTTTTCGTTTGCTAGTATTTATACAGTCTCAAGCTCCAAATCCAAAGTGCTTGTACAGACAACCTGATGAATAGAAAATCCAATCAATCAATCTGCATTCTATAAACCTCTCAACATGCCACTGCTCATGCAGTACAGTAGTCATAGTGATCACATGTGCATCAAAATCCATCTATGATATTATGCCATTCAATATGGAATATTTGATTAGAAAAGCTTTAGGCAATAAAGTGCAGTGCGAATGACTAATTAACCACATCGTGAACAGCACACCTGACTTGCAATTAAGCACAGACTAAATGTCAAATTTTATGAACAATATTTTGTTGTCATCATGTACTCTAAAACAAAATTTATTTCATGTGGCTTTCAATAATTCAATATTGGCCTTTTCAACCCTTTTGATGCTATCCAGGCAGTTTTAACACCCCAATTTTGTTCTATCATTTAATTATTATTATCAATATTATAACTATTATTATTATTATTTTGTTATCAACTTATTGAAATAAACTTTTACAATAAACTTATTGTTCTTGAATATAAAATAGAGCATAAATTGTGAAGTCTGATACCCTAAAAATAGTAATTGTTTCCACAAGATGAACCCAGATGAGAAACCCTGGTTAAAACTTGTCTTATAAACTTTTCTCTTTTTTTTTGTTGGTGAAAAAGAAATGTTTGGAAACTTGGTGACACTAAAGAGATATTACAACTCTTTGGTGACAATCACACTGTGAAGAATTTGGGGCTAAACTGTCAGACTACACTGTTTGTAAGTTTACAAAGATATTTTGTGTGGTTTTCTGAACATAAAGAAAAAAATCAGTAATTTTGATAACATTTCCTTTCTCTGTGTGCAATCATCTTGCAGTTTCACATACATAATGTCTACATTAAATAAAAATGTATCACCTTTAGCCTTTAATGTTTACTCCATGATAAATGTACCAGATAACATCGTAAAAGTGGCTAATTCGATGATGTATCCGATAAGCCCAGTTGCAAAGAGTGTTTGTTTCACCAAAGTATGCAAACATAGCAAATGTTCCATAAAACAAAATATGAATCGGTGAGGTACATGTATGAATGGTACAAAATCAACAATGAATGCAATTTCTCAAAAATGCATGCATTACACAACAAAAGACAAATAGTTGTAAAAACAAATTGGTTAACTCTTGTCACAGAATATGATTGTAGAAACAAGAAAACATTTATATCATCTGTTGAGCACCAGAAGGGCATTGTGTATGACATGATATGAATTAATGCCCTTCTGGCTCTGAGCAGAGTGTATGATCAAGGTTTAATGTTTTATTTCTTCTTTCTTTTCTTCTTTCTTTTGTTCTGCTACTTACACTATCTTCCACTGCATGAGCCACAAGATTGGAGCCTCTCTCAGTTTCCATAGGAGTCAATGGCCGGATCCGAAGGGCAACCTTTGTCATAGAAAAAGAACAAAGCAAAGTATTATTTTAAACTTTATTCATACTGCATAGCAAAAGTCGAATCATACAACACAGTCATTTTTTTTGTACTGGTCCACAAACAGAAAGATTTTACGACTCTCTATGTTACCACTTTGCTGTGACAGGCCTTAAATGTTTTCATGTAATACAAATTTAAGAGTTTGTTTTTGGAAGATAGAAATGCACAGAATGTCATCAAGATAATGAACATTAATTTAGAGGTAGTTTTATACAGAACTATATATATTTCAATGTCTATTTCATATATTTGTTTGTAATTTTTTCACTTCAATTTGATTTTCTGTCTAGTGTGGAAGCCAAATGTGAATATTTTACTTGTCTCATAACCAAGAAATAATTCACAAAATAATTGTTAAGGTGCAATGTAGTACGGTAATATAGCATGTATTGTTTCATATGTGATTTATTTTAGTCAATGTTTAACAATACAGCAATCTAAAACTAAAATTAGATGAACAAAATTACAAAAAAGGGTGTTAGCACAAGAGGTAAATACATGTATGTACATGCATACTCTTCAGGATAAACAAGTCATGGTTTTAGCAGTTATTTAATTTAAGGGCTCTTTTTTAATCCAATATAATCCAGTATGTCCTTCAGATGAAAATACAGGGAGGGGCTACATGTACTGTACATGTAGATGGAGGGCTGTAAGCTGCATCAGCTATCTCAATAGTTTTGTTTCAGGCTTAAGCCCTTGTGTATTTTGAGTAGTGGTGGCAAATTACAGATGTAAAACTTTCAGATGAGATACACTGTAGATAGACTTCTATATCATATCTTATGAATAAAAAAAAGTGAAATGATCTCTGAATCCTTTGATCTAGATCTACAGTATATTACGACTACAACTACAAGTTACCTAGAAATAGTTGACATTCCCATTTTCAACAAAGAGATGTAAGATGGTAGATCTATATGACCAACACAATTCATAAAGACTTGATCACACATTTTCTTTTCTTTTTTTAAATTTAATTTTCTTCTTCCTTTTTCAACTTATTTCTTATTTTTGAAAATGTACATGAACAGAAGGTGAATGGCATAGATCAGATGGCAATAATTAAATGTAGTCTAGATCTAGACTAGATTTGTATTTCTAGATTCTAGACTAATTTAAGTAATTAGGGCCTAGATCTAGACTAGGTCTAGTCATATCTTGTCACACAAAAAACAAAGCTTCAACTAAGGTTAAGGAAAAGGGAAAAGGAGAAAATGGGTTGTGAAATGTTTAGGTGTGCAACAGTGTAAGTGAAAATGATACAAAATTGAGAGCAAATTAATAATACTCACCATCAATTGGTTTTCCTTCCACTCACTTTTGCTAGCCATTTTGCACTGGCTAGCGGAATATTTTCTCTGTGCAAGATTCCAATTCTCTTGTTTTAAATGTTTAATAAATAGTTCAGGTTGTTGTCAGTGTTATTTGGAGTAACTTCGGGTCTGAAGTTGTACTCCATGGTCCATGTAAAAGTGCTTTCATGCAAAATGACAGCCATCTCGATGATGAAAAACAAAAGCCAAGGAGAGTTTATGGGGGTGGTTGGTTGCCGCTCACGGCGATGGGGGCATCTTCTCCACCGACTACGGCATCATTCCGTTTTTATCAACACTGAGCTGTGTGGCAGAGAAAATAAAACACGATATCTTATTATTTCTACTGCATACTCTAGTCTTACAAAATACTGTTCAAATCATCGGGGTCACAAGTGTGCCGTGATCATTAATAAAAAGAAAGAAGCTGACTGAATAAAAAGTTGCGATGGGATGACTGTCGGCCGATGCCTCAGCTACATTTGTAGCCTGGCTTGTTGACGTCCCCACTCCCGTGCTGAGCTAGCTACCCCGAGCTCTGGGGATCGATGCGGCTAGAATAAGCTGTATGCACGAAGAGCCAACCCGACTTTCCAAAATTATCCCCGTCAAATGAAACGCAAAATTAAAACAATAATAACATTGCTCCTGCGAAGTACCTGTTAAAGCTTTTAAAATTTAAATCAAGAAAGCTGAATATCCTGTTGATTGGTCAAAATATCACATTCTGCCTCTGTCATTTGCGTTTTCCTGGCATGCCTTATTCACTATTTTCCCCGGAATTGTGGTTTTGCGAACGTGCTGCTGTATCGATCAGCAGCGCAGCGCAGACGAACGCGCGCGTATGAGCACCTTATGCAGCAGTTTGTTTACGATTTTACATCCTCCATTTAGTAGATTTACGCTATATGTTTCATGTAGTATTTCAGTCTTAATTCTGAAATTCACATTCTCTTCGTTACGTTTCAATACCTTAGTTGTGAGAGTATTCTCGAAGTAGCAACTTTTTGATCGCAATAATGTCATTATTTACATTTAATGTAGGCATTGATTACGTAATCTTTACTACCATGACAACTGAATACAAACGTGCGTACGTTCCACAGCACTGGAACTACGTGGTGCGTGTTTGCTCATTTCGTATACAAGCGACGGTTGAGTCAGGTCGCTAATGATTAGGGGACGTCTGGAAAACCGTGAAGAGACTTTCATTTTACGAGATGTGTGTCAATCTTTATTCAGACAAAATGTTGAATAGTCTAATATTATTACGAAGATATGCACACATTGTCATACCTACTTTCATATCATTTGTTGGATAATTAACAAGACAAATTTCCGTGTCGGCCCTCCCATTACTACTAGTGAAATGGAACATATCAAATGACCGTACCTAAACATGTTGCTTCGAGGAAGAAAAAAACAAACATTTTATATAATTTACCCTATTCATTGATGATATTCATGAGTCAGGTTTGAGGAAATTGTGACTGATATGTCTTGGATCTTGGATTCTTTTCCTCCTAAATCCTCCGAAGAAGAGTTTTGACTGGACGTGAAAACACTATCTAAAACACTATGTCAAAACACTATTTAAAGTTCGAATCGGACTTTCTCAATTCAGTGCAAACATTTTTCTTTTCTGTCTTTTTTTTCCTTCATATTTATTACAATTTATCATAAATCTTAGGAGTATTAATTTTATTACCAATCATAATGGGACGAAATACAGAGTTGATCCAAGAAATTGACAAGACAAATACGATGGCATTTTCTATGCCTCCGTATTTAATTTATAGGAAATGGATGGAATTATTTTTGACATAATCGCGCACGATGAAAACAAAAAGCCTACTATTATACCGTTAATCAAATGTCAACCGACGGCTAAAGTAATACCGTCACGCTTAGATATTGCGAGGGAAAGGCTACTCCTGTAATATCTGAAATTTACCTCTGCGACCTTTGACCAATATAACTTATACTTATATAATGATAGTGTCTTCCTATGGTAATTATGTTATCACCAAGATTGAGGCTAAAATCTTTAATTTCATAAAATTGACCTCTGACTTTTGACCATTGACCTATACTTACCAAACATGACTTTGTATTCATAATAGTCTTTCAATGATGTCACTTACTATTACTGGTTTGAACCCCGTATCTCTACACTCTTAAAATGTTGGGTAAATTTAGTTGGGTAATTGTTGGTTGGTTAAAAAAATTCGTTATTCTGGGCTATTATTACCCATTTAAGCATTTAAGTGTTTTAACCAATATTGGGCAATTATTTTTACTTAATTATTGGGCGGATATTTACCAACAGTATTGGTAAATGAGGGTTGGGAACCAGTTGCCCCGTAGTTGTGTAATTTTGCCACATTTCCTTTGCGAGTTGGGTAAATTTTGTTGGGCAACTGATGGTTGGGTAGAAATTCGCCTAGAAATTTACCAACATTATTTTGCAAATTAGGATTGAGTAATTTTTGCCTGTAGTTGTGTAATTTTGGCACATTCCCACAGCGAGTTGGGTAAATTTCGTTGGGCAACTGATGGTTGGTCGAGAAATCGTTTCCAAAGTTGGGTAATTTTTATCCCAATCTATTTCAGGGCATTATATTTACCCAATTATTATACATTTAGCAACAACATCGTTCCAAGGAGTTGAGAGCAATTTACCAAGTAGTTGGGTAATTGTTAGATGCTGAGGAATATTACTCATCACCACTTACCCAATTTGACTTTGCTCAAATTTTGTTTGCTCATATTTGGGTAATAATTGACCACCGCCTCTTACCCAATTTTACTTTGCTCAAATTTTTGTTTGCTCATATATTGGGTAATAAATGACCACCGCCTCTTACCCAATTTTACTTTGCTCAAATTTTTGTTTGCTCATATATTGGGTAATAATTGACCACCGCCTCTTACCCAATTTTACTTTGCCCAAATTTTTGTTTGCTCATATTTATGCTGAGTAATAATTACCCATCACCACTTACCCAATTTTACTTTGCTCAAATTTTTGTTTGCTCATATATTGGGTAATAAATGACCACCGCCTCTTACCCAATTTTACTTTGCCCAAATTTTTGTTTGCTCTTATGCTGAGTAATAATTACCCATCACCACTTACCCAATTTTACTTTGCTCAAATTTTTGTTTGCTCATATATTGGGTAATAAATGACCACCGCCTCTTACCCAATTTTACTTTGCCCAAATTTTTGTTTGCTCATATGCTGAGTAATAATTACCCATCACCACTTACCCAATTTTACTTTGCTCAAATTGTGTTTGCGCATAATTGGGTAATAATTGACCACCGCCTCTTACCCAATTTTACTTTGCTCAAATTTGTGTTTGCTCATATGCTGAGTAATAATTACCCATCACCACTTACCCGATTTTACTTTGCTCAAATTTTTGTTTGCTCATAATTGGGTAATAATTGACCACCGCCCCTTACCCAATTTATTTTGCCCATATTTGTGTTTGCTCATATGCTGAGTAATAATTACCCATCACCACTTACCCAATTTCACTTTGCGCCTTTTTTTTGTTTGCTTATATAGGGTAGTAATTGACCACCGCCTTTTACCAAATATATTTAGCTCAATTTTCTTTAGCTCACAATATGCTGTGTAAATATTGCTATGAAAAATTGAAATTATCTCTCCTGTAATTGTAACCATTTACTTCTATTTTAAAATTATAATAACAGAGTGTTGAAGCGACGATGAATTTGTGCGAGTTTGATGCTGAAAGAGTCCAAGATTTATCTTTTGTGAAAACTGAGCCATCTTAACCATGTAGGCCTATAATCTACGTAAGTAATGATCATGGAACGTACAGGCACGCTATCATCGTCAATTACGCGCATGCGTAAATGGCAGTGGAAACCTTCGATGGGGACTAGACTTTACGTTTAACCAGACTTGGGTAAAGTTTGCCTGGTATTGGTCTTGGGGTAGCGCGCACATGGCCTGGTCGCTCGCGATCAGCATGCCATGCGCAGTACTATTTCTATTTACTCGGTATAGCCTAGCCGGCGCGGCCGGGAGCTCGAGCTATATGATACACCAACGTAACTAGCAGCCTGTACGTACGTACGTACGTACGTATATACGCATCATATCGGAGTCTTGCATGCTAGAGCCTGAGGGTCTAAAAATGGAGCTCGACAACTGCTGCGGAGATAGTTCAAGTGAAGATGGGTTCATAGACCCTCTCACCAAAATCGTTCAAAGGTGGGGATGTCCGTCAGTGTTAAAGATACTAGAAGGTACGTTCACATCTTATTGAGATTAGAAGTTTAGAACATGATCAACAGGTACTTGCTGTAGACTTGTTCCCATATCCATAACACATGGGCAACATGTAGACTAGTTCTATATGCCTCAGCAATGGTTAATGAATACGCTTCAATTCAATTGGTCTATTAAACTTTGCCTCAAATTTGCTCTTTTAATGCATTTTTTACTAATCCAAACTAATATTTGATTGATATAGATATCAAATTCAAATTGTACTGTTTCCATGAATTTTAGATCACAAATGAATAGATCTATTTAAAAATATTTTGTTCAAGATTTTACAAAACCCAAAGGCCAAAACCCGGATTTCTGTGCTGTTTCCTGCTACAATACATACATAACACAATACCCTCCATTTTCTATGGATCATGGGTTGTATGGGGTCCAATCACAGAACTCTTAAATACGTATTTAAGAGTTCTGTGGGTCCAATACATTGGACCACATACTTGTAGGTGTGTACCCAGATAGTATTACAGTACGTGGGACTGGTGTAATTTTGAACAATTATCTCTGTTATCTGAAATTGGTATTACTATAGGTCTACTAGATCTAGTCTAGGTCTAGATCTAGATCTAGGCCTACTTATATTTAATAATCAACACTGTACTGAATGATTCATCAGAAAATTGAAGTTGTCAAATAATGTACAATTTTATGAACATTATTTTGTGGAAGATCATCTTTCATTTTCCTGTAGATCTAGAAGTCTAGATTTCAAAAAGTGAGACAATTTGTCTTGCCCATTGCCATGTTAAGGATTTTGCCCTTTCATTTTCTACAGGACTTTGAAATCCAAACACTCTAAAAAAATGTTGGGCAAGTGCCCAATTTTTACCCAACATGAGGGCACTTATGTGTCCGACTAACTATTGGGTAAATTAAAGATTTTGCATGATTTACCCAGTGTTGGATGAAAAGAAATTACCCAACTTTTAACCAACAAAATTTACCCCAATAGGAAATTCACCCAATTCTCACCATAATGTGTAGTATATTCGACACTAGTTGGGCAAATTATTTCATCAGTAACTACATGGTTGGTAGAAAATAACCCAATTATTGGACAAAAATGACCAACTTTAATTTGCCCAAAAATATTACCCAATTATTTCATCGGTAACTACATGGTTGGTAGAAAATAACCCAATTGTTGGACAAAATTTGCCCAACATCAGTTTTACCAAGTAACACCTACCCAACTTATTTCTGACCTTTTATTAGGTAACTTCATACAGTAAATGGTTGGGAGAAATTATTTGACAAAAACGCGCCAAACTTTGATTTGCCCAGTAACATCTGCCTAACTTTGTTTTACAGAGCATAGACTCTACATCCTCTTGGTTTTAAATGGGGCTATTAATTATGTGCTATTGCGATATTCCTTGTCACAACTAAAAGGCAGTTGACCCACATTTTAGCCCATATTAATAGCCTAATTCAAAACCAAGAGGCTGTGGTGGTTTTCGAAATTGCAGTGACCTCGCCGTAGTACACGAATGGGCACAATTTTTAACATGGGTACATTTTTTCTCATTTAAAAAAAATCTTTTTCTGAAAATAATTTTTAAATATGGAAAAATTACAGATGCTTAAGCCACCAAATTATGCCCACAAAATTGTACACTATTTTACTACATGTCCAGATTTCAATGAAATCATTAGAACCGATGGACGGATTACCATCCAAACTTGGGACATGTACATGTATCTTGCAAGTTGCAAAGCCAACGAACTGATTCGATTTTGGGATGGAGGTGCACATGGAGGAAGGACATTCGTTAGTACAGGATTAACTGTCCTATTTTGCTTCATATCAGTGAAATGTTCCAGCACATGCATTTTTTTTAATGTTTCACACCACTGAACAATAAGCTGTACAAAAGAATTATTAAACACCACAAATTATCTTTTCTAGGATAAACAATTGTCAGTTGCCTCTATTCAAGGTAACACACTATAATTTATATATGGTTGTATGGTACTGTAAGTGGCCTGTGAAAGGCTTGAGTGCTAGACTTTTTGAGAAACCCTGGTCAGATAAAGCTAGGTTATTTGTCATACTAAAGCTGAGAAACATGGCTACTAATGCAGACAATATCATGGCAGCCGCAAAAGGTTGAAAAAAAAAAATTACCGGTATGGCAGTTTAAAGTTGAAGTAATAGGCATGACAGTGCACATGGAGAAGACATATGATTATCAATGAATTAGTAATGTTAATTAACCAATCAGCATACATTGACCTCTATGCTAACTCTCAAATCATTCTGATTCATTTGGTAAGTTGAATGACTTTCTTTGAAATCAAATTCATTGATGATGCAACTAATCTTTATACTTTAAATAGGCCCCTACATTGTTAAAAATTAGGCACAATTTGACTAAACTAAGGTGATTACTAGTATGACTTTAGAAAAGGTTTCCATTCTTAATTTGATTGTGTGGATGTTAGTAACATCACCTGAAAATAAATAGCAATTAGTTGATACAATTCGCTAGTATGATCTAAAAGTAAGTTTTCTATACGAAGACCAAATTTTCGAGAAAATCGCATTTGAAAATTCAGATTTTCATAGACCCTTGTGGAATAAGAAAACATTGATTATGCGATTTATTCAAAATGGAAGATATTTTAGCTGGAACATGAGCAAATGTTTACAGCTTATCATTATCTAAAACATATACTTTTGTTTAATTTGCGCAACCATACGTGTGTTTGTGGTATTATATGAAAACAATCAGTTTATGCTGCACTAAGCCTTATTTATCAATCTCTCCCTCTTCTTCTCCAGATAATGAAGTTGATGTGGAAACCCTTCCCCTTCTAAGTGAAAGTATAATCACATCCTTCATACCCAAGATTGGACCTCGATTGAAGTTTCTCGCTGGGTGGCGTGCAGAGGTAGGCCCTAGATGTGGCACAATATCTCACTATGGATAGTTACAGATGCTTTCAGTGTCTTGATTTAATTAGGGGGGATATTTCTTGCCTATTCCATCATTTAAAATACACACATACAACAACCAGGGGAAAAAATGTAAGTATAACATGCATGCAAGGGGCATGTAGACTAACATTTCGTACATTATCGGGATATAGAAAACATCTCATTTCAAAGCACGCTGCACGGATAAAGACGTCAAGCACAACTACAAAAGCAGTTCCAGATCACCAAAGTGAAACCTGTTATGAAGGATCTGTTCTAGGAAAGAATAACAACACTGAAGGGAATTTGGAACAACTGCACCAGGAAAAGGCATTGTTTGTTGGAGAAAGCAGTGAGCAGGAAGATGTCTCTTTTGAAACGCAAACAGAGAGACTACCTGATATTGCAGCAAAGTTTGTAGCAGAACTCAGGGCAAGGACTAATGTGCCTGCTTCACACACCAACAAGGTCATTCAAACCGCACAAGATTTGGTTATTTCTGTGTTACAAACTGTGCAACAGGATGTGATGGATATCTTAAGTGAGCCACAATATGCAGCTAACAGTGAGCTGAGATCTGATATACAAGATGTATTCGAGAATTCAAAGAATCCATTTTCAGAGCTCATGTCAGATACTCAACAGAAAAAATATTTCTCTGAGAAAGGTGATTTCATTCAGCCTTGTGAGGTGTTGTTGGGAACTTGCTTAAAACCAAAAATTGATCAAAAGACAGGTGATCCACTGCAAAGCACACAAAAAGAAACCTTTCAATATATACCACTAGCTGACACTATTAAACAATACTTAGAGCGACCAGGAGTAATGAACGCCATACTGTCTCAAAAAGGATCAAAAGATAATGATGTTTTGTATTCATTCAAAGATGGTCACTATTATAAAAGGCAGGAAGCTACTGCTAGACAAGACTGTGAATTCTTAGTGCCTCTGTTGTTGTACAATGATGAGTTTGAGACAGCCAATCCGCTTGGGTCAAAACGCGGCAAACACAAGGTAAGTGCCTTTTATACAAGTGTGTTATCCCTTCCCAGGAAATACCAGGCTAGGCTGGAAAATATCATGCTCACAGCTATGATCACGTCTCCGCTTTTGAGTAAATATGGCATCTCAGAAGTTTTGAAGGTAATCAAGGATGATCTGCAGCAGATGTGGACTGATGGACTCACTATCAAGTGCAAAGAGTTTGAGGGTAGGGTCAAACCCTACTTATTCCAAGTTGTAGGGGACAATCTTGGCATTCATGCCATGCTGGGATGTACAACCTGTTTCCGTGCCAACTATTACTGTAGATTCTGTAGAGGCCATCGCTCGTTGCTTCAGAAACAGCCAAAAGAGGATGCCCAATATCTCCGTGATGAAATAAACTATGATACTGATCTTCAAAAGCCCTTGTCAGAATCTGGCTTGAAGCATGCAACAGTTTTGAATGAATTGCCTTACTACCATTCCACCCAAAACTTATGTCCAGATGTAATTTTACAGAGGGAGTCTTGCCCCTGGAAATGCACCTTGTTTTGAGTAAACTTGTTCAGAAGGGTTTCATAACACTGGATGAGGTGAACAGTAGAATATCCTCATTCAATTTTGGCTTTGTGGACCGCAAAAACAGACCAAGCCCAATCAGGCAGGCATCACTGAAGAATCCATATTCTGCCAGTGGACAGACATCAGCACAGATGACGTGCCTTGCATACAACATCCCTCTCATGTTAGGAGACAAGATTGATGAGATGTGTGATGAGTGGGAACTCTTACTGTCAATCATTGACATCTTCAAAATCATTATGAGTCCCAGTATCAGTAAGTCTGCCATCTATGTCCTGAAGGCAATGATTGATGATCACCACAGGCTCTTCATGCAGCTCTTCCCTGAAGCTAGTCTAACTCCGAAGCAGCACTTTCTTGTGCATTACCCACGTGCACTGAAACACCTTGGGCCACTGACCCAGTATTCAGCATTGCGTTTTGAAGCAATGCACAGACCTTTCAAGCAGATTGCCAGTGTATCTTGCAACTACCAAAACATTGTCAAAACATTGGCTAACAGATACCAAATGGCACGGTGCTACAGGTCAGTATCAAATCAGTCACTGGATAGCCAAGATATCAATGTGTCACAGCAAGCTGCAGCAATGCTTGGTGATCTACTTGATGATGAGGCACTTTGCAAAAAAATTAACTGTGGAAGGGGAACCGAAGTTACAGTTGCTGGGAAAGTGGACATTCATGGATATGAGTTCCGGGCAGGTGTTGATGTACTTCTATATTGGACTGATGATAATGGACCCACGTTTGGACGTGTTCAGCATATTGTAGTGGTGCAAGAAAAGTTGTATCTGCTCCTTCGGCTGTATCAGACCTTGTACTTCAACAGACATGTTGAAGCATTTGCAGTACAGGTGGGCAGAGAGGAAGCACAAGCTGCTGTTGAATGGTGTGACCTGTTTGATCACAGGCCAGTCAATGCTGTCCAGTCCTATAGTGGAAGAGGGCGCTGCTTGTATATTGTGGTGCACCATTCATTCATCTAGGAACAAGAAGGTACGTGTAGGCAACCCGTTGCAAGCAAGTGATATATTTTTACAACTAGACATTACAGGTGCACTTGCAAATTTTGTCTTAGAGAACAGAACCAAAACAAAGCAAAAGAAAGAAACTGTTATTCCAATTACAATTATATATATGAATCAGTTCTTAGTGTATCATTCTACACATTTTGATTGAAAAATAGCTAAGAAGCTAACCTTGATCGATCTGTACTGACTTGCTAACAAATTTTTTTTTTTTTTTTTTTAACTCGTTATTAACTTCATTGTTTCTGTATCTGAAAATGTGTCTGTTATATTTGCATTCATTCATATTATGTTGTAATTTCTTAAATGTACCATGACTCATGCCAAGTTTTTCTAGCATATGTACTTCATTGAGGCCCCGGAAATGTGCTATTTTTTACCAATGCATGTTCCTGCCTAAAGTGAAAGTTCCTAACGGGATATTATTATATTATAGATGTACTGAAGAAGCTTCGGCTCATGAGTGACCACTTTTCAATTATGGGTTTGCTTTAAATAGGACAAGGGTACAGAAACAGTGAGAATGATTTTCCCCTTCAAGGAATAAACTTGATACTAAAGTCTAACCTGGGGCTGTTTGTGTCATTAATAATGTAAAGAATAATCAGTCATTTACATGTACATTGAAAGTTCAATTATTTTTCATTTATTTATTGTAGTATCATGCTGCAAATCAACAAAGCATGGAACAAGCATCAACGTCGACAAGAAGCCCATCAGTGTTCTCCTTAGATGACTGCTCAGATCTCTCTTGTGTAACAGGAAGTGAGTGGAGTCCCAGACAAAGCCCTTCCCAGCCCAGTTTGGATACGCCACTTTACGACTCCCCAGAATCCAAGAGTCCTGATCAACATCCTCCCCTGAAACGGGTCAAGAAAGTGCATTTCGTAAGTTTATGTATATAGTGGGCTGATACAATTGAAGAGTGGGCATGTCGAGTCACCATCATTCATCAGTTTTTATGCCTCCAACACATAAGGGTGCCGGAGGCATTATGTCTTGGAGTTATCTGTCTGTCAGTATTTCTGACAAGCAGCAGGGCTCAAAGGTGAAATGTCAGTTCAAAGGTTATTCAAGTTTTTACTAAAAATACCATTTTATTTCTACATCTGCAGAATGGCTAGTGATATGATTTGGTAGGTACATTTTGGTATGAATGAATAAAGGAATGTTATGGAAAATGTTTGGTTGGGGTTATGGGTTTTAAGCTAGTCTAAGGTCAGTTTCAAGGTTTCATTGAAATTTTTTATCAGAACAAAGTTTGCAAGGAATGCCCAGTGAGTGATTTATGATGGGCTTATTGTAGGAGGTCGGACAGCCAGAGATATACCCACCGACTGCATGCTGTCACATTTCACTTGTTTATTCTGAATTTACTGATCTTTAAAAAAAAAATCCTTTATCTGTTGCAGAACATTGCTTGTATATTGAGAGAGACCACCATGGGAAGAGCAGCATTAAGGAACATCAATGCTACAAATCTCTGCAGCAAAAGGGACCGGCATACTGTTGTGGATATGTTGACTCAGTACCTGATACGGGAGTATGGTACCAAGCCAAGCTCATTTGTGAAGGCATCAATGGCCCATGCCATTGTGACAAGCTTTCCTTTCTTAAAAGATCCAGAATCTCCACTTGGCTATGTAAGTCCTGTCCATGAATTGCTTTCCTTAATATATGTGACCTCAGGTATGGCTCAGATCACCACTTTTTTTCTGGACTGATTTATGGATTGATTCTTACCACAGCGGGCATTTATTACTTGGAGGTGCCTTAATTCTTAGGTTGTCCATCCATACCTCCATCTGTCCCTACCCCACAGACCCCATTTACAAGAAAGTGAAATTTTATGAGAAGTTTCTGTTTGAGCCAGAAGCAATAAGCTACTTTAAGGTCTAAATCAAATAAATTATGTGTTTATGCAATAACTTTTGGAATACTGTATCATATTATTTTGTGTAACTTGCTATGAAGCTTCCTCAATTTTGTTATTCTTGTATTTATTATATTGGAGATGCTCAATCAATTGCATGTTGTATCACATTATCACAAGCATTGTAAGAGCATCTCTGGCAATAGTAAATTTGACAGTAGACAGGCCTGAAAAGCTTACAAATAATGAAAAGCTAATATGGCATCAATCACTAAATCGTGCAATATTTTTGTTTATTTTTACCACTTGTTTATAAGTTATATTATCCAGTAATGACACATCTCTTAATATTTAGACTTTTGTCTGCATGCCATTGAGTAATGGATATTCACAGAATTATCCATCATTCACTTTGTTTTTGCAATGACTTGATGACATTGCTGGAATATAACAGTGTGCAGTTAGAAATAGGTACTTAAGAGGACAAACCTTGTTATTGCAAACACTGACATATGTAACAAAATATGTAAATGTACAGTTTACACTGGAATTTTATTGTGCTTTTATTTGATTATTATTAATGTTTAACAAATGTTGTTGAGCATTACTGTTTTTGAAGTTGAATTATGAAGGAATTTTAATTTATTTGAGCAGGAGGCCTGGTACTGCGTGGGGGCCAAGGGACGGCCAGCAACAGGCTACCTGGAGGAGCATCTGAGGTATGTCAGAAAAAAGGAGAAGTCCCTGAGGGTACCAGTAGCTGAAGACGAGGCAGAGTCTCAAAAGCAAGGTATTCTGGCTACTTTTTCATATAGTTAAAGTTATGAGTTATACAGATCCGTCTGATGAAGTCATGCTGTGCCATAACAAACTGGTGGGGCATGAGCAATGCCAACTAAAACCCCCCTTCCAATACAATCATCAAAAACTTGTTGATACATGCTAATTGTTGATTGTTCTGTTGCATTATATCCAGGAGATACTGATCTTGAGTCTGTGAACGATGATAACATCACGACAATGGAAGAATGGCTGCGTAACAACAAGGAGCCAGAGGACATGGTGAAGGACTACATGAAACAAACAGCAACAAAAAGACATGACTGGATCAAGAGAAGTGACTGTTGTGTGAAGAACATTCTTACCACATATCCCAGACTTCTCGATGCTGGAATGGTATGTGGACCTTGATTTTTCTTCTGCATGTGACAAGAAAGGACATTAAATTAAACTAGAGTCGCATGTTTTGAGAAGTAACTTTTTTGTTTTTTGGTTGCATGGGCAGGTTTACTTTAGCAGTCTCCTTAAAGGGATCGTTTAACAATCTGAGATACACGGTCCTACAGAAATCGTGCATCCCTATTGAACCGATAATTGTTAGTGTGTACCATTCAAATCCTTGCAAAATGGTAAAGAGAAGATGCAAATGAAAGATATCCTACCTTTCATCTGGCTTCTATAACTATCCTAACAATTACAGATTGAAGGAGATTTTGCAGAATTGTTCCCAGAGAAAGCAAACGCACTGTACCAGAAGTGGCCCACATTCTGTAACAAAGTAGTGGACTTCACCGAGAAAACTGGCAACTGGAGAAGTGCAAGAGCCGAATTCGAAAACATTCATGACCCTGGGAAACTCAGTCTTGGTATGTGGTGTCAGAACACACATTTGACAGTATTAGTGAAAATGACTTGAGAGAAAGTCAAAAGAATTTATTTCAATTACACTATATGATGTTTATTTTTGTGGCCAGGACCAAACATTGAGTCTAATATCCCCCCTGTAAGGAATTGAACTGAAATAATTAAAGTGCTCTGAAACATATAATACATGTACAACATATGATAAAAACATGATTCCATGACAAAGGTTTAGCATACTTTTACTTGCTTGTTTTGTTTGTTTGCTTTTTGGGGTGGGGATGGTGGTTTAAAGCTCATTGGGAAGGCTATGCTGAAGTTTGTGCAATTTTGATTTTCTTTACTCAGAAAGCTGAGCTCCAAATTACTGACTGACATTTACGTTGAGTGATTTTACCCATATTTGTAGAAAATAATTGTTGTATTCGACCGTTATTTTTAATTTGCTGTATATAACTGTACATTTTGTAAGATGTTCCATAATTGACCTGTTTGCTGTTGCACCTTTTCTTCATATGTAATTGGGACTTAATTACTTAACTCTTTCATTGTTTCCCTCTTTTTAGAGGAAAAGAGCAATCTTGGATTCTACATGCTCCCAGTCTTGTTCCGAGGAAGGAAAGATTCCAAGAGAGGAACGTACACCACTGCAGAAACATTGTCGTCCTTCATTGACGTTCAACCAGTAAGTATATGTGCTGGGGAGGTGGTAAAGTAATGACATGTAAGGCATATATTTTGGTTTGTGTTTAAAATCTTGCCATAGTAATCATATTTCATTACAAACAAATTCAATAGTTAATTTGTTAAGAGTTTTAAACCTAGGACAACTGATGAAATTGAGGTTGAAATGCAATACCTATGTTCTTACCAGATAAGGCATTGCCATAACATTTTATTTGTGTAAAACTTGAAAAGCAACCATTTTCAAGTTCCTAGTAATGGGCACGCTGGTCCCCAAGGAGGCCCTGCAGGGGCAACACTAGGCGCTTTAATCTTAATAAGTCAGTTCGTCATTATCTGTGGTACAACTACAAATGGCCTCAGATTTGTCATCACATCGCATTTCACTCATGAATGCAAGCAAGTCCTTTAACCTGCAAATGACATGTGAAAAATGCATGCTTATATTAACAGGCTGTATATGCCTTCCAGCTTAGTTGATGTAATGCTCTGAACGTGACCAGTTTGGGTACAGTTGACCTTTGCCGCAGGGATATTTAAGAATACCCAGTAATGTTTTGATGGGACAGGGATGAACATGCATAAACAAATTTGGGTGTCCTGTAGGTGATTGTGGATTCATAAGCAGAAGCATTCGACAAGCATCAAATATATATATATCAATCCATATAATTACAAATGATTTCTTCTTGATTTCTCTTTGGACTACAGGAGGTTCTCGACATCCAGACTTATGTTGATAACATTGATGAAGCAGTCAGGTCACAGCCATTTGTTGTTGTGCGTGGGAACATTCTCACACCAATACAGGCGTACGTCGTAGTAGAGAGGAGGATACTTCCTGCCGCAACACTGCTTAAAGCAGTCGACTTGTGCTTTAAGGCACTTTATGTGATGGATATCGAATATCAGCCGCAAAGCTGTTCTGTTTGGAAATTTCTCCAGATTGTGGTGTTCCAGTTTACCGATGGGGAGCATCTTACACCAAAGCTGCGGGAGGTCCGAGCCTTCATGAACATGCCATAAGCCATCATGATGTGTTCACGCCAAGGATGATTACTGGTGATATATTTCCTACAGATGAAACTGACACATCATCGTTTAGCACATTTTGGCTACTTGAACCAGTTTATTTTGGGAGAAAAAAAACTGGAAAAAAGTATTATTTTGGACAAAATAACCTTAAAGACAAACTGTTATGAGTTGGATTCAGCACATTATTTTACATAATTTAGACATGTTTGTGTAAGACTGAAGATTTGAGGGTGGGGTGAGGATCGCTGAATAATATAAAAAAAAGAGTGAATTTATACACAGCAGAAGTCTTTGTGTACATTTTAAAAATGATAAAGGCCTAATTGTTTTATCCCAATCATTGCTTAACATCCCCACCTTGAAAGTTTAAGAAAACAAATGAATATATGCCAAGTATAAATACAAAACATATTATTGGCTATAAATCTTTTGCACTGGCGTATACAAATGCTTATCGTGTTTGGTCTTAATCCCAAGAGTACTGTTTCATAACTCGTACATCAAAATGATATATTTCTTCATAAAACATGAGCTATGATATTTTCTGCGTTTAAAACAGCAAGTGGGGTATATGATTGTAAATTACATATACCATTAATTTTCATGTAATGTGTATCGTCCATTGACCCTACGCTGAACTCTCTGCTGAATGGACTGCATGCATTAATTTACATCGCGCAAAGCAGAAGTAGAGAAGTCAACATTTTCATCTACATTTTGCAAAATTGTATTGATATTATTGATAATATCAATAAAATCAATCAAACTGAGTATAGCAGGTAGGGTCAATTGATTTTTGTTGTCTTTAATCTAATCAAAAAGTTATAGTAGGCAGTGTGTATCCTTGTTATTTGATCAGTACCTGTTCACCATCACAGATAGCCAAACTTTCATGTGGTACTTCTGCACATGTCAAATAATCTAGAGGGATTTGAATTTATTTCCTCTTTTTTTTTCACTTCAAAAAAATGTGTGCATGTGTAACACTCTAAGGCAGAGTATTGGCGTGTCAGGATAAATGAACACTATGCCACACCCACAAAATATATATGATGCACATATTCATGTATGAAATCAGAGTACATGGGATACATACAGTGTACATCAAAGTTGTCATGCTGCACCAAACAGGGGCTATATTTGCATTTACTTTTTTTAAAAGGTTGTATTTTTTTCACCAAAAATTGTAATGTTGTAGTTGATGTTAACAAGTTTTGTTTTTACGTTTCTGATGAAAACAACAACATGTGTTTACTGTGTATGTTATTTGTGTTTCAGTTAAGCAATTATTACCCTTTAGATGAGAAAAAGAGTTGAGCAAATAGATGTTATGGAAAAAATGTTGAGCAATGATTATCCAACAGACGAATTAAAGAGTTGGGCAAATGGATATTGTGGAGAAATAGTTGAGCAATTATTACCCAATAGATGGTTGTTTTGATAGTTGGGCAAATGGATATTGTGGAGAAATAGTTGAGCAATTATTACCCAATAGATGGGTGTTTTGATAGTTGGGCAAATGGATATTGTGGAGAAATAGTTGAGCAATTATTACCCAATAGATGGGTGTTTTGAGAGTTGGGCAAATGGATATTGTGGAGAAATAGTTGAGCAATTATTACCCAATAGATGGGTGTTTTGAGAGTTGGGCAAATGGATATTGCGGAGAAATTGTTGAGCAATTATTACCCAATAGATGGGTGTTTTGAGAGTTGGGCAAATGGATATTGCGGAGAAATTGTTGAGCAATTATTACCCAATAGATGGGTGTTTTGAGAGTTGGGCAACTGGATATTGCGAAGAAATTGTTGAGCAATTATTACCCAATAGATGGGTGTTTTGAGAGTTGGGCAAATGGATATTGTGGAGAAATAGTTGAGCAATTATTACCCAATAGATGGGTGTTTTGATAGTTGGGCAAATGGATATTGTGGAGAAATAGTTGAGCAATTATTACCCAATAGATGGGTGTTTTGATAGTTGGGCAAATGGATATTGTGGAGAAATTGTTGAGCAATTATTACCCAATAGATGGGTGTTTTGAGAGTTGGGCAACTGGATATTGCGAAGAAATTGTTGAGCAATTATTACCCAATAGATGGGTGTTTTGAGAGTTGGGCAAATGGATATTGTGGAGAAATAGTTGAGCAATTATTACCCAATAGATGGGTGTTTTAATAGTTGGGCAAATGGATATTGTGGAGAAATAGTTGAGCAATTATTACCCAATAGATGGGTGTTTTGATAGTTGGGCAAATGGATATTGTGGAGAAATTGTTGAGCAATTATTACTCAATAGATGGGTGTTTTGAGAGTTGGGCAAATGGATGTTGCAGAGAAATTGTTGAGCAATTATTACCCAATAGATGGGTGTTTTGATAGTTGGGCAGACTGGGAGTTGGGTAAAAACTGGTTGGGCATTTAATTAACCAACATTAAACTTACTCAAAAGTTGGGCAAATAGAAGGTTGGGCAATATCTAACTGGGTAAAATTAGTTGGGCAAGAAATTACCCAACTGAAAATATAACCAACTGTTAGGCAATTGTAGAGTTGGGTAAAATATGATGGGTCACCAACTGATGGGCAATTTAATTTGCCCAACCACATAGCAAACTGATTACCCAACATCAGTTGGGCAGATTTTAACCAATAGTTGTGTGGACCGTATGTTGCTCAGTGTTGGTTAAAAGTTGGGCATTTTTTTGCCCAACTATTTTAAGTGTGTAGCGCTTTTTGAGATATATTTGCTAAAACTTGTAATTTCAGAAATTGACTTCTGTGACCTTTTCTAATCATGTCGGTGGGCGGAGGCATATTAAAACAAAATAAACAAAAACGTCAGATTGCGCATGAGGATGCTGGTAAGGCGGGATCGAACCCTCACGCGCTCAGTGGCGTGAGAGTGGAAACCCCCCATTATCCTTTGAAGTCAATCAATTGAGTAATAAACGAAGTATCCACATTGCTTATATAGCCGACAACCATTGTGTTTCAAAAGGACAATATACCTTCGACAGAGAACTATTAGTCTATGGCTTCATACCTTGTTGTTTACAAATAGAGGCATCGTCAATATTGGTGGTGGTGCCCATCTGATATGAGCAAGTATAGGGGTAGACGTAATAGTTTCCACGTGCAATTTGGTTCAAAAACTTGCAAGGGCTTTGGGAATTGGGAAGACAAGGGGCGAAAAAATGGGGGAGGGGGGGGGGCAAGAAACGGCACTTGTTTGTTGTTGAAAAAATGGGCACCTACAAATTAATGATATCCTGAAAGCGATACCATTTTAGTTTATCTTAAGTTTTAAGTCACAAGGGCAAGAAATACAGAGTTGATCCGAGAAAGAAAACGTCGGATATATCAATCAGAGACATTGGCATACAGTCATACAACAATCTTCAACTTTATAATTATTGTTTCTCTCTATACACGTGGTTCAAGATAGGCCTGCTACTTCAGTATTATACTTTGCAGTTGTATGTGCCGGTCTGAAGATTCATACGTGAGCGAACGAAGCGGGCGAGCAAAAATTCTAACGACTGTGAAGTCGCTTGCGACCGGTGATTTTGGTGGGGTTTTAAGCAAAATGTCATAAAGAAAGAATGAGTAAAACCTTTAAGGTTACATAATAAGATAAATGCGAGCGAGTTTTGAGTAAATTCAAGAAAACCTTTGTTGTGTTGTGGTAAAAGAGGTGTGCCTCTTTTGAAATCATCTTGTTGGATAATTAAAAAGTCGATTTCTTTAAGAACATTGATCTAAAGTAAAATTAATGTCTATCATAGTACTTTTTCAGTATTTTCAACGAGATGAGGCTGGAATAAGGCACAAGAGCTCAGATATGTACAATTGTGAATAGGTTGAAGAGACCTTTATTGCGTAATCTACTCAAACTTTACAGCAAGAGTAGTATTAATTTTATCACCTATCATAATAAGAAGAAATACGACGTTTATCTAAGAAACTGACCAAACAAATACGATTGCGTCTCCTATATTCCTCGCATTTAATGTTTTGAAGGAAATGGATGGAATTATTTGTGACATTATCAAGATGGAAAAAAAAAAAATCATGATTATCTTATGTTAGTATTTAATATCATTTCATTTCATTTTTCATTTCATTTATTTTCATATTTCTCATGTTACATAATACATATCGATGATGTATTAATTTTTTATATAATTTGTTTATTATCATTATTTATATTGTAATTACTAAATTTTTGAAAAAGATCATGAAGAAATAAATAAATACAAAACATGAAGTAGAAAAATCAATGAAAACGAACGACTATAGTAATACTGTCGCGTTTAAATTTCTGAAATTGAAATCTGTGACCTTTGACCTATGACTTATCTAATGAAATTGTCTTCCTAAGGTGATATTCACCATCACCAAGATTGAGGCTAATACGGATTTCGCGAGGATAAAACCTGTCATTTCATTCATTGACCTCCGACCTTCGACCATTGACCTGCTTACCTAAAATGCAGTGATCACATTGTCTTCCAATAATGGTTCATATAAGTCTCTAGGTTCGAACCCCACATCTGGTTCTTGAGATATCGCAATCACAAGGCTAAAAATTGACCTCTGTGACCTTTGACCTTTTTCCCAAAAATCGAATCAGATCATCTTCCTTTGGTGATACATAATTATATTATCACCAAGTTTGAGCCTCATAATGTCTAGAAGTTCTTGGGATATCGCGATAAAAAGGCTTATATCTAGAACTTCAAAAATTAACCTCTTTGACCTTTGTCCTTTGACCTTTTAACCCAAAATCTGATCAGATCGTCTTCCAACAGTAATACAATAATATTTGTCACCAAGTTTGAGCCTCGTATCTCCAGTGGTTCTAGATATTTCGTGATAACAAAGTCATTGTATCTAGTACTTTCATAAGCTGAGCTCTGTGACCTTTAACGAGAAAGCGGGGCGGAAGTACAGATGGACAATCCGAAAACATAAAACTTCCGAAACCATCGTCGGTGGACGGAGGCATACAAAAAAACGTCGGATTGCATACATGGATGCTGATATGGCGGGATTGAACCCTCACGCACTCAATGGCGTGAGTGAGGAAACCTACCATAGCCATCGGAGTTAAATCCACATTGCTTAGCCGACAACCCTCGACGTTTATACGGTATTATATACCTTCGGCGGAGAACTATAATACTAGCAGTCTACGGATTCATACTCTTTTTACAGGGCACAATAATAAATTGATAAAATCTCTGATATTATGAGCAAAAAAGGGGGTAGACGTAATAATTTCCATCTGCATTTTGGTTCAAAAGGCTTTGGGAAGACCAGGGGCGAAAAACAGTGGCGGATCCAGTCGGCGGCAAGAGGGAGGGGGGGGGGTGAAATCTGTGAGAAAATATTTGGTTGCGACTTAGCCAGCCGATGAATAAGCGCGGGGGGGGGGGGGGGTATGAGCACTTTTTTGGGGTCCACATTTTTTAGGAAATATTTACCGGCGACTTAGCCAGCCGGTGAATAAGCAAGGGGGGGGGGGGTAAGCTTGAACACTATTTTTTAAATTTTATATGCCTAATTCGCTATTCCCCCCCCCCCCCCCCCCCGTGGGTCTGCGTCTGGCGGAAAAGTGGGGGGTGGAAAAAAAAATGGGCACTTACAGGTACAAACGGTAACCTCAAAGCAATGCCATTCAAGTTTATCTAAATTTTTAAGTCATAATGGCAGGAAATACAGAGTTGATCCAAGAAAGAAAACGTCGGATACATAATTTAGAGACATTGGTATACAGTCCTACAATTTGATTAATACGTATTAAGTACAATCTTCAACATTATATTGTTTCTCGCTTTACGTGGTTAAAGATAGGCCTGCTACTTCAGCATAATACTTTGCAGTTGTATGTGATGGTTTGAAGATTCGTACGTGAGCCAACGAAGCGGGCGAGCTGTGATGTCGCATTGCGACCGGTCAAATCTTTGTGGGGTTTTAAGCAAAATGTCATAAAGAAAGAATGAGTAAAACCTTTAAGGTTACATAATAAGATAAATGCGAGCAAGCTTTGAGTAAATTCAAGAAAACCTTCACGGTTGTGTCGTGGTAAAAGAGGTGTGTCTCTTTTGAAATTATCTTGTTGGATAATTAAAAAGTCGATTTCTTTAAGAACATTGATCTAAACTCTAAAGTAAATGTCTATCATAGTACTTTTTCAGTATTTTTGAACGAGATGAGACTAGAATAAGGCACAAGAGCTCAGATATGTACAAGTTTGAATAGGTTGAAGAGACCTTTATTGTGTAATGTATCTACTCAAACTTTACAGCAAGAGTAGTATTAATTGTATCACCTATCATAATATTAGAATAAATACAGCGTTGATCTAAGATACTAACAAGAAGAAGAAGATTGCGTCTCATATATGCCTCGCATTTAATTCTTTGAAGGAAATGGATAGAATTATTTGTGATATATCAAGATGAAAACAAAAGAATTTGTTTATCATCATGATTTATATTGTAATTAGTTTGTAATTTTAGAAAAAGATCATGAAGAAATAAATAACATAAAGTAGAAAAATCAATAAAAACGGACGACTATAGTAATATTGTCGCGTTTAGATATTGCGGGAGCAAGGCTATTATAAAAACCTTTAATTTCTGAAATTGACCTCTGTGACCTAGATTTGATCTATGACTTATCTAATGAAACTGTCTTCCTATGGTGATATACATCATCACCAAGATTGAGGCTAATTTTCTTAAAAGATTTCGCGAGGATAAAACCTGCAATTATTTCATACATTGACCTCCGACCTTCGACCATTGACCTGCTTACCTAAAATGCAGTATAATCAGATTGTCTTCCAATGATGGTTCAGACTATCTAGGTTCGAACCCCACATCTCTATGATTCTTGAGATATCTCAATCACAAAGCTAAAAATTGACCTCATGTGTGACCTTTAACCTTTTTACCCAAAATGTAATCAGATCATCTTCCTTTGGTGATACATTATATATTATCACCAAGTTTGAGCCTCATGTCTAGTATTTCTTGAGATATCACGATAAAAAGGCTTATTACTTCCAAAATTTACCTCTGTGACCTAATTAGTCCTTTGACCTTTTAACCCTAAAATCTGATCAGATCGTCTTCCAACGGCAATACAATTTATCACCAAGTTTGAGCCTCGTATCTCCAGTGGTTCTAGATATTTCGTGATAACAAGGTCATTGTGCCTGGAATTCCATAAGCTGACCTCTGTGACCTTTAACGAAAAAGCGGGACGGAAGTACAGATGGACAATCCGAAATCATAATACTTAAAGGAAACCAAAACCTTCATACTAAGTTACTTTTATTGTAAAGTTTAAAAGATTTGAATAAAATCTGTGAAAATTTGAACAAAATCGGGCAAGGAATAAAAAAGTTAGAGCCTTTTGAAATGACTAGTCACTAGAGGGCGGTATTCAATTTGATGACATCATCTGTGAACAACTCTCCATGCCTTTTGTACATAAAATTTCACAATTTGTTTGTTTTCTTCGTATTTATTTGTATTCTTGATCCGACTTCATAACATGTGAAGTAGAATATCATTTTGCATTCTATATATTGCTTTCAGGGGAGTACATTATCTCAATCACAAGAAAGAAGGAAAAACATGAAATTTGATGTACAAAAGGCATGAAGAGTTGTTCACAGATGATGTCATCAAATTGAATACCGCCCTCTAGTGACTAGTCATTTCAAAACGCTCTTACTTCCTTATTCCTTGCCCGATTTTGTTCAAATTTTCACTGATATTTTTCAAATATCTTAAACTTTACAATAAAAGTAACTTAGTATGAAGGTTTTGGTTTCCTTTAACATAATACAAAAGAACAAAAAACGTCGGATCGCGCATGTGGATGCTGGCAAGGCGAGATTGAACCCTCACGCACTAAATGGCGTGAGTGAGGAACCCTACGATACCGTTGGAGTTAAATCATCATTGGTTTATACGAAGTATCCACATTGCTTAGCCGACACCCAATTATATTATATGGTTTAATATACCTTCGACGGAGACCTATATTACTAGTAGTCTATGGATTCATACCGTACATTGTTTACAGGGCACACTAATTATTAATGAATAAAATCTCTGATAATAAATGGGCAAAAAAGGGGGTAGACGTAATAATTTCCAGCTGCATTTTTTGTTTGGAAGGGTTTTGGGAAGACCAGGGGCGAAAAAGTAGGGGGGGAGGGGGAAAAGAAAAAATGGGTACCTTTCTTTCTTTCTTGATTTGATTTTGTTTGGCAATCAGTCACAGTTTTTATTTTATGAATTATATATATATATAGGCCTATACATACAATTACAGGTATAAAGGGTAACGTCAATGCAATGCCATTAAAGTTTATCGTAAATTTTAAGTCATAATGGCAAGAAATACAAAGTTGATCCAAGAAAGAAAACGTTGGATATATTAATCAGATACAGTCATTGGCATACAGTCATACAATCTAATAAAACGTTATCAAGTACAATCTTTAACATTATTTTGTTTCTCTCTTTAGCAAAAATTCTAACGACTGTGATGCCGCATTGCGACCGGTCAGATCTTGGTGGGGTTTTAAGCAAAATTTCATAAAGAAGGAATGGGTAACACCTTTATGGTTACATAATTAGATAAAGGCGAGCGAGCTTTGAGTAAATTCAAGAAAACCTTATAATGGTAGAACAGGTGTGTGACTCTTTGATATCATTTTATTGGATAATTCAAAAAGTCGATTTCGATAAAGTAAATATTGATCATATTACTTTTTCAGTATTTCAACGAGATGAGACTGGTATTATGGACAAGAGTTTAGATTTGTACAAGCGGTTTGGCTAGGTTGAAGAGTCATTTTGTGTTTCCTCAGACTTTACAGTAAGAGACATCACTTCTGGGTATGTGAGTAAGACTGTTTACCAGTATTTTATTCTGCATCACTATTATTATATACGTATAGTTACACTGGTCAGGACATAATTGCTATTGGATTTTAAAAGGGAACTTTCATCTTTGAAGTGGAATTTTAGTTACCCTTTCATACAATGCGCTCCTCACGAGTAAGTTCGGAGCCGTCTCAAATGACTTTGCCCTAAACATTACTTCGAGAAAGAATAAAACCCCTCTTTCTTATTTGCAACTGCCCTATCAATAATGGTGAGTCACTGTCTAAACGTTCCTTGGAATAGGAGCATCGAAGTTTAAAACCCTCACGTTTCAGTGCAAACAATTTTCTCTTTCTGTCGTTTTTTCTTCTTCAAATTTATTATAATTTATTTCAAATCTTAGGAGCAATTTATGGATAGAAATACAGAGGTTGATACAGTAGGATCCAACCTTCGGTGGACGGGGGCATACAACAAAACATCGGATCGCGCATGAGGATGCTGGTTAGGCGGGATCGAACCCTCACAGTGGCGTGAGTGACGAACCCACCGTAGCCAATTGTAGTTAACAAGACAGTGTATTCAACGAAGTATCCACATTGCTTGGCCGACGACAATAAGGTTCGCAACGCAATTTATACGTTCAACGGATAATTATTAGTCTATGGCTTCATACCCTGTTCTTTACAATCGGCATCGTCAATGGGTGTTGGGGCTCTTCCCGGGGGGCTCTTATTATTAACTAATAAAATCTCTGATATGAACAAAGGAATGGGGATAGTCATAATAATTTCAAGGTTGATTTTGGTTCAAAAAGTTGCAAGGGCTTTGGACCAGGGGCGAAAAAGTGTGGGGGCAACAAAGGACACTTTTTTGTTGTCGAAAAAATGGCCTCTACGTAATATTGGTAACATCAAAGCAATACCATTAGATTTGATCTAAAGTTTTAAGTCGTAATGGCAAGAAATACAGAGTTGATCCAAAAAGTAAAACGTCTGAAATAATCATTTAGAGACATTGGTATACAGCCCTACAATGTTAATTTTAATTAATATGTTATCAAGTACAGTCTTCAACATTATATTGTTCCTCTCTTTACGTGGTTCAAGATATGGCCTACTACTTCAGCATTGTACTTTGCAGTTTATCATGAGGCGGTCTGAAGATTCATACGTGAGCGAATGAAGCGGGCGAGCAAAAATTCTAACGACTATTATACTAAACACTGGTCAGGGGATAAACAAGTTATATAATTCTTTAAAAGGGAACTTTCATCTTTAAAGTAGTAGAATTTTAGTTACCCTTTCATACAATGTGCTCCTTATACGAGTAAGTTCAAAGCCACTTGTAACTTTGTCCAAACACTATCTGAAAGCTCCTCGAAATAGGGGCACCGAAGTTTTAAAAAAACCTTGATGGATGAGCATGTATGAGACAAGACAAATTATCTTGTTAACCGACAGACATACCGATCCCATAGGCCCTCTCATTACTAATAATACGGAACATCTGAAATAATGTTGCCCTAAACATAGCGCTTTGAGGAAGAAAAAAAAACAACTTCATAATTAGGCTATATGCATTAATTCTATCAATAATATTATTAATATTTATGAGTAAATTCTGAGGCAATTATGACTGATATGTCAAAACACTATCTAAAAGTTCCTTGGAATCAGGAGCATCGAAGTTTAAAGACTTTCTCAATTCAGCGCAAACATTTTTATTTTCTGTCTTTTTTTCTCTTCAAAATTCATTACAATAATATCTTAGATAATTATTAGGAGTTTTAATTTCATTACCAATCACAATGGTAAGAAATCCAGAGTTGATCCAAGAAATTAACAAGACAAATACGATTGCGTCCGAAGCCTCCGCGTTTGATTCAGTGAAGGAAAGGATGGAATTATTTGTGACATATTACGATGAAAACAGAAAAGCCATTTTATAACCAAATGGTAACTGACGACGATAGTAATACTGTCACGTTTAGATATTGCGGGAACAAAGCTAAGAACCAATGATTTCTGTAATTGACCTCTGTGACCTATGACTTATCTAATGATATTTTCTTCCTATGGTGATGTAGGCCTACAGCCTACTATCATCAAGATGAGTCTTAAGATATCGCGATTTAACAAGGATAAAACCTTTAACTTCATAAATTGAACTCTGACTTTCGACCATTGCTTTTTTTTAAACCTGAAAATCTGATTGAATCATCTGCCTATGGTTATACGTATTATCACCAAGTTTGAAGTTCATATCTCAAGTAGTTCTTGAGGTATGGCTGGCAACAACAAGAAAGCGGGACGGAAGGATAACCCGAAAACGTGATGTGGGCGGTGGGCGAAGGCAAACAAAAAACGTCGGATGGCGCATGAGGATATAGGATGCTGGTTTTGGCGGGATCGAACCCTCGCGCGCTCATGGGCGAGAGAGAAGATCCACCAAAGCCATAGTAATCAATCAAGTGAGTATTAACGAAGTATCCATATTGCTAGGCCGACGTCACGGGTGTTTATAGGGGAATTTATACCTTCGACGTACAACAGAACTATTAGTCTATGAATTCATACCATGCTGTTTACAATCACACAGAGGCATCGTCAATGGGTGGTGGTGCACAATAAAAATGAATAAATTCTCTGATATGAGCAAAACAATGGGTTAGACGTAGACATTTCCAGGTGCATTTTGGTTCAAATACTTGCAAGGAATTTAAGTAGACCAGGGCAAAAATGTGGGTGGAGAGAGAGGGGGGGGGGGGACAAGAAAGGGTATTTGTAGTCGAAAAAAAATGGCCTCTACGTAATATTGGTAACATCAAAGCAATACCATTATATTTTATCTCAAGTTTTAAGTCATAATGGAAAAAATACAGAGTTGATCCAAGAAAGAAAACGTCGGAAATAATAATTGAGAGACAGTGGTATTCAATCCTACCTTGTTAATTTTAATTAATATGTGACAAGTACAATCTTCAACATTATATTGTTTCTCTCTTTACGTGGTTCAAGATAATTATGGCCTACTACTTCAGCATTATACTTTGAAGTTGTATATCATGATTGTTACGGTCTGTTAATTTATACGTGAGCGAATGAAGCGGGCGAGCAAAAATTCTAACGATTATTATACGTAGCCTTTAAACCGGTCAGGACATAAACAAGTTATATAATTCCTATTGGATTTAAAAAAAAGGAACTTTCATCTTTGAAGTAGAAGAATTTTAGTTACCCTTTCATACAATGTGCTCCTCACGAGTAAGTTCGGGGCCACTTGTAACTGTGTCCAAACACTATTTAAAAGCTCCTCGAAATATGAGCACCTTTTGGTGATACCTATAGGCTATTATCACCAAGTTTGAGCCTCATAATGTATAGTAGTTCTTGAGATATTGCGATAAAAGAGCTTATATCGAGAACTTCAAAAATGTACCTCGATCTGTGACCTTAGTCCTTTGCCTTTTAATCTGATCAGATCGTCTTCCAACGGGTCATACAATTTATCACCAAGTTTGAGCCTCGTATCTCCAGTGGTTCTTGATATTTTGGGATAACAAAGTCATTGTACCTGGCATTTTATAAGCTGGCCTCTGTGATCTTTAACGAGAAAGCGGGACGGAAATACAGATGAACAATCCGAATCCGAAAACATAATACTTCCGACACAATCTTCGGTGGGCGGAGTTATACAAAAAGAACGTCGGATTGCGCACATGGATGCTGGTATGGCGGGATTGAACCCTACGATACCAATGGAGTTAAATCAATTCTGGTTTATACGAAGTATCCACATTGCTTAGCCGACAACCATTGACGTTTATACGGTATATACCTTCGACGGAGAACTTTATTACTAGTAGTCTATGGATTCATACCCCATGTTGTTTACAGGACAATTATTATTAATAAAATCTCTGATAATTTATAAGCAAAAAAAGGAGGATGACGTTCTAATTTCCAGCTGCATTTTGGTTAAAAAAACTTGCAAGGGCTTCGGGAAGACCAAGGGCAAAACAAGTGGGGGCGGGGGGACAAGACAAAATGGGCACCTATACAGGTATACAAAGGGTAACCTCAAAGCAATGCCATTAAAGTTTATCTTAAATTTTAAGTCATACTGAATGTCAAGATATAAAGAGTTGATCCAAGAAAGAAAACGTCGGATATATCAATCAGAGACATTGGCATGGCTTACATCGAAAGGGTGCGGTGCGGCGCGGTGTGGTGAGTTCAACGCACCCATACGATAAAAAGCCGCCTCCCCCCCCCCCCCGTTCTTCTCGAAAGGGTGCGTCGAGAACGGAGGACCGTCTTAACACACCCTTTCGAGAAAAGAGGGGGGTCTTTTCTCGAAAGGGCGCGTCGACTAGTCTTTTACATCAGTCGTTTAAAATGTTTAAGGAATAGAAATGTCGTACAGTCCTACAATCTAATAATATAAGTACAATCTTCAACATTATTGAAGATAATAAATTTTATGATTGATTGTTGTAAAGCGCATAGAGAATTTATTATTATGCGCAATATAAAAATGACTTTATTATTATTATTATTTTGTTTCTTTCTTTAGCAAAAATTCTAACGACTGTGATGTCGCATTGCGACCGGTCAGATCTTGGTGGGGTTTTAAGCAAAATTTCATAAAGAAGGAATGGGTAAAAACCTTTAAGGTTACATAATTAGATAAAGGCGAGCGAGTTTTGAGTAAATTTAAGAAAAAAATTATTGTGTCGTGGTAGAAGAGGTGCGTGTCTCTTTGATTTCATTTTGTTGGATAATTTAAAAAGGTCAATTTCGATAAAGTAAATAATTATTTATCATGTTACTTTTTCAGTATTTTCAACGAGATGAGACTGGTATTAAGGACAAGAGGTTAGATTTGGACAAGTTTGGCTAGGTTGAATAGACACATTTTTTGTGTACTCAGACTTTACAGCAAGAGACATCACTCCTGGGTATGTGAGTCAGCTAGACTGTTTGCCAGTATTTTATTCTGCATCACTATTATTATATACGTATAGTTACACTGGTCAGTACATAAGTTTATTGCTATTGGATTTTAAAAGGGAACTTTCATCTTTGAAGAAGTAGACGGATAATTATTAGTCTATGTCTTCATATGCTCTACCCAGAGCCCTTGCAACTTTTTGAACCAAAATCAACCTGGAAATTATTATGACTACCCCCTTCCTCTGTTCATATCAGAGATTTTATTAATTAATAATTAAGAGCCCCAACACCAATTGACGATGCCGATTGTAAAGAATAGGGTATGAAGACATAGACTAATGATTATCCGAGAACTATATTACTAGTAGTCTATAGATTCATACCTTATGTTGTTTACAGGGCACACTTTATTAATGAATAAAATCTCTGATAATAAATGGGCAAAAAAGAGGGAAGACGTAATAATTTCCAGCTGCATTCTTAGTTTTAAAATTTGCAAGGGTTTTGGGAAGACCAGGGGCGAAAAAAGTGTGTGTGGGGGGGGGGGGGGACAAGAAAAAATGGGTACCTTTATTTCTTTCTTGATTTGATTTTGTTTGGCAATCAGTCACAGTTGACTATTTTTGCCACTCACTATTTTATGAATTATTTATATATATATATATATATATATATATACATACAATTACAGGTATAAAGGGTAACCTCAATGCAATGCCATTAAAGTTTATCGTAAATTTTAAGTCATAATGACAAGAAATACAGAGTTGATCCAAGAAAGAAAACGTCGGATATATCAATCAGAGACATTGACATACAGTCCTACAATCTAATAATACGTTATCAAGTACAATCTTCAACATTATTGAAGATAATTTATTTTATAATTGATTGTTGTAAAGCTCATAGATAATCTATTATTATGCGCTATATAAAAATGACTTTATTATTATTATTATTATTTTGTTTCTCTCTTTAGCAAAAGTTTTAACGACTGCGATGTCGCATTGCGACCGGTCAGATCTTGATGGGTTTTTAAGCAAAATGTCATAAAGAAAGAATGAGTAAAACCTTTAAAGGTAATACAAGGTTTTGGGAAATTTTGAAAATTTGGTGGATAGTGATTCTTTACAATTTTGATATATCTGGATGCTCCTGTGAATGTATTATAAGCACTAGAAAAATTTAGCCCCAAAACACTTCTGCTTTCGAGAAAAACTGAATATAAAAATGTACCGGTGCTCCCGGTAAATTTTGATAAATTTCAAATCGCGCCTACGGCCGTACAATATGGTAGCTGCGACCATGAAAATCTCAGAAAATGTAGTTGTGATATATAATTTCAAAACGGGAACAGCTAATCGGTCGATTTTAGTCAAAAACATTGTTTTATAGCTTAATATATTTTTTTACCTTGAGAGGAAGCTATACAACATAGAGAGTTTATTATTTCCAATTTCATAACTTTAGACTCGATTTCAACCGCGAGAACGATCACTGAATATTGTAGGATCGCATAATGATTCCAAGATGTTCATTTGAACCAAATTCATGACCCCATACCAAAACTTTGTATTACCTTTAAGGTTACATAATTAGATAAAGGCGAGCGAGCTTTGGGTAAATTCAAGGGAAAAAAAGTATTGTGTCGTGGTAGAAGAGGTGCGTGTCTCTTTGATATCATTTTGTTGGATAATTCAAAAAGTCGATTTCGAGAAAGTAAATATTGATCATAATAATTACTTTTTCAGTATTTTCAACGAGATGAGACTAATATTATGGACAAGAGTTTAGATTTGGACAAGTTTGGCTAGGTTGAAGAGTCATTTTTGTGTAATGTTTCTACTCAGACTTTATAGCAATTAAGAGACATCACTTCTGGGTATGTGAGTCAGACTGCTTGCCAGTATTTTATTCTACATCACTATTATACGTATACACTGGTCAGGACATAAACAAGTTATATAATTGCTATTGGATTTTAAAAGGGAACTTTCATCTTTGAAGTGGTAGAATTTTAGTTACCCTTTTATACAATGTGCACCTCACGAGAAAAATCGGAGCTACTTGTGACTGTTATGTGTCGAAACACAATCTAAAAGCTCCTTGGAATAGGAGCACCGAAGTTTAAAAACCCTAACATCAGGATGAACATGGACAGCAGTGACAAGACAAATTATCTTGTGAACCGACAGACATACCGATCCCTTATAGCCTATATAGGCCCTCGCATTACTATGGAAACGGAACATCTCAAATGACTTTGCCCTAAACATATTGCTTCGGGGAAGAAAAAAACCCACTTCATTATTCATGAGTAAGTTCTGAGGCACTTGTGACTAATAATGACAAAACACTGTCTAAACGTTCCTTGAAATAGGAGCATCGAAGTTTAAAGGTAAAGACCAGTTTTGGAACCCCCCCCCCCCCCCCCCGTTCAAAAAATGAAATGGAAGCTCTTATTGGTTATTACCAATCATGTGAAATAATATGTTTTGACTAATACGTGATTATAACAAATTTGCCAGGAAACCGCCTACTAATTGATATAGTAAATTATTATATCTATCTGGACTGGATAGATATAGGGTAGTCCCATATAAATCTTTTTGTGTACAGTGCTTGTAACTTTACCAAGACTGGGCCAAATTTCTTATCATTTTAATGATTCCAGAACCTTGCAGTACATACCAATACTTGTATGCTAGATGATTAACCTTTTCTGATCGATTCCACAACGTTTCTTTCACAATGCAATCGCATGACCAGAACTGGTCTATACCTTTAAAACCCCTCACGTTTCAGAGCAAACAATTTTTGTTTTCTGTCGTTTATTTCTTCTTTAAATTTATTATAATTTATCTCAAATCTTAGGAGTATTACCATCATATTATGGATAGAAATACAGAGGTTGAACCAGTAGGATCCATGGCGGGGGCATACAACAAAACGTCGGATGGCGCATGAGGATGCTGGTTAGGCGGGATCGAACCCTCACGCGCTCAATGTCGTGAGTGACGAAACCCTCCATAGCCAATTGTAGTTAATAAAACCGGGTATTCAACGAAGTATCCACATTGCTTGGCCGACGACATGGTTGTTCACAACGCTTTTTATACCTTCGACTGAATAATTATTAGTCTATGGCTTCATACCTACTTGTTTACAATGGATGGTGGGGCTCTTAATTATTAAATACTAAAATCTCTGATTATGAACAAAGGAAGGGAGATGTCATAATACTTTCCAGGTTCATTTTGGTTCAAAAACTCGCAAGGGCTTTGGGTAGACCAGGGGCGAAAAAGTGGGGGGGGGGGGGGCATATGGAAACGTTTGCTTGTATTTGTCTCATTAAGGAATTTGACCACGAACTGACTCCCACACGGTGTTGAGTGCTCAGGGGTCACAGGTCATTGGCTTCATCGGGCAGGTAGTTCCATTATGTGAATGGGTAAATTAACTATTACAAAGTGAGGGGACACATTACATTGTACAATAGGGACACACATTGTTTTTATTGTGCAGAACATACTCTTGTATTGACTTACTTATTGCATGAAACTATAAAACCAAAATGCATTTTGTATTCTAACAATTGGAGTACAAAGAATAATAACAGGTGAATGAAATGCATAAACACCACAAACACCTGAAAACGAAACATTCATAAATTTGAATACATATTATAGTTGATAAACGACTCCGATGAAACTATAAAACCAAAATGAAATTTGTGTTCTGGCAATTGGAGTACAAAGAATGATAGCAGGTGAATGAAATGCTTCAACAGCAACACAAACACCTGGGAAGCTAGGAAGCATCCATACATTTGAATAATTTAGTTGATAAACGACTCCGCATGTGGACGTTTGTCGGAGCAGAAAGCAGTGGATTCTTAAAACACGAACCCATTTAACAGAATGTCGGAACGTAAATTAAATTTGGCGCAGTTGGAAAATGCATCTTTCTACCCTGCGACTTTAATGGTACGATCCAGTAAATTAAAACAGTAAAATGGCTCTTATTTTAAAATTACTCATTAAATAAAACCAAAAACTTCAGTGATATAAAAAAAAAAAATGTTATATCTTACTAATAATTAAAAAAAGATGTATAAACATTGTGAAAGTGTCGCATTTTACGATAAAAGACACCGATTTAGCGAAGATGATGTCATTAGTGCGCTTGCATCAGGGAATTCAAGGTCAAAATGTCAATTCAGACGCTGATAAGTTATTGGTCGAGCCTTTTTGTTTCCTTTATTCCGACAAAATTATACAATCAATCAAAACAAGTTTGAAACCAGAAGAAAGCTAACGATTAATATTTTCATTAACCGCTTGCCCCAAAGTCTCTTGACCACAGTGAAACGAGTGAGAGCTTGCGAGAGCGGCCTAAGTGTGATTGAAACTCGCTATTTGCTCTTCTCCAACGCAAAAAGAGACGACATTGTGCTGGATAAATGTGTTTTTTCCGACAAAAGTACAGAAAATTTGCATATGGTCTTTTTATATTATACTTTATGAAATGTTACTCGAGTGACTTCCGGGCGCCCCAATGCTGGAAAGAAACGTACATTTTAGAAAACTTCACTTTTTCATGGAAAAAAATTTAATGCTTATTTGTTCTATGCACGCAAGTCAGATTGAGCGGATGATACAACGTTTCCATATGGGGAGGGGGGGGGGGACAAGAAAGGGCACTTTTTGTGGTCGAAGAAAATGGGCACCTACCTAATGTTGGTAACATCAAAGCAATACCATTATATTTTATCTTAAGTTTTAAGTTATAATGGCAAGAAATACAGAGTTGATCCAAGAAAAAAAACGTTGGGAATAATAATTTTAGAGACATTCGTATACAGTCCTAAAATTAATTTTAATTAATATTTTATCGAGTACAATCTTCAACATTATATTGTTTCTCTCTCTCTTTACGTGGTTCTAGATAAGGCCTACTACTTCAGCATTATACTTTGCAGTATTGTGACGGTCTGAATATTCATACGTGAGCGAATGAAGCGGGCGAGCAAAAATTCTAATGTCTATTATACGTATACACTGGTCAGGACATAATTCCTATTGAATTTTAAAAAAAGGAACTTTCATCTTTGAAGTAGAAGAATTTTAGTCACCCTTTCAAACAATGTGCTCCTCACGAGTTAGTTCGGAGCCACTTGTAACTGTGTCTAAACACTATTTAAAAGGTCCTCGAAATAGGAGTACCGAAGTTTAAAAAACCCTACCATGGATGAGCATGACTTGTATGAGACAAGACAAATTATCTTGTGAACCGACAGACATACCAATCCCCTAGGCCCTCTCATTACTAATAATACGGAACATCTCAAATGAATATGCCCTAAACATATAACGCTTTGAGGAATAAAAAAACAAACTTCATAATAATTAGGCTATATGCGTTAATTCTATCAATAATATTGTTAACATTTATGAGTAAATTCTGAGGCAATTGTGATTGATATGTCAAAGCACTATTTAAACGTTCCTTGGAATCAGGAGCATCGAAGTTTAAAGACTTTCTCAATTCAGTGCAAACATTTGTCTTTTCTGTCTTTTTTTGTCTTCAAATTTATAACAATTTATCTTAAATCTTAGGAGTTTTAATTTCATTACCAATCACAATGGGAAGAAATTCAGAGTTAGTGATTCAAGAAAATAACAAGACAAATACGATTGCGTCCGATGCCTCTGCGTTTGATTCATTGAAGGAACGGATGGAATTATTTGTGACATATCACAGTGAAAACAGAAAAGCCATTTTATAACCAAATGGCAACTCACGACGATAGTAGTACTGTCACATTTAGATATTGCGGGAGCAAAACTAATGATTTCTGTAATTGACTTATCTAATGATATTGTCTTCCCTATGGTGATTTATACTATCATCAAGATTGAAGCTAATATTTTGTTAACACTTTGCCCAACGTTGTGCCAATAGTCAACCCTACCATCTATTGGGCAATATTTTGCCGTATTGGTAAACGTAAGTACCCTACTTCACATTATTGTTTTGTATTTTGACCAACATTTGGGCAAAGATATGACCCTTCAACTGCCAGACGACGGTAGCCCACTTGTTGGGAAAATCTTGACCAAGTGTTGGGCAAAATACGAAAATATTGCCCAATAGATGGTTGGGTTGACTATTGGCAAAGTGTGCGAAAAATATTGCCCAACCTTTTCACAGTGTAATGATTCTTAAGATATCGCGATTCATAAAATGACCTGTGACCTTTGACCATTTACCTTTTTACCAAAAATCTGATTGAATCGTCTTCCTATACGGTGATACGTATTAGGCCATACATGTATCACCAAGTTATCAACAACGAGAAAGCAGGACGGACGGACGGATTACCCGAAAACATAATGCCTCCGACAAACAAAAAACGTCGGATGGCGCATGTGGATGCTGATTAGGCGGAATCGATCTCTCGCGAGAGAGATGATCCCCGCCCTAACCGAAGAAAGTTAAATCTTTGAGTTTTAAACGAAGTATCCACATTGCTAGGCCGACGTCAGAGGAGGTTATAAGGGATATTATACATTCGACGGATTAGTCTATGAATTCATACCCTGTTGTTTACAATCAGAGGCATCGTCAACGAGTGGTACGTGCATGGTGCACAATAATGAATAAAATCTCTGATATAAGCAAAAAAAAAGAGAGTAGACGTAAACATTTCCAGGTGCATTTTAGTTCAAAAACTTGCAAGGGCTTTGGGAAGAACAGGGACGAAAAAGTGTGGGGCGTTTGGCAGGCGGGGGGGGGGGGGGAGCGCGGGGGCACTCAAGGTCGCTATTCATAATACGAGAAGAGGGTCGCTATTCATAATACGACCCTCTTCTCATACTATGAATTGTGACGCTCATTTCGTATTATGATTAGCGGTTCTTACGAGTAGCCTGACACAATGCCCCAAATATCACAAGAATTAATTTTTAGATTTAATCGTGCTCACATTTAACCTAAACCATGCATGACACATTCTACTCAATTGCTGAAAGAGGTATCTTCCGTCTTATCATCCTTTGAAACCCATGTCCCTTTTGAACAAGGAATGCCAAGATAAATGCATTCATGAATTGGCACCAATTTATCTGCAAGAATTAATCGAGGAATACAAACCCTCACGCAATTTACGGTCATCTTCACAATTAAACCTCGTATCTACTTCTGTGTCAACTCTCTCTTATGGTAATCGTTCCTTTCGCAAAGCTTCTGCCGAACTTTGGAACAGATTACCTTTAAATGTAAAAAACTGTCAAACCGTTAACCTATTCAAAACCAGTCTCAAGACACATTTATTCAAAATTGCGTTTGATGATTGATTAACTCTGTTCCCTTTGATGTGTATTCCATATGTATTGTAATTTGTATGTTTATTTGCATTTTTAGTTTTGTATAAGATGTAATTGTATATCAGTCTATTTTGTGTGTATAGCGCTTAGAGACTTCGGTGGTAAGCGCTTTATAAGTAACGTTTTTATTATTATTATTATTATTATTATTAAGATAATCCCTTTTGTATATACAGGTTTGCGATGAAGGATTTTTTTTTATAACTCAAGGAATATATAGCTAGGCCTACTTTACATACTATCTCAAGATTTTTTTGTCGCCCCTACTCTCCCCCGAAACCAGATTTCTCAAAGCATCCCTCACATAATGTGCCCCTAATATACTGTATAGAATTTTATTCAAAAGCTGGCTCACTAAATTGGTTTCAATTGGATTTTCGTCTTCTACTATACAGAGTTTATCTAATTATGTAACCTATTAAATATCTTATCATTCTTTCATCATGAGATTGTGCTTAATTCATTATGATGCGACCTCATAAATGTTGAATTTGAATGTATGAAAATATGAATCTTCGTACCAGTAAACATCATTACTCATGATGCTAAAGAAAGTAGGTCTATACCTTCGAACACGTGAAGAGATAAAAAAAAAAAAAAAATCTTGAAGTTCATCCCTGATAATGTAGGGGTTTATACCAATGAAGGAAAACAAAAATTGTTTTTTTGTGTGTGTGGTTCCCCTCCCCCCTTTGAAGAACGTTCTACCGCCCATCATTTTATGCACACCCTCATCATTGCAGCTGGCGCCTCGTTTCTCTGACAAAGTGCATGCTGCCTGCCCCCAGAGACTACAGGCTATAGTTTCGGTAAGACGACTGCGATGGCGACCTCCAGCGAAGTTGTGGATTCTTCAGAAAAGGCAGTTAAAAAGACCCAAAATGAAGCGGGGCCATCGAGTCTATTTGCCATGTACACTTATCATGCTAACAGGTATCAATATTTCACACGCATTTATTGTTTCATAATAGATTTAAACTGTTTCGGGCAGATCTAGGGCGAGCTATTTGATACATGTCCCATACGTTCATTCTAATGTTAGTGTGTGTGCAAATTCGTCTGCTCGACATGTCATTTGATTATTATGCAGATATCATACGAGTCACATTAGACAGAAATAACCGTCTTGTATGGGAAATTCTTTAATAAAAGTGACATTTGTTAACCTTCTCAATACAAAGACAGTAACCCTTGCCGCATGCACAAGTGGGGGAGGGGGTTAAGTTTAACTAGCAGATTTTTGCTGGAGTCTTCCGAAAAAGTTTGCCCTCAATTTCTCTTTGACTTAATCTCGTCTAGATCTAGACTTGACAGTTTGATTTTGTAAAAACATTGTAAAACATCAAAATATAAGGACTTATTGTCATATAATCTGTCAGTTTTCTTGCAGCCATTGCATGCAATGAGATCGGTAATCACACACAAATTACATTGAAAATCATCGTAAAACATAAAAATATAAGGACTTATTGTCGTATAATCTGTCAGTTTTCTTGCAGCCATTGCATGCGATGAGATCGGTAATCACACACAGATTCCATTGCGTAACTTCCCCTCACTTGCCTGTGCAATGTTCTGCAGTCTCTGTATATAGAGGCAGTCAGTGGAGCCAGATGTAGTCTCATCGTCGATACCAGAGACTGAAGCTTTCGTTCTAGAGTCACGACTAGAAGTCAAAATGCACATTGATAATAATTTTTACAAGAGTTCGCCGTGTTGGTTCTGCAGGAAATGGGGTGTACCTGAAATGGCTGATTTCGCATTGCCTATTTGATGCTGACCTTATGATAATAGCGATTAGGTTAGTGCACTTAGGCTTGCACTTGGTGTTTGCTGAATTTAGTGAAATTCCCCGCACACGCCTTTTTACACTAATTGCTATTGTTGAAAACTGTCTTGGCTGATAATCTTACTCCTTTGAAACTTTAAATGACATTAATTTAGACTTCCATTCAAATAACTGTGTGCAGCTTATTCCCTAAACTCATTTCCCTCACCTTTTTTTCTTAAGAGTGGTCTCTTCTTCACAGTACAATACACCTCTGCTTAAAATTCTTTTCTCAGGCTTTCATTTGAAATGTCACTGTCCCGTCTGTCCGCTTATCAGTACTTACATACACATACCAACACTTGCAACATGGCTTCTGTCATATTTTCATTCTAATTCGATTCCTTTCTTTCTCTCTGTTGCCCCCTAGACCAAATAACAACCAGGACCTCGGTCCAGATGGAGATAAAGATCCAAGGAAAACTTCAGTACCTGATTTTCTCCAGCGGGAGGCAACTTCTAACCGAGATTTCAGGTCTTTATTAAAATCTTAACATATGCTCAATAAATGTTTTTATTTTGAGTAAGATGTTTGGTGTTAGGAGATTACAATGACAATGATTGTCCATGCCTTTATTTGTATTCTCTTCATGACTTCTCCCTCTGTTTCCTCCCTCAAAGCTTCTGTCCCTCCATTCATCTTTTGTCTTTGACTTTCTTTCTACCTCCCTAATTTACATTCTACATCATTGAATCAAGGTCATGTTAGAAGGAGTTTTTTGTTGTTGTAGACAATGTTCATTATTAGCCCATCATAGTCTCTCTTCAAAAACTTCCATCTTCTTTTCAATCAATAATATTTGTTGTCTAGCCGTTTCATGTAGTGTTTTTTTTTTCTGGATTCATTGACTCCTGCAACATTTTGAACAATTCATTTCTATTAAAACCAGCTTCTCTATGTTACAAAAAATCATTTCAAATGAAACATCATATTCATATGCATAGATGAATCTCAGACACTCATGATTATCTGTTGTTGCTGTTGCTTAAATCTCCTTTGATCAGTGCTTAGATAAGGAATATGTTCATATGAAAATAACCAAGCATTCAAAGATTATTTTTTTTCCCAAAAGCTTTTCCAAAAGTTTGCCATTCTACTCTACTTCTCTTTATCTTTGAAATGCCCAAAGTGGCTGGTTACAAATCGTTTTATGAACAAAATGAAATTCTCCATATTTTTCTCATTCTCTATATTCATGCTTACTATAAAACGATTTCATACAGGCAGTTATGTTCATTGTAGACATGCTTTTCATCTGATAAATGAGACCTTTTGTTTTTTCCATGTTATCATGTGGATTAGTTTGTATCTCCTAATAAGCTTTATGTTATTGTTCTTGTTGTATCAGTCTATCAGTGATAGCAACCGATTTGAATGCTGAGGATGAGACAGACCTGAGAGAGTTCATTGCTAGGAGGTTATCTAGAGGGACAGTCTATGGTGGAACGGGGAACGTCAACACAGTCGACATTGGGTAAGATCAACATGTCAATTTGAAATCAGATTCTAAGAATGTTGTTTTCCAAATTGTACTTGCTGGTTCAGATAATTACTTGTTAATTGATTACTCATTAATTCTTTAGTGAATGGAAGGAAGATTTGTGTATTTTTAATTTATTTAATATCCAAGAGCACATAATTATACTGCGTACTTACTGTAGTTTAAAAAAAAAAAAAAAATCTCTTGTGATGATAATAACATTCAACAATAAAAGAAGCAATCAGACAAAAAAAGGAACTTTCAGTCAATGTTTGGGGGTTATCAAAAGAACACATTTTTAAATTCTTATAAAATGATCTTCTCCTTGCCTGATAGGCCTAAGGCAATAATATTCAGTGCGATAGCCTTCTCGTTTCTAAAATATTTTTGTGATGACAAATTAATAATGGCCTGTCAGTTGCTTGAACATAAATAACAATATTTGTTACCAAAACTTTGCAACATCTTGTACAACAGTTGTCAGGAGATTGGTAAGCAGAAGTAATATTTTAAAAGAAAGGAAGATTACCGTAAACCAGAAAATCTCTCTGTATTTTCTGACCATGCAGAAGTCGTGTGATGGCCTGCTACTACTGCCTGCTACGTCAGGGAGCGCATCCAGGCATTGAGAGGGAGATAGAAAGTGCCATGGATTCAAACTCCTTCTACACATCTCAAGAGTGTGTCATCTGCTTCCTCAGCTCACCTACCAGTGCTCTGGAATTATATCCTTGTTAACACTTCAGTTGCTTTCTTTGCCTATCTGCACAGTCACCTATTTTCCACACGTGCAGTTTTGCACAAAACGATAGGGATTGCTTTTGATTTGCAACACAATGGCGATAACAATGATCATATAATAATTATAGTAATATAAGTTTATAACGGTAGTAGTATTTGATTTATAAAGCACTTTTCCTAATGAATGCTATTCTGATGATATTGGATGTACATGTAGGAGATAATCTGAAAATAAGGAGTTTTTGTTTTTGTTTTTGTTTTGTTTTATTCTTCTTCTTTAAGCAGTTGTCCGTCTCGAGTCTGAATGGGCTTTGGTAGATTTTGATGATATGCATCCACATACACTCTCTGTGGAGTTAAATTATTTTTCTGTATAGGTGTGGCATGCACAAATGTCTGGACAAAATGTTGACTGTGATGATCATTTTTCTTAATATAATATTCACATTCCGACCAGAATTAGATTTGATCAGTGAGGGTGTACTGCCACTTCTAGAACAAAAGGTAAGCCTCAGTTTAATTTTTCTTACCCTTTTGTGTATTATTACTATCAATGAGAAAACAAGGGCTCATTCAGCTCATTGAATGTTTTGCCTGTCTAGAGCCAGAAGATTGTTAACTCTGTGTAAGAGTATATGAGTTAATGCCCTTCTGGCTCTCAACTGACGATATCTTTGAGGTTTGAAGAACATGAAATTATTTCTTACACCACATACATCAATTTCAAATCTATGGGAAATCTGTAGTCTCTTTAGGTCATGGATTTTTTTTTGTTATTCATTTTTTGTAAGCAGGTAATTGTGATAATCAAGTTCAATTATAATGTATGTGCTGGTCAAGGTCAAAGTTTGTGCATTCTGTGTAGGATCATCTACCTATAAGTTTCTGTAACTTTTTGATGATCCAACCAATTTGTAATTTCCTTTAAAAGTGTATTTTCCATTTTATTGTCTTATCCATATTTGTGAGAAATATTTTATTGTTTTCTTTGATTTTCCATGTTTGTATCACAGTGGTGAATAAATTCAATTCAATTCAAAGGTCATGGATTGTTGAATTGAGAAAATGTAAACTTGATGAGATAGGAAGCATATCCTCCGTAACACAAAATATCTGTCAATGGTGGCTAAACCGTGAAACAGCAATGCCAAATCTGTGATTGTTAAAAAAAAGGGTAGATGAGAGGACTAAATGTGTATACATAAGATCACTGGGTGTGACACAGACAGTGATGATAAAAGAAAGAGCTTGATAGACAAGAACAGAGAAAAAGGAAATGAATTCTGAAAAATGATACAATGTCATAACAATAAAACATTCAACTGCTTTTATTTCTTTATCAATCTGGGACAGGGAGGCAATTCTGCTGAGATTCAGACTCATTTAGAGCACTGGTACCAGCAAGCCTCTGGCTATGTTTGTCGCTGTGTGGAGAGACTCAAAGAAGATGTGGCATACCTCATCAATGCTGTGAGTACACATACGTTTTTAAATTCCTTTTTCATAATAATGGATAGTGAATGAATAGTCATTTTGTGAACAATGTTGAGAGCCAAAAGGGTGTTTAGAAATGTTTGTAATACAGTGCGTCCCAGAAAAAACGAAACCGAGAAGTATCGATGTTTTATCATAACTTAATCACAACCATAATTAATGAATGATACATCTTCGGAAAGCTTAGAGTCTCCTCTTTCAGTTGATGCTACTCAGATGATGCATATTTTACGCATAAGTGATTAAAAGCAATTTGAAGGAAGGAAACCAAAAAGACATTTGGCGGGCGGTATCTGAATTTCGAAGAAAAATTCACATTTCTAAAAAGTTGAGTTTCTGCCCTTTCATATGACACCTCAATCAGGAAAAATGAGCGAGGAATAACAAAGTTCTGTTTGTTTAAAGTAGCCCTTACATTTTCATAACTTTAACAAACTAATTCGTTTTCACTGGGTGCCTGCCGTAGCAAAAAGCAGATTTGACAAAAGACTTAACTCCGTTTCGTTGACAATCAGCCATGCGTGAAGACTCTCGTCTACGGCTGATTGTCAACGAAACGGAGTTAAGTCTTTTGTTAATTTCGTTTATTGATATGGCAGGCAGCCAGTGAAAACGAATTCGTTTAATAAAATTATGGAAATGCAAGCACTACTTTAAACAAACAGAACTTTGTCATTCCTCGCTCATTTTTCCTGATTGAGTTGTCATATGAAAGGGCAGAAACTCAACTTTCTAGAAATGTGAATTTTTCTTCGAAATTCAGATACCGCCCGCCAAATGTCTTTTTGGTTTCCTTCCTTCAAATTGCTTTTAATCACTCATGCGTGAAATATGCATCATCTGAGTAGCATCACATGAAAGAGGAGACTCTAAGCTTTCCAAATATGTATCATTCATTAATTATAGTTGTGATTAAGTTATGATAGAACATCGATACTTCTCGGTTTCGTTTTTTCTGGGACGCACTGTATAGTAAGAAATGAAATGTCCAAGACAGACAGTAGAGAAAGAATCTTTGTAAAATTGTGTATGAGTTATCGCCCTTCTGGCTCTCAACAAATGATTTCCATTTTAATTTCTGCATTTTTATGTTTTTTTACATGAAAAAACATTAATGTTTTACTTTTATCCTTCCAGATACAATTTTATGGGTATCTCCTTTGTATTCCTCCTGCTATTGCATCCTGTTTCTCAATATTTTAAATATTTCTTCTACTTCTTTCTTCCCTTCTTCCTCTCCTTTCACTCTGCCTTTATGATATTCTTTTATTCGTCCTTGTATGATGCATCTATGTAGCTTCTACCCAAGTATATTTACCCCCTGTCACACAAGCAGTATTGTATTAGGGTATAATACCTAATTGATTAATGATATTTTGTGTTTTATTTTGTTCGTTTTATCGGCAGGCTCTTCTCGAGATTCGTATGGAAGTGGTGGGTGCTGAGAGTTCATTGAAATCAGACATAGAAAGGTTAGTCAAAAGATAGAAATATTATCTGTCAGTAAACCTTAAGATACAACAATCATGTAGTCATTTGGAAAAAAATACCCAGAGAGCTTTTTTATCAGTACTCTTCAAACTGCTGTGTTAATGTACATCTTTTATGAATATATATTGTTGGTGCTTGACTGTGGCATCTTGTAATATATGCAAAAAGAAGCATGTATTTGAAAGATGCAAAGAATCCAAAAAGTGCTGTCACAGATAGCAGATAGGCCATAATCTCTGGAGACATTTGGACCGAGGTTACTTGATAATTGCACTTGAATTGCAACCAATCATGACTGCCGCCCTGTTGGTTTCAGTATACAGTTCTCAAAATACAATTCAAGCAGACAAATGCAAATACATACACGTGAAGAAATATATAGAAATGTACACATTTATGAGAAAGTTACAAGAATTAAAGGGGGACAAAATTAGAAGAAAGGAAAAATATGCAGCAGAATATACAAAGAAATGGAGTCTTAGGGTTGGAAAAAAAACACCTCATGGGTCCTGTAGAGGCGCCAATGGTTGCAAAAAAGTCACAGTGATTGTACATAATGGAAAGTTTAATGCAGTTGGGATGGGGGTTATTCAAGAAATAACTGTTCATGCCTCATTAAATTGTACATACATTGATATTCATCAATATATCATCCAGGTTCATGAAAGCATGCAGCCTTTCAGACCTCTTACAGTCATCAGAAGACAGCTCGTCACAGGTCCTCTCAGATCCTATCCTCATTGACATCGATGAGGCAGGCAATGCACAAACCAACGTTAGATCACCATCCAGGGGACCATCCAAGAGCAGGCTGGTGTTTGAAGGGGACTCGTATCGTTTTGAAAACGCAGGTGAGTGCATCAAGTAACGTTTTTTCGTTGAGCTGCAAGAATTAGTGGCAATTACTTGCAAATCATATTAGATTGTAAATCAAGTACCAGTTTACTTTGAAAATATTAATTACATTAATTACACAGATTAACAAGGTTGTCGTTACATGAGACAGTCAAGTAGAAGCACACCCTAAATACTTCCAAGTACCAAATCATTTACCAATCAAATATACAGCAAAGAACAAAAAATTATGAAGTATATGAAGTACATGTATATATTTCGAGCCATGCTTGATGCCTACAATATTACATGCTAAGTACATGGCATTGGCAGTTTTAAAGGAAAGTATTAAAAATATATGATTGTTTTGATACTTCTTTTAAATATTGAGTGTGATGGTACAAGAAGTAAGCCACAGAATGGTGCACTTTATTTTTTCTCTTTCTCTACCCTTTCTCATTGTGCAGAAAAATCGTGGTTTTGTGAGGAGTGGTCAAGCACGATGTTGAAAGGGGGCGACACCCTCAACCCAGCGTTCCTCCGTCAGGTGATAGAGGACTACAAGCTACACACCATACAAGATCTCAACACACTGAAGAGACTCATCCGTCAAGCCGAGACAGACCACTACGCCCTCTACAGGTAAGACTGAGTGGAGAGAAATTGTTGATATCATTCTTTATACCGTAGTCCACTATGATTGATGATTTCATGTAGTTTAAATATGAAGTACATATGAAGATTTGACGGATAACCATCAAATATTGGGGATGCTATACTGATACTACCAAAACCTTTATTTTCTTCTATAAACAATATCAGATTTTTCCGCCTCATTTCCTGTAATTCAATTTATAAGGGACAGGAGAATTAGAATTCCTTGTGAGGATTGACAGATCGAGTCTTAATTATCCCAAATCTGTATTTGCTATTATATTGGTATTGGTAAAGATAAAATGCTTGCTGTTTGCATTTTAATCAAATTACAAACAGCAGTGCATGCATTCTTTCAGTATTTGTGAAACTGTTATTGCTCCTGTCCTTACAGAGCGTATGCTTTCCTACGAGACTGTGGCTGTGGGGCCATCTTATTACGTCATATCTGGAAGGATGAAAACACCATCCAAGCTAAAGACACTCAGAACGTTCTCAACGTCTTGGAAGAATTCATCTCAGAGACCGACAGCTCAAATCTCGCTGCTTGAAAAACGGGTGGTGATGTACAAATTTATCAGTATTTATTACTTTAAAAATGAGAAAAAAAAGTACTTATGCTGTCATTTATCCTTTTAGCCCGAGCCATAGCTTGTAGAGAGGGATGGTTTTGACATACACACTTGTGCACACTGAACAGTCAATTCATAGAGCTCCAATAATTCCTTTCCACATACAGTCTCTGTGGAAGCAAACAGCTCCATGAATTCAACCTACGAATCAGTGCGCGTATGTCACAACTGTCTCCCTGTACTAGCTATGTTTTAAGCATCATGATCTGATAATTTTACCAATGGTTTTAACCTCTTAAGCAAAATAGAAATCTTGCTTTTTAAATTGTGACTATAATTTATTGCCAAGTTGTTGATCATGATGATTGTAAATAATTTTACAGGTGTCAAATAACAATATATATCATATGAAGTAAGAATGTGTATGTTATTATAGGGATACCTTTTAATATACATGTATTACAAAGTTATCTTGCCCTGATTGGATAGTTATTATTCACTGCTGCATTAGACAGATTTTTTGATAATCAATTGACTAAGGCCCATTGACTATTTAAGTCCTTAAGGTGTACAACTACTTTACCCTCCTATCCATAAATATCTTCAATCTTATTTTTTCATAGGCCAATTCGTTAATGAATTCAAATTGTTTGAATATTTTTTGTAAGTTTATCTTCTCTAACTAAATATCTTTTATAAGGCTTTCCTGACATAGATTTCCCTTGATCCACTTCAGGTAATATTATGAGTAAACCTGTTAAGAAAAAAAAAAATTAGTGTATTGTTTTAGCTTTTGGATTAAATTGGAATAGACTTGTTGATTTATGAGATATAATCTTGCCAAATATTAAATTGATGTATTCTAACATTAGTACATGTATCACACATTCTTGACTGTCAGTTTCACTTCTACGTCCTTGGATCTTCTTTAAGATTTATTTCCTTGACTGGTTTAAGTCTTTAGTAATGTCTATATGTGGGAGGAAACTTTAACTATCTCTGATATCTTCACGAAATATAACTCACCTCTGAATAACATTTATTTAGTGATATGTGTTGTAACTGTATTGTGTATTAACCTTTTGACGGTTGTTAAAAAGTTGTGCTCATGCCAAATGCTTCTCCAGTTTAAGAAACGAGATTGGCACATTCAATTGTAGTCGTACTGCAAGCCACTTTCCACTGGCACATACATGTAGGATGCTGCGCAGAAGGCAAACAATATCAGTGTTTACATTCCATATGAAGAAAAATCCTGTCTAAAATTGGGGACAAATCAAGTTTGTTATTGTTGATTTATACTATTACTATGTGGTATTTTAGGTATTGAAATAATTTGGAAATGATAAAACTACAAAGAAAATATTTTGTAAACTTGTTATTTGGATTATGCTAGAAGTATATAACATAAGGGTAAATATGTGTAAAAGAAATGTTTTCTCTTGGAAAGTTTTTTTGTTCATGGGTATTAGACCAAAAAAAAGAATTCATGTGTGCAACAGTAGCACTGGATTATCAAAAAGCAGTTTGATATTGTAGAGTATCTCAATACATGTCGCCATGTATCTCGTTTTGTTTAACAAAACATCTTGTCAACGACCTGGTAAGAAGAAGTTCTTTTAATGTCTGTATTAAAGTTACAAGTTGTGTTATCTATTGTAAATACATAGACCATAAACAATATGTGCAATTTGTCATCATGAATTAAAGGATTTAAAATTGTTATATTTGTTCTTATATTTCAAATGTTATTAAAAGTCAATATTATCCTTTGAAAGCACCTGAATTTTGTTTGGTTTTGTTTTAATATGGAAGTAACAGTTTTCATATTTGCTTTCCATTTGTTGTGTCGATTATCTAGCTACCGGTAGTTTTGCATTCGTGCAATCAATTACAATTTACATTGCATTTCTAATATATCTACCCATCAAATTTTTGTAGACAAATTATACATCTTTAGGGTCAGTATGATATGCGCTAATACATAAATAAATAGTGAAATCCAGATTATATCAAAGAAAAAATGACAGAAGAATGATTTAAGTTATAAAACACATTTATTTAGAACAAATATACACATGTACATTTTATATTGTGTACAATATAATGTGATACATTTTCAATCTGTACACAGTTACAAATATAAGGCTGTACAATGACAGAGGCACAGCTCTCAAACTAGAACTCCAAAATATTCTTTGTGGATTTTTATTTACAATATGGTGGAAAATATTAAGTCACTGCATATCTTTTTTTCTCTAATATATATTTTATTACTTTTTGTAAGTCTTCACAATTTCGAATGTTGGCTTACTGTTATATCTTTCTATGACAATTGGGTAATATCTTGATGAATCTTAAATATTTATTGCCATTTTGCTTTTGGGGGAAAACCAAAATCTGACATCTATGAAATTTCTCTTTGCTTATGAAGAAAGACAAATATAAAGACACCAATCTTTAACCAATACAATGAGTTATGAGATTGCTGTGTTTTTTTCTCCAAATTTATCCACAAACAATTTTGGATAGTGAGAGTTTGGTTAGGATGTTTTCAAAAAATTGTGTGAAGTTTGCTGTCTTAAATATTTTCAGAACATGTTTGGAAAAAATATTGCCTTGTGGAATGGGTGAATTAACCTTGAATAGAGATTCATATATTCCATGTCCCTGCATTACTTTTTCATATCAATGTGTAAAATTGAATGAGGAATTGAATTCACAATGTATACATGCACTAAAAATAAATATTGAGCAAAACATGGCCATTCATCTGTTTTTACATTGAATAATTGTGCCAAGTGTATAACCTAATGCATTTCTTTGACCCTGAAATGCAATTTCACAATGATGATTTTTACAAAGATTTAACTTTCAACTACTAGCCAGTAAAATCATTAACTTTACCCTTCTGAAAAGTAAATAAAATAAATGATTTTGCTGAAAGTTTGAGATGAAACCACACAACACATGCATATTCACCACATAAACCTGGAAAATACAGGTTTCCAAAACAAAGTTTGAAGAAAAAAATCCCTGCTTCAATAGACAACCTCACAATTTCAAGACAAAATATATTGGTGTAAAATCCTATGATAGAAAACGATTCATTGGTCTTTCTGAGATCACATGAGGCAAATTACTCTAACCAAAAATTATCCACCTCATTCCAACGTAGAACAAAGCATGGCGGCATCGATATATTTAGCAACCAACTCGAAATCCCCTTAAGGCAACAGGGTATGTTGTGTAGATTTGTAAAATATGGACGGCTACACAGCAATATAACTAATGACAAACAAGGTACAATGAAATAGAATTTTAAGATAACAAAGCACAATTTCTTGATTGTAAGTTGCAATCTCATGGATAAATTTGTAAGAAAATAACCAAGTAGTATAAGTCTATCATAACCTACCATCTTTTCAAATCTAGGCCCTGTAACATAAGAATGTTGAAAGTAATTATAGCTATTTCAGATTAATCACACCTCTTCAAACAATCATATCTTTACAACAAATAGTAACACCTTACAGATAGATACAAAGAATGGTAAGATATGATTGATTGTTAACTAGATTTGTATGTTACATGGCCCTGATTCCATTAGTATTCCAATACATTTGCCTTATCAAAGTTAGACCTTGCTCCTGAAATGAAGTCATAACTGGTTCTTGATGGAACGAAGTAGGATTCAGAATGGACAGTAGCAGAGACAGCTGCAGCTCGAGATGTTGAATGCTTTACCAAAAAGATTTTGGTAGTCCCGATGTCACACATTGACAGAGTCAGAGAATCTGTGGGGGGTAATGAAAGAAAAATATGAATGTAATTGGGAAGGGTAGAAATGTATGACAATGAAAAGAGGGTCTATATGCAACCAAGTTTATAGAAGGGGAGTTTTCTCCCACATTTATGTATGTAACATTAGATGGAATATTTACTTTACTTTAAGAAAAGAATCCTGTGTGTTTTCTTGCCTTCAATTTCATATTATAAACTTAGATTGAATTCCTCTGAATATATTCAGTGTAGCCTATTATTACCTCTGATTTCAATTTAGTTGTCCTCTTTCTCTCCATTTTCGGTGTCCTTCTTTTCACTTCCATTCTGCAAAAAAAGAAAAAAGAAAATATATTCAGTCATATGCTTATCCTTGAAATTTGAATAATGGCACCATAATTCCACATCATTTTCTAAATATTCCAAGTACTACTTATATTTACCCTGGCCCTTTCATCCTCATACTTTTTACCATCATCCATCAGCCTCATCATTATCATCATCACTTCATCATCACCAAACATAATCATTATTGTCATATCATCATCATCATCGTCTTCATTGCCGTTATCATCACCACCACCACCACCACGGTAACCATTATCAGCAGCAGCATCATAATAATAACCATCACCATCACCTACATCATGATCATGATGATCATCGTCCTTATCATCCTCATCATCATCAATCATAATCATCATTACTGTCATTATCATCATCATCATCACCATCGTCATTGTCTTCACTGCCGTTATCATCACCACCACCATAACCATCATCAGCAGCATCATATTAATAATCATCCTCATCATCATCCTCTATATCCGCTAGCTCCAGTATTACTATCATCATCCTTATCGCAATGCTTACGTATTCCTCTGCCTCTTCAATGATCTTGTTATCTTGCTCCGACAGCTTGGCCTGTTGAGCGGCAAACTTCTTCTTGTCTGCCTGTACGATGTTGAAGAACTCCTTCTCTGCTTCTGCCACCAGATCTTCCTCTTCATCCTGTGCTGCTTCTCCATCATCCTTTTGACACAAAGAGAGCAGCAATCGTTTGAAAAATTGAGTCACAGTAAGGACACACTATTAGAAATCCCATGACAGATATGTTTTTCCTTCTAAATATACTTAATATACCAGGGGTGAAAGTGAGCACTAAAAAAAAAGGGGGGGGGAGGGTGGGTTTCTCCCTCAACCACGCCCCCCTTGAGTAAAAAAAGAAAAAAATAAGAGGATTCTGGGGGAAAAATGGCATCTAACAAAATTCCCCCCCCCCCCCTTTTGAGTAAGAAATATTTTTTTAATTGGGGGAAGAAGAAGAAAAAAAATCGGGAAACCAATTTAAATCAGGTTTTTATCAGGCCTGATATACACAGAAAGACAGAAATTGTGGGAAGTGTGGGACTTGAAACCATTAACAATTGTAAATAATCCTACCCTGGTGTGTGTAGGATTATGGCAAAGATCATTGATACTATTAAGAACTAGAATTTCTAATAAGTAATTTATGATCAATTTGGATTGTATGTGTGATTGATAATAACCAAATACAGCTCATTTCCTAAAAACTGTTTATATGTTTATATCTTAAGCTCACTATCTCATGCCAAATTATTTTCTTTCATACTAAACTAGATGGAACTTCGACTGCGCGCAGTCGAAAATGATGCCTCCGTCATAGAGCAAGTTTACAAACCAAAACAGAAGAAATTTTTCAAATTCAAGTTTCATTGTAATCCATTAACAGGTTCTCAGAATATCGTGATTACAAGCAATTTCTCATGACCCTTTGATCTTTGACCTCATGACCCTAAAATCTACTCAGTTCATTGGCTCTGCAAGATGTCCTGAGTTAAATAGTAATCCATCTGTCAGTTCTAATGAGAATGCGTTCACAAGCTATTTTTGCATACATAATGAGCCCATGACATTTGACCTTTGACCTCATGACCCAAGAATCTACTCAGTTCATTGGCTCTGCAAGATACATACATGATCTAAGTTTGGCAGGAATCCATCAATCTGTTCTTCAGATAACGCGATCACAAGCTGTTTTTGCATACATAATGAGCCGCATGACCTTTGACCTCGTGACCCTAAAATTAATCAGTTCATCGGCTCTGCAAGATACATACATGACCAAAGTTTGGCAGGAATCCATCAATCGGTTCTTCAGATAACGCGATCACGAGAACGGGACGTACGTATATACGTACGGACGGGCGGCCGGACAACCCGAAAACATAATGCCTCCGGCTACTTCGTAACGGAGGCATAAAAATTCATTTACCATTACAGAAATTTACAAAAAGAAACATGGGATAGATCACAATAATGTAATATCTTGTGGACTCAAGTATTACTTCATTTGATTTTCTAATTCTTCAAAATCATGAGGTAACATCAGGGAGGTGTTTCACAAAACCAAGGATTTCAGTAGCTTATAACAAAAACTGTCATTTGTCACTGATGACAAGTTTTGTGAAACATCCCCCTGAAGTACACAGAAAGGTGATTGGGGTCAATTAACATACCTCATTGCCTCCTAGGGCACTGGCTCCTTGTCTCTTCAGCTTCAGCTCCCTCTGCCTCGACTCCAGGATCTTCTCCCTCTTGGTCTCCCTCTCAAACATGGCGGTGACCAGAGCCTTCTCGTTGCGCTGCATGGTACAGAGCCCGCTGGAGAGCTCCAGGAGTGTGGTGGTTCCGCTGTTAGAACCGGTAGCAATCAGTCGACCCTGGTCCTGCACTCGAAGGCTGTGTAGAGCATCATCACTGACCTGTTATAGGGATGAGCAATGGATAAAGTACAAAGGTAAAGGCAACCATAGTAGTAAATTACAAATCAAGAAGAAATGAATCAAGTGTCTTTTCCATGATATGCAAAAAAAAACGTCTACTTTTTAGCACAATTGTGATTTTCTTTTGTAGAAATAAAACATATTGCTGGGATGTTGTCTCAACAAAATATTAAAATGATTGTTTACAGTTTCATCATAGCAAAATAGAGTTTTGCTATGAATATAAATTAAAAATTGTTTTAGTCACAAATGCAAATTAGGACTCATTCCTGAGCAACATGGGCTACCCCAACAAATTCTGCTTTGGATATTCCATATCACAACTACCGGTAGGCACTTTAAATTATAAATAGTGTCATCAAGGCATCAGAATTTGCTGCACAATAGCTTCATAGCTACGTAATGAACTCATACCCAAAGATGAAGTCTTGTACATTGATTTAAAGCCTGTCTGGCCAGGAGGGATTAGACCTCCCTGCGTTGTCACTGGCAGATGGTTATCTCATCAAATCAGCTCTCAATTAACATAAGAAAAAGGGGACCATGGGGACCAATGGCCACTGCTTAGGCATTGTTTGCTATAGAGGGCGAAAGTAGCTATAAGTAGTGCAGTGGGACTTTAGAAGGACCGTACCTGCAGACTCAGAGTTGGGTCCTTCTGCTTGAAGAGATAATCCCACACATCAAGGGAGCCGTCCATCTTGGTTGTGAAGAACACAGCTGGTCTGACTGGACTCCAACAACCATCGGTAAGATATGACATGTGGTACCTAGAAGTAGAGATAAAAGAATGGGGTGCTGATAATTAGTATTGATGATATAAAGAATTAAAAAAATTACTATGATTTATTTAAGTCAAACATCAGGAAATTACTGCTAAAAGTGATATACGAGAGACACATAGCTTTTATTGTATTAGCAGCGCTTAACTTACCGGTAGTAAAAGGTGCTTAGGACACATGGACACCATGTATGCAAATATATGTCTAGACCCCCAAATCTCAACATTTTTACATAGGGCTCATGCATATAAACTCCAAAATGTTAAATCTTCAAAAATCTTATTGTGGAACCCTGCTTTTACGAAATTTTGCTCATGCTCAGCTACCAGGCACACAATGATATACCTGTATAGATCAGAAACAATATGCAATTTCTATGAATCTAAATATCAGTAGTGGTTCTCTACTACTTGTTCTAACCACCCCCCCCCCCCTGAAGGAAAACTGATGGTGTTTGAAATATAACTTACTTGGTCCACATAATTGATGAGTCCCTGATATCTTCTGACCAGATCTGCAAAGAAATCATTAAAGATAGAATTATTGCAAATAGAATCAGTATGAAATAAAATCCTGTATTGAAGTATAAACAGAAAAATCATGCCTATAGTGCTACGAATTCAATTTTAAAGCAGAATTTATTAACAAACCTCCAGTTCTTTTTAAATCCAAATTATCTCTATTTGACTTTTAAGATTCGATTTTTTTTCCACAAGTTTTAGCTCATCTAAAGTCAATGCTTAACTGTACCTTAATAAGGACTTGTCATACCAGTCATACCAGTATGATATTTACCTGTAAGATCTGTATAAAGTATGTGCAATATAATGACGACCAATTGGCATATGGTAGTTGTAACCATTTATACTATTAAAAAAGTACACTCACCCTAGCCGTCCAGTCACCAACGGTCAAGAAGTTCTTTGGGAAGAACGGATTCCTCTGAAGTGCATACACTGGACCAATGTGCTCCTTGTAGATGGCAACGATCTTCTCTGGAGGTGTCTTGGCTTTGCGGTTGCAGGAGATGATCGTACCCTGCTCTGTACCCACCATGAATTTGGTTGGCTGGAAGTTTTTAAAAGAGAAACAACAACGTTTAAATAAGACTGAGCTCAAACATGATGCAAGGATTGACACTAACATGTACCTGGAACACATAGGTACCCAAACTCCAGGTCGATCTACACCATAAAGATTTATAATTTGAACATGGGGTTTGTGCAAACAAAACTTTAAAACATTTAAATCTGGCCCCCTAACAAAAACATAATTTGGAGCCCTCTATCGTAATCATGTTTTCTGATCGGGAAGATAATGCATAGATGCAACAGTTAGATGTTTTTTTGTTTTCGACTTATTCTACATATACTCTTTTGACATGTATAAAATTTGCAATGATTTGTAAAACTGCAAAAGAAAATCAAACAGAAATAAATAAATCAAATCAAATCAACAGTTAAATGAAACCTTCTCTAATCTATATTGACACTCATCAATAGGAGGCCATCATAACAAGATAGAGTAAATGTGAAGTCAGTCAGTTACTCACAATGGTAGGTTCATATTCTAATGAGATGACCCCTTGTGCGTTCTCCATCTTGCCCTTCTTGGAGGGGTCCATGATGAGTTTTTCTGTCGGTTCTCCAAGCTTTCTCATATCCCACCAGAGAACCTGCATTGACAAAGACAACATCAGAGCGCAAATGAGTTTAAGATAAACGGTATTCAAACATAAGAAGTAGTTCTCTGTTAATAACTAACTACAATGAGATGATTATAATTGCTTTCATCAAAAGTATTGTGAATAAAACCGTTTATCATTACTATCAAGATATTCCCCTAAATTAGTTGTTCATGGGAATAATTACAAAGCAAAACAACTGTTACATACTCCAGAAATCTCATACCATATGAAATTCAAAGTACATTGCATATTATTGATTTTTTTTTCCATGTATTAAAGATTTTCAAAGCTTGATATTTATATTTCTTAGACAGTATCCTGGATTTTTAATTTGATATTCAACAAAATGATACTTCATCTTGGAATTGCTTGAATTAGATGTATGGATAAGGTTTGTCTTGAATTAAAAGCCTAAATTTGGCAGCATAACAAGAATAATTATGAAACAACATGCTCATTCATAAAACCTCTAGATGTAGTGAGAGCTTACTTGTCCATCTGTAGATGCTGAGAAGCATTCTGTTCCTGTCTTGGATTGAAGCCAGATAGTCTTATAGACTGGATCATGATGACTGTGTTCTACAGGTGACATCTCAACGGCTTGAGAACCTTTTCTCGTGTCCCAGAATGCTGCACAAGAAAGTGGAAAGAGAATATTATTTCTTTTATTTGTTTCAATTCTGAATTCATAATAAACTCAGTATATATTAAAAGATACATGGAGAAATATAAACTTATTTTAAACGGGACTGGCTAGGGCTCCAAAGATAAGCGAAGCTTGATGCCTTGTGAGCTCTGACAATTAAGAACTTGTAAGCAAAATATAAAATACCCATGTTAATTTTTGATTTTCTGTCATCCAGTGGACAACCTTATAATTTTGACAAATGTTGTTGGAAGAATTATGTGGTAATAAAACTGTAATCATAAATGTACATGTACGGGTACATCCAACAAAAAATTATACACTGCAGAATGGATCCAGAGCGACCATTGTTTAGTATTAAAAGCAATATACATACAATGACTGGGCTGGAAACTTAAATCTAAAAACCTTTATCTACAAACCAATATTTGGTGTAAAAAACTATCTCTTAAATTCATGCTTTCTCAAAAAATTCAAACAGTCAGTTCTGGAGGTCATGAAGCACAAGCCATCACACATCTCCCAGATGGTGTGGAAGGCTAAGCCATCAGTATGCGTTTGGAAAAAAAAAGAAGGAACAAATTTGAATTCAGGACACTAAAAAGGACAATTTCTCCCTGGGATTTGGGCAAAGGGCAGCATATTATTGCCATTTTGTCTTCTCCACACATTACATTATGACAAGTTTCTTCAGTGATGTTAAAGTCATCAAACTATCTTCATGCAAGCTGGAATCATGACTATGAATACCAGGGCTGATGAAAAACGTATTTCATTCAACCAATTCTGCAAGTATTAAGTTCCTAGCCAACTCACCAACTTGTCCATTGTAGCAACCACCTATGAGAATATGGACATCTTTAGGATTATATTCAAGACAGACTAAGGGTGACACTGGCTTCAGCACGAACTCTGGCTTGTTGGGGTTCTCTGTGAAGAAGATAACGATAAAGAGGAAGACTTTTTCGTTCAGGCAAATCAAAACAAAATACAAATCCAAGGACAATAATTAGAAGTTTTTTTTCAAATGAGATCTTGATTTGCATTACTTTGAAGTACACAGCACACCTACATTTGGTTATTACCTCAATTATTGTATGATTTATCCACTATCATCAAACAGTTTTTTTTTTAAATAACAGTACACTTTCAATATTGGAACATGACAAAGAAAAAATATGTACAGTGACTTAAAACAGAATGGAACTGAGGATGAATGCTACATCAACAAATTCTAGGGACCACATTAATTTTACATAAAATATAACATACAGTATATATCTTTTGTTTCAATGGATTAATATATATCTCGGCATTCACACCTTGTGATTACAAGTTATCATCTTCTCTAAAACATAAACATCCCATGAACATGAATGTCAAAATTTAACTGCTTCTTACCTATGTCCCAGATATATGAATCCATGCTGGTTTCTGCGGATGACTTCTGGAACTCCAGACTTGAGTATGCTACAGCAAGTTTCTTTGGCCCATCAGGGTACCATGACAAGTGAGTGGCTGGTCTCTTGATCTCGTTAGGATCTCTGCCAGAAGAACAATATAATCAGATTGTGTTACAAATAATGCCCATGATACAGCTGTCAATAAAGAAATGGGTATAATCAATGCACAACAATTTATACCACAATCTATATTATGGGTTGCTTAATATAGTAAATTCATCAAATAAAGTCATGCAATGAGTGCTAAATTAATTGTCCAATATATGCAGAATTTCCAAATTTATCCAAGTTGTGGCTTCATATTTTTGTCTTACAATGGAATAAAAACTTTCATCGTGAATAGTCGTCTCTTCCTGGTGGCTTCATAAGTAATACCATTATGAGCAACAATGTCTACTCATAACCGCCCAAAAGGTTAGCACAGCATATTTTGAAGCCTAACCCTGTATCTTGCCTTTGAAAAAATAAGTCTACGTGCAAATGTCACTGGAGCAAACATCCGACCACCGTAAAGCCAACCTCCGATAGAGTATTAAATATTTGATTATCTCTAGAGGACTTGAAGCACAATTATACAACATGTTTACCTGAAGACATTGATGGTTTTAGCTGACGGTGTTTCCTCTACCTCCTCTATCTCTAGGTCTGCAAAGTAGTCTTCATAGATGTCAATTGCATTGTTTTGTTTGATTGTGTGTTCCATGAACTGCAGAAGAAAGAAAAAAAAATCAAATAATTGAATGTCTCCTTATTCAATGGCACAATTGAAATGAAACATCCCCTACAATGAATAATTTGAAGCCTTATACTTTGTCATCTGACAAAGATTGATCACAATGCCATCTTTTTCCAAAGTTCTTTTATATTGACATTCAAGTTCCATCTAATTTCGTATTTATGTATATATGAAGACCTATTATATTATCATGTTATATTTTGGTGAATATTTATAACATTAATGTAAACAAAACATTGAACTAAAAGAACAGAGGAAGGAATACAAGGCCTATATTTTTATTACACAATATAATTATAAAGAAATAATTTGATTATACAAGTACATTAAAGTCAGGTGTAACATTGCAAACCAGATCTTTAAAGTGATACCAAAATATTAATCAAATAGATAAGTTGTATCAAAAATAATTCAAGTAACAATATGAATAATTTAATACATACACTGGACAGGTTTTGGATGGTTGTGACGTAAGACTCGTCTTTCTCCACTTTTTTCCTGAACCTCAGGACCTGCTCCACCTCCTGTGGGTTAATGTCCTTTGGCCAGCCTCCTTCCGCGTGGTTGATACCTCTACTGTCTGTCTCAAACCGCTCTGTGTTTATCTGGAAAAAGAATGGATAACAAATAAATTATACTTGATAATTAATGTGAATAGAAATAAATAAATATGTCAATAGGTGCATAATAATGAGGAATTTTTTTCAACAATGCTACATTACTTAAATTGTAATTCATGTTAAAAAAATTATATATTACAAGAAAGAAGAGAAATAAAGAGATATGAAGCAAATCATTCTCATTCTTTGCCTGCAGACGTAGTTATTGCATCAACCGTCAATAGCTTTAAGACAAAGTTGGACACGTTTTGGTCTGTTTTACATCAAGTTCACCCATGGGATTCCGAATAGTGACTTATTCCACCCCATAAGCACAACACACAAAGCACATTGCACAAACTCAAATTACCAGCTAGAGCCTAGAGAGAGATAGAAAGAAGAAAGATCTGGAAACTCAAATGCACAACTGACCGCATTTTTCTATTAGATTGGGTAATGAAGTTAATTCTCACTCACCTCGTGTTCTGACATCTCTTGCACACATTGTATCCCTCTGTCTACCGGGTTCTTTTCAATGAAATTTGAAAGAAGGCTCTCATCTGGAAGGATATCAACGTGGAGCTCTGCAGGACGATCAGAGAAGTTGCACTGTCGCCCAAACTCATTCCTCTTCTTCGTGTACACATACACGATCTCCATGGTGATTGATGATCTATTCTACTCCTGGTATCAATGGATAAAAATAAGAAGGCATTAGAAGGCATGCATCAGAAGACAAAACCCCTGACTTATTAACATTAACAAAGACGGAACTCGAGTCAATGACAAATTAGATCTACCATTTTGTTCAACACAAGTAGGGTGTCTGAACGATTTTTCAATTTTCAATTTGGGATCGTTTTTCACCATTTTTGTTTGATATTTGAATAAAAAGTGTAATCAGAATAATACATTTCAAATTTGAAGCTTCACCGATGTTTCTATCAAAAGATACAGCCCCTCCAAAACGCTGGTATATTCATATCATTTTGGTCAAAATCGACGAAAAAGACGTCCACGCAGAGTGATGTTGTTTTGCTAAATTTAGCCAAACAGCTGTATCGCGCGATATGCAAGCGTATGCATATCGTATGCATGCTGCTCAGCCAATGCGCGACTTGCAGCTTGAGCCACGTTGTCTCCGCGATGCCTGCCATTGACTAGTATGGGTAGCCATTCGCGCAAAAAAAACCCTGAAGTAAATACACGTTATAGTCAATGGCAATATCGCGGAGACAACGTGCACGTTGTCTCCGCGATATTGCCATTGACTATAACGTGTATTTACTTCAGGGTTTTTTTTGCGCGAATGGCTACCCATACTAGTCAATGGCAGGCATCGCGGAGACAACGTGGCTCAAGCCGCAAGTCGCGCATGTTACGCGATGTAACCATGGTTTGGACTGAACAGAGCGCACGCCCCCTAATTAGCTGATCCACCAAATAGCGGGAAGGGTATTTTTAAACTGTAATCAGTTGTGATCCCTGGGGGCTAGCGAAAATATGAGCGCATAGAATTGTTCCTTAGGACTGGGACTACTTATCTATCGGGGCGTCATATCTCAAAAGTGACAAACCTCGGAGTTAGCCAGGACACAATGTTTGAATCGCTGTTTTGACCAAGATATTTTTAGAATTTCGAGGCAACGCCCTTTGGAAATATTGGAATTCACCTGCTCTTTCAAATGACACCTCATTTATTGAGTATCACCTTCAGGATCACAACAGATAAAGGTTTGAAGTTCGAATTGAAAAAAAAACTTGACTTTTTTTGCATGGTCGCGTAATGCACGTAGACCGCATAGGGATGCGTGCAATCTCTATGGGAAGAATTTTAGCACACAACATCGGGTGCGCGATCAGACACCCTAACACAAGTTCCTGCCTATAATCTATGCACACGTCTAGTTATGCATGCTATTCAAAGCTTACTGCACTTCAGATAGCAATTTTAGGGATAACAAACTATCTCCCCCTTTCCCTCTCTTCTCTTCAATCTCGGGTAGCCTGCCACACAACCGTGCCCGGGAGGCGGATCGCAGATACCCAGCGATAGTGGCATTGGCTGCGGGCCGGGTCCACGTCCGTCGCATATCGCATCAACGATAACAATTTACGGCACAAATAGCTCTCGATTACAAGACAACACCACATGTACTGCATATTAAAAACGTAATGGTACGATACTTTATACAATAAATATTAGTTATTGAATAGGCATTCATCAATAAAACACTTTAAAAGATAAGATATGAGCATTTACCTGATTTCATACAATTTGACAGCATCAATTCACATTAGCTGGCTGTTGCCAAGATACTTCGATCAGACATTGTGCGCATGCGCCGGTAATTTCTTTTTTAGTTGATTAATTATTTATCTTATTTCCATTACCATGAGTTTATATATGTAATTTTAAAATATTTTCACAATTTTAAATTTTTTAGTCATACAATACAATTACAAAAAATAACATTAAGAACAAAAATATATATTTTAACAAGATCAGTACGATTGGCAAACTAAAGATGGCCGCGCCCATTGATGGAAAATCCGTACGTTTCCTCCTGATCAAGGAAAGGTATCGAGTCATTTTACCCGCAGTATGCGTTTATTTTTAAGTAAATTATATAAACTATCGATTTAAATATATATGAATTCAGTTTTTAATAAATAACAGACACTATTTGATAACCATCGGCCGGCAGCAAAGTGAGCCGACCTCGACCAACAATTAATTTCAGTCCCACATGTTGATTGTTGTGTGTGTATTCTGTGTGCTTCTAAATACTTTTCAGGTGCGCGAGCGCCAGTGGAACTGTCAGGCGTCGGCTATATATACTAATACCAATCAGTAGGGGCGCTGGTTGGAGAATGATGATCGTCTGCTTAAACGAGGATATCCTCGCCTCGCGCCTCGTAAACGCGGACAAAAGTAATGCATCCTAACAAATAAGGATCGTCCGCATCTTCGCAGACGTTTTCTTTCTTCAGTCTTCAGACTTCATAGACCGAAAGCTTCAGTCTCTATAATCGTCGGTTGTTCCACTGAGACTACATCTGGCTCCACTAGACCTCCGGTTATAGAGACTGAATGACCGCCTATGCCATCTTATGTTGAAGATATCACGGCTAGATTTTAGCCGTTAGGCCCCTCCCACAAACATGACAAAATTGCCACGGCCGTATTGTTATGCCCCCAAAATCCCCCAAAATGTCATTTTACCTCGTGCATATCCAATTTTAAATTAGGCCTAGGCTATAATACATCGGTTCCACTTACTAACTTGATTGAAATAATCTGTTTAATGGTCCCTTTTAAGGAAATTATGGGTCAAAATCGACATCCATGTTGAAAATCTTGCAAGCCGTGTTAAACTATCGCTGCCGTCAATCTCATCCCTTCTAGTCTACGCCGAAGGCAAAATGATTATGAAGGAAAAACTGTGCGCCATCTACACGTTCGTAATGGCGTTATCACAGTTTTTCCTTCATAATCATTTTGCCTTCGGCGTAGACTAGAAGGGATGAGATTGACGGCAGCGAGAGTTTAACACGGCTTGCAAGATTTTCAACATGGATGTCGATTTTGACCCATAATTTCCTTAAAAGGGACCATTAAACGGATTATTTCAATCAAGTTAGTAAGTGGAACCGATGTATTATAGCCTAGGCCTAATTTAAAATTGGATATGCACGAGGTAAAATGACATTTTGGGGGATTTTGGGGGCATAACAATACGGCCGTGGCAAGGTTGTCATGTTTGTGGGAGGGGCCTAACGGCTAAAATCTAGCCGTGATATCTTCAACATACGATGGCATAGGCGGTCATTCAGTCTCTATAACCGGAGGTCTAGTGGAGCCAGACGTAGTCTCAGTGGAACAACCGACGATTGTAGAGACTGAAGCTTTCGGTCTACAGACTTCAGTGCTCTGCGGGTTTCGGATGCTAAGCTATAGATCTACTTGGATTAGACCTTGGTACAATAGATCTGACTGCCTGAATCCTAGACTAGTCCTACTAGATCTACGTAATTAAGGATAAAATCAGACGAAAATATGATATAGGTCTACTGACCTGAAAAATAAAGAATACAAAATTTGAAATCTTCAAAATGATGCATAATTTACGTAATTTACAAAGAATGGAAATTGCTGATCCAGCTACATGTATAGGGCTAGCCTAAAGCAACAATTATGATATTGCAGAGACTTCAGAGAGGACAAAAGAGAAATTAAAATGGGGGGGGGGGGCAGATGGTAGACTGTTAACATGCTGTTTATTATATTTCTATTTTGTTCTCTTAATACCATAGTACTGTCGCTTCCACTTTCCAGCTAGCGCAAAAGCTGGATCAGCAATTCCTGTTGTTCTTAAATTTTGCACAGTTTCAAAGATTGTGAGTTTTCTTCTCCTCAAAATGTCAAGATCCATATAAAAATACATTGTTGTATTTATAATAATTGTACATTGTTCATTTCTAAATATTGTATTGGAACATTTTTATTATACAAAAGGCACATCAATATACATCACAAAATCTGCAAGATTGCAATTCTTAAACCTTAGGATGTGGTCTTTTAATGTATTATGTAAACATGCAATTGTTAAAGAGAAGGTTGAGTTCTGGGAAGAGGTGAAAAATAATTTGTGAGCATTACTCTTTCTTATTATGCAAGTGTGGAAGAACATCAGTTAAGACATGTTCCCTGAAAAGCATGGCTCTTCAAATGCCTTCATATTCTCAATATGCATGTAACATCGTGTGAATCGGGGGGGGGGGGGGGGGGGGCGGCTTTTTACGCCACGTGTTCGTGTAGTCCCATATACATCTTTCTGTGCAAGTGTTTGTGACTTTACCAAGACTTGGCCAAATTTCTTATCATTTTGATGATTCCAGAACCTTGCAATACACACAAATTCTTATATGCTAGATGATCAACCTTTTCTGGTCGGTTCCACACCGTTTCTTTCACAATGCAATCGCATGACCAGAACTCAACTTCATCTTTAACACTGAGAAGACTATCACCTGTAATTGTTAACCCTAGACTCTGATCTTTTCAGCTTAAATGCAGGGCTGTCAACCCTCCCGCATTTGGAGGGAGTCTCACGCCTCCACGCTCATTCGCCCCCCGCCGTCCCAATAGCTTGTAGCTGGAGACTCCCGCCAGCACGCCTTTCCTCCCGCTCTCCCGCTTCGATGTAGAATCTCCCGGTTTATGAAAAAACCTCCCGCCACAACCGGGACAAAAAAAAAAATGTGCTCTTACCCCCCCCCCCCCCCCCCCCCCCACGCTTATTCAGCGGCTGGCCAAGTCGTTGCGAAATTTTCGGCGCGATTTTTCAAATTTTAAAACACCGGCCCCTTGAAAAAAATCTTGCGTACGACCTCCCTCGAAGCAGTTCCCTAAAGTTGACAGCCCTGTTAAATGTCTAAAATTTGTTTGGGATTTTAAAATGCACTTTGAAATAATCTAATTCTAGGAGTAACATCAAAGCCATCATGTTATAATTGTTATAATTTATCCCATGTAAACACTTTTGATCTCATGCAGAGGTTTATCAAAGAAGGAGCTTGAAGCAGTGTACAATGAAACCCATCAGTGTCTTGTATCAGGTGCCCCACCCATCCAGTGTGTACACAGTCTGAGGAAGCTTCTCTTGGCAATCTCTTGCACCAAACTCCACAGAGAGTAAGCAGCCTTTTTTCTTTCATTTTTTCTTCCTGCTTTTTAATAATTTGTTTATTATTGCATAGTTTGATAGCTGCCAACCATTGTATTTTGGAGGGATGATTCCTAATTTTTGGCTTTCATACTAATGTTATGAATCCTATATTCCCCTCTTTTTCTGAAAAGTTCTGGGTAAGAAGTATAGTGTTTGTCTTTTGGAGGAATGATTCCTAGCTTTTGGCCTTCATACTAATGTTATGAATCCTATATTCCTCTCTTGCTCTGAAAAGTTCTGGATTAGAAGAAATCAAAATAGACTGTACCAGGCATTCCTAATTTTGCCTTAAAAGATTCCTAAATTTTGATGTGAAGGGTTGGTAGGTATGATATTTATCTATTTCCCCCTTGTAATACTATTAAGCGGTTTGAAAGTTTGTTTTCATTAGCTTTTTCTTACCACTTTTGCTGTTCATGCCATCTATCCAAAGAGGATGGGTCATCAAAAGTTGTCTCTCACTCACTCTTTCAGTTTGAATCCAGTGACTCAAGTCACAATAAATTGGCTCTCAATAAATAACATGTTTGTAATATATTGAGCGCTATATGTTTACCAGTTGCCACCCCACTGAAATTAATGAACTATTGTTAGGATCAATTATCCCGGCAGGCCACGATAACGAGCAACCTTATGTAAGCTAAAACTTAATCATTTTCAGAGAGGTATTGCAGCAAGAGAGTAGGGGAAATGCTATGTACATACCGGTAGTCTATTTGTAATTATCATTGTTCATTTAAAAAAACATCTCTGTTGTTGAATACAAATATAAAAAATGTAAACAAATTATAAAGTGTAAAGTGCATTTTTTCAAACCAACATTATATCAATATGTTGAATGAAGTGAACTTCTATTGTTTTAAATGAGTCTTAAAATACATGAATTAAGTGCTGTTGCAATACTGATAAATGCATTAACTCACTGTTACTGCAATTTTCAAACAAAAGTTTTAAACTTTTAATTTTCTCCAGGATACCCAAGAATCTACTACGTGCATTATGCATTGTGGTGCTGGGAACCAATACTAATTTGCCACAGTGTGAGCCCATCAGTCTACTGTGCAGTGCAGTGCTTCAGGAGTATGGCCCCACCCCTCAGCTGGATGTAGAGCTAGGGGCGGGGCAGGCCAGTGATCTCAGACATGTTCCTTATTTGCTGCCCATCATTTTAGCACAGGTAAGATGCTTATTTGAAGAGGGATTTGTGAGCAAATGCCAAGATACAGAGTAATCATGTATTTTATTGTGACCCATTATATTATGACCACAATCATGATAGTTATCATTGTGAGCTTTTTTTTTGTTTGTAATACAAGTTGGCTTCCTTTGATTTCTCAGTGTAAATTGGTATCTGAATTAACTTGACTCATCAATGAACTTTCATAAAGTGTATGATAAGCACAGCCAGACTGCATTTGAAAAATAATTATGTGGAATTGTAAATAATATAGCCCATACTCCATAAGAGATTTTTTCTCATAATATGGTATAGTTTGGAAGAAAAACAAGTGACTGATTTGCTTATGTGATAAGTATTTCTAGCTTATATTATATTGCTAAATTATCAAATCATGCTAATACAATACCAATACAATACCAATATATAATGAATAACAGCACATCTTTAAAAATTAACGATTATATTCCCAGATTAAAGGTAATACAAAGTTTCGGTATGGGGTCATGAATTTGGTTCAAATGAACATATTGGAAGCCTATACCATCCTACAATATTCAGTGATAGTTGTCGTGGTTGAAATCAAGTTTAAAGTTATGAAATTATAAATAACTATTTTTGTTGTATAGCTCCCTCTCAAGGTCAATACATTAATTAAGCTATAAAACAACGTTTCTTGACTGAAATCGACCGATTATATTCCCGTTTGAAAATTATATATCACAACTATTATTCTTAAATTTTCATGGTCGCAGCTACCTTTGTACGGCCGTAGGCGTTATTTGAAATTTATCGAAATTTACCGGGAGCACCGGTAAATTTGTATATTCGATTTTTCTCGAAAGCAGAAGTGTTTTAGGGGCTAAATTTTCTAGTGCTTATAACACATCCACAGGGGCATCCAAATATATAAAAATTGTAAAGAATCACTATCCACCCAATTTTCGAAATTTCGCAAAACTTTGTATTACCTTAAGATCATAATAGTAACATAGCACAATAAATATTTTTCAGGGCCGTTGCTCCAAGCGTCTTGAGAAACTTGTATCTCAGATGTTGAAATGGGTGTCCACGGTGGGATTCAATTCTGAGATCCAGTGCAGGGCTCTGTCCAGTCTAGTTACCACGGCAACCCAACACAGAGATTTACTATCTGATGGTGAGTGCATGTACGTGTATAACTATAAGCAGAGTTGCTCTCTTTAAAGGGAAAGTCCACCCCAGGATTTTTTTTAGCTGACGATATAGACCTAATAATACCATGAAGAATGATACAAGTCTCATTAAAATCCATGATCACATAACGAAGATATATCGACTTTTTTATTGAAAATCAGCCGCCCCCCAAATGCAAATGCGTTACATGGGCAAAAAACGATCGCCCAAAAATAACCGATAGTATCGAAATTGTGACGTATGTTGCGAGCTGCCTTCTTATTTCGCAGACATTCACTTTCGCTCGCGGTACACTGTTATCGCACTGACACGACGAATCATGAATGAAAGTGAAAGCGAAAGTGAATGTCTCCGAAATAAGAAGGCAGCTCGCAACATACGTCACAATCGTTTCATGCCCATGTAACGCATTTGCATTTGGGGGGCGGCTGATTTTCGATAAAAAAGTCGATATATCTTCGTTATGTGATCATGGATTTTAATGAGACTTGTATCATTCTTCATGGTATTATTAGGTCTATATCGTCAGCTAAAGAAAATCCTGGGGTGGACTATCCCTTTAAAGCAATGTGTGTGAATTTCACTATATGGCGAATAATATTTAAGCTCTGGTTAATTTGTTCATTGACATCCATCTAATCAGCAAAGTTGTCTTCTTTCCATGGGATGTGGGAGAGAAATATGTGTTTCAAAATTGTATGACTATCTTTAAACATTGTATATGTCTTATGCATACACATAGAAATACTTATTACTTAATTACTATGGAGTTTCACTTCTCATGGATCTAAAGAATATTATGTTGTTCAATTTCACATTTTTTAGGTGTCAAATTTTTGTGTTCATCTTTATTTTCATATTCTAGTTTTGTCTTGATTACTTTTAATCAACAGATTGACTCTGCTCTCAGATTTTATGTCTTTGATGTTTCGTCTCATTGTACCCTTTCAGAGCAAATCTATGTGGTTGGATCCCAGCTGAGTGACTGGTTGTCTAATGCAAGCACTATTCAAGCAGCAAGCCCTCACTCTAAGCAGAAATCAAGCAAAAACGAAAGTGTAAGTTGTGACAAGATGGTAATCAATCTATTCATAGATGTTCTTCTGGAGATGAGTCTTCATGAGCCACTAAAGTTATGGATTGTCGACCTAGTTAAACAGTCAATTCAAATCAACTTCAATTTCAAATCTTCGGATTGTCAACAAAGCCTGGCCCTTAACCTATTAATGACCTTCAGATTGTAAGGAAGGTAATGTGTCCTAATCCTTTTGTTATCATACTTATTGGAATATTTGTATCCAGCCTTGATTATGGTGAACACAACTGTACATTGTAAGATAAGACTATCTTTTAGACAATCATAAACATAAACTGAGGTAATGGAGTGACAGTAATTATTAAGTACTTGTAGAACTAAATTAAATTTACAAGAACTGTCACATGCTGTACTGCTTGTTGTTGTTAATGATTTGTATTCAAATTAGGCTCTGCATACATTATAGGTATCAATGAGACTTCCATATTGCATGGAATTGAATAAGTCCTGAATACGTTTGTAATAACATAATTTTTATTGAATATTTTACCTGTACCACAGGTGACAGAGATAGATGGTCGAGAATGCCAGGACTTCTTCACCCTCCTCAGTCTCTCATCCTACTACGGTCAGGACCAGCTCCTCAACATACACACCTTCTCCAGTCTGCGTGCCTGGTTACTAGCCACAACCATTAGCCCTAGCCAGGGGCAAGACCCCACTGGCCCTGCTGGTGGTGGGGCAAGCAGGCCTCTGGAGGTCGGAGGAAGGGGGTTGCCAAGTTTAGGAGGAGAGGGGGCAACGAGAGCAGCTTCCTCAGGGGGAAAGTTTGCCAACAAAGCGAGGAAAGCGATGATTGAGAAGGCATGCGAGTACTGCCTCAGGGTCATTGACCTCTGTCATAGAAGTAAGTCATTTTAAATGAAAGCGTACACTATATATGGTTTGGTCATCAAACATGTATTAATTGTATTTGACTATTTGTACTAAAGGGATTAGATTTGTATCACTTTCAGTGATTGTTAAGACCATGCACAAGACAAATCTTCAAGTAAAAAAAAAATATATATATATTTATGAGAAGCGTCCAATTTTGGATGCATGTGTTCAGTGTTATTTGCCAGTTAATGAAATAAAATACTTAAAGTGTGATGTGAAAAACAGTTAATAAAACTATTTTTGTTTGTTGCAATATATATTTTTTGTTTGTCATAAATTGCCTTTAATTTTTGTTTTGTCTTATGTTTTGTTGACATTTTTATGAGAACATATGCTTTGTGCCAGATCTATTTCAATAAAACCTAATGTGCAGGAAAGGACATACATGTAAAGTTATACATAGTGGAAGTTCAGTCTAAACATATTTTATGACTATCAGTAATGTTAATTTTATTTTGAAAGGACCTCTGAAGATTCAAGATCAAGACCTCATACAAGCAGTAAGTTTCTACTGGTGTAGTGATCAATATTATTCCCATGTCATTCTTTGGATTCTTACATACTTGTTCTAATTTTGTCTTGTGACAGTCAATTTTTATGTCAATGAATACTACCAAAAGAACCTCAGATTATTCATTTGTTAAAGGAAATGTAAGTCTAAACCGAAGTAATAGGACGATAATGAATCATTGCACAATTTAATTGAAAACACATTACTTATGAGCTTTTTTGATGGTGAATATGATCATGATTAATTATGTTGATAAAAGAATGGTAATTGCCGATTATATGAATCATGAAGAAACTCTAAATTATGTAAATACTTAGTTCTAATATTGATACCAATTTCATTTTCCCCAGTGTTTAGTTGAAGCCATAGAGACCTTGATAGTAATCTGCAGACTAGACACATCTCTGGTCTCCAAGCTCTATCCATCAATCAAACAAGCTCACACAAACCTTGCCCAGAAATGGCCCAGGGTTCAGCTAGCCATTCTTCAATTCTTCCTGGACTACAGTAAGTTTCTAACAATTTATCTACGATAATTTGTTATATGTCCTAGCACGATAGATTATGCCTGTAGATTTTACCCTTTATTGGATAACATACTTTTTCTTGTGGTTATAGCTGATCAAAATTTAAAAACAGTTTGTAACTGCCAATACCATTTTTGTAGTAGTCTGTTGATATCTAGTGAAATAACTACATATACTAAATTCACATAATAATAATAATAATAATAATAATTTTGTTTACCCAGGGAAGCCTCTTCTTTCAACAATGCTCTCTTTTCTGAAGGAAGAATTTGCATGTTTTGTGAAAAATTATCAACCCCCTAGCAACCCTCTAATAATTTAATGAGATATGCTGCTTGCTATGTCTCAAATGCTTGATGCAGTAGATTCGTTTTCAAATCTAAATTGCCTACACTGAACTCTTCTCCTTGTTTTAAGAAAATTTGCAAAAGCGCTTCTTGTTTTTCACATATTTTCTTAATGAAGCATCAGATCTGTTGTGCTTGAGATCATATTTCTTCTTGTTATTCACCATTCTAGGTGAAGCCTTGCATGTGGTGTTCAAACCAGAGGAAACCATTGCAGATCTGTTTGGTGAGGTCATTACAAGATACATGCATGATGACACCGTGACCTTTGACACCGTGACCTTTCTCCTCAACAATCTCCAACAGCTTTGTCTGGAAACAGAGCTTCTTGAGAAATACTCGCCAAGTATATTAAGAGTAAGAAGATTTTCATTGAATATTGGCTAGAAATTTAGAAATCATAAGATATTCAGGTAGATGTCCTGCTACAAAACTTGTATACAGCTAGCTTGATGAGCAGCACAAGTTGTTCTCTTGAGCAGGAGGAATGATTTGTAACCATAAACTGCAACAATGAGTAAACATTTATAGATGGATGATCAAGTTTTTTTCCAAGATCATGTACCAGTATGTCTATTTAAAAAGCAGAAAACTAGTTGTTTAACATATTGGTGCAGGAGTATGTTTAATTGTATGTTAATCTGACAAGATGAGTTGTAATGGACATTTTGAAAATATAATTTAAATTAATTAATTCAATTAATGTATTGCTTTATTTTTCAGTGACTTAACTTTTGCAGTCCAGTGATTAACTTTGATGAATTATATTGTACAAGATCTTATAACATATACAGTGGTTGAATGCCATATATGGTATAGTTTGTGTGACATTGCATAACATTTTGTACTAAACTCATTCAGCATTGTTTTGAAATTATATGTAATTTGCTATCTGATTTTTTTTATTTTATCATTTACTGGGTCAGGTGTACCATGACTTTCATAACAACTTTATCTTTATGTATGACTTGATTTTTCCTCTTTTCTATCATGCAGATTCTTGCCTGGAATCCTCGTACCTTCTTGTCTGACTATGTTGAGATCTTGCCAGCAATGATATCGACAGACACTGCCAAAGAGGTAGGAACCAGTAAAAATGTTGTAGTTGTAACATATGAGTTTTCTTTTTCAATGGAGCTGACAGCTCTTTCTAGATTTGCACGTTCCAGTTTTCTAGGATCACTCTTTTCTCTGAAGACAATCTTTATCATGTCTCTAATGGCATACACTTATATAAATGGTATCAACCTTCAGACTGAGGATGAAGCATAAAACTCTGATATAAGCCCTAAACTAACCCTGTTAGTGTACTATTGCTACATTGACGATACGTTTAAATGCTATGTGGTTTTCATTGTTTGCTTGTTGGTTTGTTTTTAATTTTTTTTAATCTCATGAACTCTGACCTCTTCCTAGATGCTCCATCTGCTTCTGGACCTGCCCTGCACCACTGCCTCACTGATCCTGACACATAGAGAGAAACAGCTGAGACAGAATCCTTCACTTCTTGAGAATCAGCCATCTTGGTTGACCTCTGTCAACATCCTGAGGAAACCTGAACATCAACCCTGGTTTAACTACATCCTGAGGTCACAATCAGGGAAGGGAGATACTATCACCAAGTAAGACAAAAAGATTCTGATTGTGTAACACTCTTAATGTGAAATTTATAGATGAAGACAAATAACAGATTCTAATTTTTAAAGGCTTCCTAACCTTTATAGATTCTGATTTATAACATATTTGTTGTGAATTTTGCGAAAAAGTTGTTGGTCTTATTATTCATGTATTGTTTTTTTTTAATTGTAATATGTCCTTTGCTTTCCTTGTAAGGAAGCCCTTCATCAAAAACTCATTGTAAATCTGAAGTTTGTGCTTATAGATTTTCCAATTTTCTGAGAAATCAGTGGAAATTCAAGTAATGGGAGTTTCCATTGACATAATCACATTTTTAACAATGCAGTCAAAAGGCAACTTTCTAGCAGTGATTATCAAAAGTTAGTCCTGCAATATTTTCTTTATTAATTTAAGCTGTGCATGCTGGCATGTTTTTATACATGCTCTTGCTCCTAGGCTGTATGTTTTCAAACTTTTGTAATTTTATTAATCACATTATTTCTACTATTTTAACCAGTTTTATGCCTTTTGTGTGGTTTCATTTATTTCATCTGAATTCCTCCTCTTTACAGGTTAGGTTTCTTATACAAGTTGATAGATAATCTGGCATCTCATCCAAGAGTATTGATATGCTCTCAAGCTATTCCATCGCTTGTCAGGTAAGAAAAATACTGGGCCTCCACAATTTCAGATCATATTTTAGTCCATGGTCTCAGTGAACAATCTGTTACACACAGTGTGAGGCAGTTCTTTGAATATTTCTATACAACAAGGGAATATCACTCTTGGTCCCTTCTGAAAAGAAAAGCTTAAACATAATTGCTTAGGAGTATCATCATAGTTATAATGTTATATCTAATATTCACTTCAACTTTAATGGAGATTAAAAATCTATTAATGATTAAAGCTGTTTGGATGCCTTAGATGTTACGAAAACATGGGTTCAATATAGTTATTTATACTTTACTAAATACATAATAAGACTGTGCCCTTGCAGAACGATGTGCAGAACGATGTGCAGTTTCCTGGCTAATATGTCATATTTTATTATTTGCAACTAATTGATTTCAACAAATTTTAAGTAATATCAATTGATTGATGTAATATATATAATCATTTGCAATTAATTGATTTCAACAAATTTTAAGTGATATCACTTGATTGATATAATATATATAATTATTTGCAATTTATTTATTTAACTTTGTGGGTTATTTGGATATATGAACAAATATTGGCCTAACTGATTGCACTTTTCTTTGTCATACAGACTATACTTCAAGACAGTATTACAGCATGCAGACTATGACTTGGTCTCTCAGCTTGTACCTATCATCCTTGAAAGATCAGCCATCCTCTTCCCTATCACTACCTACCAAGATGAGATGAGAAGGTAAGAGAGATGATGTTCAACCTCGGACCAGGCTTCAGACCAAAGAACTGTTTTACAAAGCCTTTTTTCAATGACAAATGAAAAAAATCAGTGACAAATCTGCTGATTATAGTGCTGTGCATAAGCGTGTAATGAGGTACTCGAGTACACTCCCAAGCTTACAGGCGAATACTCGGACGCCAGGTTTGAAAATGTTTTGTTTTTTTACCACCACCAGGTTTTTCTGAGTGGTGAGTTGACAGTGATTGAGCTGGGAAACATTTTTACTCACAGCGCTCTCCCGGTCACGGGTAAGCGTTGGCCTGCCAGGTGTGCGGGCAAAAAAAAAGAAAAAAAAGTGGCGGCCGAGTATTGTAGTTGTCAACAGTGTTAGTACTCAAGTATTCAAGTACTCGTCGCAGCCTTAGCTGATAACCAATCAGAAGCAAGGATTTCACTAGCTTATAACATAAATTGTCATTTGTCACTGATGACAAGTTTTGTGAAATGGGGCCCATTTGTACAGTACAATATTCTGCGACAGCTGCTCTGCCATCACTTTCCTACACTAATCAAATCTATAACTTCAACCCTTGACCGAAAACACTATAAGTAATAATAATAATAGTGTAAACTTTTAGAGTGCACACACTGTCCAGGGACGCTCATGGCGCTAGCTCAGCAACAGTATGACCTAACCCTAACATGAATCCTATCCCTAACCTAATCATAACCTTACTCTCTCCATATATCTTAGACAAAGTAAAGCCAGGGGCATATGTTGCCAGGGGTATGTTGGGTCACCTTCAGGCCTTCTTATGTTAGAAATAGTATGAATCAGAATAATATAGTTTGGTTTGATAAGCAGTTCAGATATTTATGTTTGTGTATGTAAAATTGCTTTCAGATCCTATAAATTTGATTTGATTTGATTTGATTTTTTTTTGTGGGGATGGCTGTCAGATCTCAAAACAAAACCAAAACAAAACAGTTTTCAATGTCTATTTATTTTTTTATTTGGGGATATCAACAATGCTTTGACTTTGTAGTACTATGTAATTATCACAAATCTGTGTTTTGAGGGTACTCCTTAGACCTGCAAAAAGCTGTACACTTAAAACACACTATCCATGAAATATAATCTTTTGTCTGCTGATGTGCTGAATGCTGTTGAAATAACATAGCTTATATTAAATCATCACTTTCTTGAAGGGTATTGGGTGATGCTCTCCTGGAGATGTTCAGACTTCATCCTAGCTTGGTGGTAGACCAGAGGACTGAACTGCAGGACTTTATAGGAGCTCTGAGACACATTGATGGCAAGGAAGACTTCTTCTCACACGTGGTAAGTACATTACCAGGTCCCTTGGAGGGGACCTAAAGCCGTCGGTCCTCTGGTTGCTTACTAACAAAACAAGAGTTTGTGCTTTCTTAGCAATCAGGTAAAATAACCACCACCAACACCACTCTTCACCCTTTAACTGGTCAGAGAAAATATATCATTGTGTGCCAAGTAGAAGGTTATATAATTGATGCTAAACTTGTAAATGTACATTTCTATTAATGTGAATACTATCCACATGTACTAATACAATTCAGTCTGAACATTTTCTCATTTGTTCACAGGGATACATGTAGTTTATAAGTTCTCTGTATTATTTGATCACCCTTTCATTACAAACTTTTTTTTAATATGCTTTTGACCAAAATTCATGTTAATGCCCTAGTGGTGGATATGCAACAATGTAGAGATTATGTGACTTGATCAGCTACTACCTTCATGAAGAAAAAATAAATAAAACCAGTATGAATGCAAGCTTTTATCTACCTATCGCTGTGGAGTATTAAAAATTTGCCCTTCTTGATTTAAATTATGAACTGAACAACAGTTGTAAGTTTACTTGATTCTGGTTGCATTCTTTTTATGCTTTGAAATGCTTGCTGATTTATTGACTCTTAAAGGTGTTTATGTTTTGACATCTCTCCCTTCTCTCTCTCTCTCTCTCTCTCTCTCTTTCTCTATCTATCTCTCTCTATCTTTCTCCCACTCTCTCTCTCTATCTCTCCATCTTTCTCTCATCTTCTCCATTGCCCTCTTCCTCTCCCTCTCTCTCCTCTCTTTCTCTCTTATTTTCTCTCCCCCTCACTCTCTCCCACTCTCCCTCTCTCTCTCTGCCTGCCTGCCCCCTCTCCCTCTCATTTTCTTGTATCCTTCTCTCTTTCTCTTTCTCTCTCTCCCTCTCCTTCTCCTTCTCTTCCGTCTATTGCTACCAATATTAGGTCTGGATTATTGGTCAGTATACGGCCTCCATGCATGACAAACGTTGCACCATGGAAATCATCTCCGGTTACTATGAGGTCAGTATTTACAAGGGAAGTTTGACTGCTCCTTCCTCTCTATACTCTGTACTATTTGCTCATAGTGGAAACAAATTAATGCTAAAATGTTGTCTAGCTCAAAACCCATGCCTAGTCAATAGGTACCTTATATAATACCTTGCCTTCCAAAGCATGTTGAAATATGCACTATGCAGAAACTTGATATTATTATTGTTCATTTTATTCAGACATCTTTTTTCAAATTTAATATATTAGAAGATGCACATTTTTCCTGATATGAATATGGGTAATGTGTATATCAATTCTGAATCTGAATCTATGTGTACAAAATAACATTTAAGCCTGGTCAATTTTAGAAAAAGTCATTTTTACTTCAAGATATGATGCCTATATATCAGTTTTGAAAGAGAAAAATCTTGTATATCTCCCGCCAAACATATCTCTTTGTAAGTCAATATAACTTTGTAAGTCAATTTACTTTCTTCTTGCAGTCCCTTGAGACCCTTCTCTACGAGGTCTCAGTCCTGGTCCAGTCCTCCACAGAAGGCAAACCACCATACTCCATCAGACTCATGGCCATCATGATGACAACCCTAGCTAAGGTCAGTCACATACACAAATTAAGCTGAAGTACACGTATCATAGTTTTCAATAACATTTTGACTCAAATCATGCACTGTTAAGTCATTTGCCTTTTTTACAAGTTCAGTCAAACCAAAAGTGGTCACTTCTTTATACCAGTTGAGTAGAATTTCTATTGCCAACACAACACATGATATATGATTTTCCAAACCCCCTCCCCCCCCCCCCCCCCCGCACCCCCCGCACCTCCAGCATACTAACATATTCTGGGGGGGGGGCATACATTTACAACTCATATTGCAGATCATCAATGTTGTCTGGTTGAGTCAAAAATTGACATATTTAAGCCAGTATGGGATAGCCACACTTTGGTTACTTGTAAATCTACATGCGGATGCAATAAGGGCAGAAAAGGAAGACAAATAATACTGATAATATAATGATTTCATATCCAAACATAGTTGCCTAGTTGCCTTTTCATACATGCATGGCTTATATTACACATGCTATAGCCTTACTGTCCTGATAAGACATTCGGTCATTAAAGGAATTTCTTTACACAGGCAGTGGCGGATCAGGGGGGGACCCCCCCCCCCCCCCCTGGGAAAAAAACGTGTAAAAACATGTTAATTTTACCTTTTTTTTTATGGGCCCCCCTGGCGCTCAAGGGGGGGGGGGGTGCGATTTTTCACAATTTCGAGGGTCAAAAAAAAAATTAGTGCTCACTACCGCCCCTTTACAAAAATGGATTTAGCTCCTTTTTGAATTAAACTCTTTATATTTTGAGGTAAGCTCTTTGTGTTTGTTTTTGCTAGCTTGCCTCAAGATGTCAGGACCTGATACCTCGAGTCATCCTGTGCCTGACTAAGATCTCCCAGCAGCAAACCAAGAGCAGAGTAGGACAGGATGATAAGAAGGTCTTACTCAGCAGGGCAACGGAGCTTGTCAATCTCCTCAAGTTACCAGAGTAAGCTAACATCTTTAGATTTGTTTGTGACTGTGCAGTGTAGTAACTTGTTTATGCCTGTATACCTGTGCATCATATTAGGCGATTGTGTTATGTGTTTTAATGTACATGTATATCTATCTATCAATGCATCATGATGTGCGTAGGTAAACGCCATCAACCGCGGACCACTCCATAGAAAACTACCTCAAACCGCGGACGTACCTGCAATGGGGGACCGTCCACGGTTGCAATACCGGTTCCGCCGTATAAAATTTACGACGTAGGGGGCGTTTGAATATTAGATGTCACAGCGTGTAGGCAACGTCGAGTGGATCAGTCCTATGTGTATCGCGAAATGTCACAGCGCCCCCTTCGATGACTGCACGGGAAAGGCGCGCTACCTGCTATCATCCCATAGCAGGTACGTCCGCGGTTTGATGTAGTTTTCTATGGAGTGGTCCGCGGTTGCAGGCGATTACCCATGCACACACACACAAGTACTAAACTTGGTCCACGTTTGACGCCATAAACGTGTAGTGGTGTGTGTGTGTGTGTGTATGTTGGGTTTTTACAGACGTGTATCAATCAGATATGATTATTTACGTCTTTTACCTTTAAACGTCACCATCCAAAAGACGTGACTCAGTTTCGAACCTGTGTCCTCGGCTGAATCAGTTTGTAACTTCCACTTTTAGCTGGATTACAGGCGCACGCCACAACGCCTACCGGTAGTTGTATTTGTGTGTCACCTTATATACTTCTCTGTTGTTGTTGTTGTTGTTGTTGTTGTTTTTAAATTAAATTGATTGATATTCTTCTAAAGATATTGATATTCTTTTAAAGATATTTATATTCTTTTTAAGATATTGATATTCCTTTTAAGGTATCTTTGTTGTTTACTGAGGAGAAATTGTATTTATTTGTCATCAAAGAAAGATTGAAGTTATGATCCGTCAAAAAGAACATAAAGAGTGTGATGATGTAAAATAAAGAAAAGTAGGAGGAAAGATAATTTGCATAATCACCTTGCAATAATGTTCTATGCTGTTCTGTTGCTTGCTTTAATCCACTCACAAGTCACAGTATGACTTCCATTTTAACCTTGACTTCTTTTCCTTTTTTCCTTCTTCATATAGTGTTGCTTCAGCCATCTTAAGCCCATCAACTGACATCAGAGAGGGAAGATGGCACTCTGATGTCAATGCATCCATCCCACTCCTCCTCAAGGCAGCTAGTCAACTCATACAACCCCAAGCAAGTTAGTCAACTTGTACGACCCCAAGCAAGTTAGTCAACTTGTACAACCCAAAGCAAGTTAGTCAACTTGTACGCTGAATCCCAGGCTAGCTAGTCAACTTGTACAACCCCAAGCAAGTTAGTCAACTTGTACAACCCCAAGCAAGTTAGTCAACTTGTACAACCCCAAGCAAGTTAGTCAACTTGTACAACCCCAAGCAAGTTAGTCAACTTGTACAACCCCAAGCAATTTAGTCAACTTGTACAACCCCAAGCAAGTTAGTCAACTTGTACAACCCCAAGCAAGTTAGTCAACTTGTAAAACCCCAAGCAAGTTAGTCAACTTGTACAACCCCAATATAGTTAGTCAACTTGTACATCCCCAAGCCAGTTAGTCAACTTGTACAACCCCAAGCCAGTTAGTCAACTTGTACAACCCCAGGCTAGCTAGTCAACTCATACAGCCCCAAGCTAGTTAGTCAACTTGTACGACCCCAAGCAAGTTAGCCAACTTGTACAACTTTAAGGAAGCTAGTCAACTCATGCGAAGAAAAATCCTAATCTACTGTAGCTAGTAAACTCATTCAACCCCAGGCTAGTCAAATTGTACAATCCCAAATTAGTTAGGTGGGTAAAGGCTTTACTGTGACTTCTAAACAAAGGAAAAACTACATTTGCAGCCTGGAAGGTTGTAATCACCTCAATGATATCTTTTTTTCTGGTTTGGAGCCGTAAAGCAAATAGAAAATGCTGTCTTTCTCCCTCCCTCTGTTTTTGGGGGAGCATTTCTATTTTTGCGAGTGGGGCAGTTATTGTTAATAATGCTACTATCTGTTATGTTCTGAGAAAAACTAAGAATTTACAGAATTTAATGATTTCAGAAAATTCCAGAAATGTACCATCTCCATAATGTCTTCCCTATACAATGTACCGTACATCTCTGTGTATAAGACGCACCTGTGTATAAGGCGCACCCCTATTTTTTTTTTTTTCTTTTTTTGTTGCCGAAAACCCAAGCAGGAAAGGACCTTCCATTTAACATCGAGGTGCAGTTGAAGGCGCCGATTTGTGCTTGTGAACTTGTCACAAATAATAGTAACAATGTCGTTTTTAGAAGACTGTGTAAGATCATTAATGCAAATTAAAAACAATAGAGTACCTAGGATAGAACCTTGTGTTACTCCATGTGTAATAGAAAAAAAAATTGAGGAATTATTATTATAAACTACATATTGAGATCTATTAGACAGATTACTTTCAAGCCAAGATGACAGACAAATTTGAGTGCTGTTGTAGTTTCCGAGTGGTGAGTCAACACACCGATTACTGAGCTGGGAGACATTGCCAGGCATAGTGCCATGAATCGAAACTATACAAAAAAACAAAAAAAATCGGCGGCAAAAAGTGCGCCTTATACACAGAGATTTACGGTATATGACGGGTATGATATCGATATTATTGAAAGAAGACCCCTGTTGTTTTTTAAAGGACATGGCACTGCCAGTGGCCTTGATGTGGATCAAGATTAATGCTTTGCCAGAGAGCTTTATGTTTGTATCAAGGTCTTGGTGTCAGTCCTCTCAATCCTGCTAACATCCGCCTCATCCCTCCCCACCTCCATTCCATGAAGTAATTTTAAAGTGATATAGTACCTGTGTCATTTGGTAGTACCTGTGTCATTTGGAATAGCATTTTCTTTTAATAGTATTGTTTTAAAAATTATTTTCAGAAACAGTCATAAAAATGAGTTCAATTAGCATGATGGACACCCTTTAATCATGAAATCTGTTATTTTTTTCTTTCTTTGTATTAAAAGTAGACTTATTTGGCAATTCCTCTTTGATCGATGTTAAACAGTGCAATATCATGAATAAATCAGTCAGTGCTGATAAGGAGAGAATGGTGCACATTTCACCATAGCTCCTAAGTAGAGGTATGTGCAGTTTATCCTTCAAGTTTGGACTTCAGACCTCCAAATAAAAAACATTATCTTTGCATTTAACGTAGCACTCACACCTTGGGAAATTAAATGGGTTCAAAATCAACATGTCACTCTTTGTTTGTCTGTACTTGAAGGAATTGCCACTCAAAAGTATTTGTTTTTGTAAACTTTAGACCTCATAAGGCTGTTTCAAGATACCCAGGTGCTTGTTACAAGTTTGCTTTCATAAGCTAAGAGGATCTTATCAGATAGTGTACTTCTGTATACTGATGAAACTGTCATTGGCTCAATGCAGTTCATTTACATAAACAATGATTTCTTATGTATAGCTTATTTATGTTTATGTTTGCATTTAAGTTCTGTATACCATATTTATATTTTATTGTCAGAAATTTCATTTTACCATGCATTTTTTAATATTTTACATATACTTTTTTCCCCAAAAAATACTGACATATCCATCATACATTGTCACCATTTTGTTATCGACTTACCTATACAATTGTTGATTTGTACATTGCAGATAATTTTATATGAGATAGAAATCCTGGATTTGTAACCTATTTGCAATAAATTGTTATTTTTGTAACCAAGATTTTATAAATTTTGTATTCTCTTTTATTGAGTGAGCTATTACATAATACTTTAACTTAGAGCAACATAATGGAGTATCCTTCGGAAACAAAGATTTTTTTCCTCAAATTTTCCCTATTAAAGATGAGTTAACAGTTTAAAATTGAAATACTGGTAAGTATGTAGTGTATATCAAGTTACACACCTTTGCCACTGTCCCTATATAATTACTACATGTACATGTAAAACTACTTGAAACAAGCATAATATACATGGTTACAAAATTAAAGCACTAGTGCAGAAACTTGCGTCACACAAAGGCGAATCAAACCCATGGTAATCTATACGGTAGTCTCTAATAGAATAAACAAGCATTCAAACTTCCATGTATTCTAAAGGGAGATCAATACAAATTTCTTTCTTTTTCCTCATTCAAATGCAAAGGTTATTCAGAAAGGTCATTCATCCAAATATACGGTGTCATGGGTCACCAACTCTCTATTAAACCCTTTGGTTTTATTACCCCCACTCAAAAACTTTGACTACATTTTGGGCCATGATTCATCTATAGACTAACTAATGAATGAGAAGAACAGTTTCATCATCATTCCTTTTTGCTTTCTGCAGACTGATTCACATGTACATAAATGTGTCGAGAAGTTCTTAATGTCATTATTAAAGTATATATGACATTTATTTTTTCATCATATTTATTCATTGTAAAAATCTCTTTCCGACTCTTACTCACACAGAACAAAGAATGACATAAACAAATAGACATTTATTTTATGTTCATAACTATACAGATTTCTTTATTTACACACCAAACTGTAACAATACAAATATGATAAATAATTATACTTGTACTAGCATAGACAATAAAGTGAGCTACATTAGTGGTAAAAAATATATTGCATTTAAGAAGTTAAATGATAGGTACAAAAACTTTTTTTTTGTTTAAATAATAAAAATAATGCCTTGGTGCTATTCACTAATCAATGCTTATTCTCAAACTAATTATAAATACACTAAAAGTAATTCTGACACATCTCAGTATTAAATGGAATGCAGTAATATGATTTCCAATTATTGTAAAATTATAATTCTTTAAAAATCTAGTCAAATTTCTCAAAATTCATTTAATCAGTAGTGTACATCTTGAAAGAAAATTGCTGATATTTTATTTGAAATATGTTGAAAGTGAAGTTTAGATTGAAACATGAAAACATAGAATTCAGGAAATTTGCCTCAAACATAATTCATATATAGAACATGGTAGTCTTATTTTTCGCTTCAGCTTTTGAGGATAAAAAGGCAAATGCAGCAGAAATGGAAGAAAAACAACTTTTTCTTCAGCACATAGCACAAAATCATGGACGGCAAAGTACAACAAGGCAAGTGTGTAAAACAAACTAGAATAATCATAATTATATGACAAATGTTTGCAATAAATTCACTATGCTATATATAGTTCTCCTGTTTACTATCCTTCTCTAACCATGCGACATCATTTGATCAGTCCTAAAATTTAAAGTTTACATAAAGTAATAACAATGATATTTTAGAAAAAATGAATTGTAATGAGAAGAGCAATAAACGTGAATGAATGTCTTTCATGCTAACAATTATATTCTTCCAACATTTCTGTTTTCCAACAAAGTATTGTCTTCATTTTAACAACTGTATAGCTTTCCTTCAGCTTGCAATAAAATGATATACCGGTACTCATTTCATTTTACATTAATAGTTTTAGCCAATGTTCCATATACAATATTCTGATGTTTTACAAAAATAAAAGGAGCATATTTTTAAAAGAAAATAACTAGGCTTAAACATATCATATTTATTAGGCATAATGAAAAGGACACAAACTTTAAGAAATAATTTTCCACTAGGTTAAAGAGTATAAGATTTCTTAATCAGAAACTTTGGCGCAACACGTAGGAATTCTAGTGAAGTATGCAGCAGAGAATCACCCTCCCCCAAGTTTGAAGGCATGTTGAAATTGAAATTGAAAATGCAAGATTATGAAAACATAGAATTCAGGAAATTTGCCTCAAACATATAAAGGGGATACCAAGATACCCTGCGTCCCGCAACTCCCCCGCCCCGTTTTGGGAGGATTTTACCAATTTATTAGTGTCTGGATACGACAATAATGTATTTTTAAAAAAAGATCATTGCTTTTCTACAAGCATGCGTTGTGTATATTCTAATAAGTTTTTTTTTCGAGATAGCACTTGTCCAGTCAAACAACATCCGAACTTCCGAAGCATGCATGGTTTTAAAATGTGATCAACATAATAGTGTCGACGTCAGTCCGGCAAACCCCATTTCTTATTTCCGTCTAGTTCGGGACTCGACGTCGATTTTGAACCGGTTTCCATCTCCTTGTAGCGGCTGTTGCGATGCTGTTTGACCTTGAAGGCCCTCACCCAGGCCGCGTCAGGCTTCTTGCGCTGGATGCCCGCAGTCACTTCGGGAGTAGGAGAGGTGTGGTATGGACCCCGAGAAGAGTCTTTGGCGGTTAGGGGTGACGGCGAATGATCTACAGGAGATGAAGAAGGAGGAGATGAAGAAGGAGGAGGAGAAGAAGAAGGAGTAGAAGAATAACAAGAAGGAGAAGAAGAATATGAATGGAAGAAGAATATGAATGGAAGAAGAATATGAATGGAAGAAAAAAAAAGAGGAAGAAGAGGAAGAATGAGGAATATAAAAGAAGAAGAAGAAGGATGAGGAGGATGAGGAGGAGAAGAAGAAGAATGAGGGGTAGGAGAATAATAAATAGAAGCAGAAGGAGAAAAAAAAGAAAAAAGAGTGAGGAAGAAGAGGAAGAAAGAGAAGAATTAGAAAGAAGAGAAGGAGGAGAAGGAAAAGGAAAAACAAAGAGAAGAGGAAGAAGAAGAAGGAGAAGAAGAAAGCAAAAAGAGTAAATAAACACCGAGGGGTAAATAGGAACGTCATGGTCACTTCTATTGTCCTTTCAAACCGCATGGGCATTTAATAATTGTAGGCTTCCCGATCAATTTTATGATGCAATGCCATGTCCTTCGGAGGAGCATACTTTTGTCTAGACGATTCATTGAAATTATATATGAAGGTATATGTAACGATACCACTGCCTGGGAGAAGGAGACCTCTCTTTTATACGATTATCCCGAATCCCGAAACTACAATAATAACAAGCAAATTACAAGCAAACTACATCCAAACTTCGTCACTTTTTTCTTTATGATTGCTCGTTTTTACATTTTTGCTTTCTATGTTTAATACAATTCCAAAAAGTAGACAAATGGTAATGTAAGCCCTGCGTCAATGAAGTCCCAGGAAAAAAGCAGCGTCCCATATGTATTTATTTTCATCAAATAAAACACGAACCTCCTTCACTGCGGTCGTTATATCTACGCGATATGTATATTGAAAGAATTTTACGGAGGACTGTGAATGAAATTAGCGATTTCGAAATTGGCAATTATTAGAAATGTTTATACCCTTATCCACTTTTGTATTAATTATTAACAAAAAAGTAAATATACTATATACATAATTAATGCAGAGCTTAAATTTCATGCGATAATTTTTTCAATTCTACCAGGCCGCGGACATTTTCTTACCGCGCTAATTAAAGAGCATGTGATTTTACACAGGATAGTATACCGGTCCCTCCCAAAAACATAGGAACGGTAAAACACAATTTAGGAGCAAATAAAGTTATCCTTAAAAACAAAATGGGCGACGTACCTTGTCCTGAAGAGTTGTTGGCAGCGTTGTTGTTAGATTGGTCGTTGTTTCGCTTTTGTAACCAGTTGAGGTTGGTCTGAGAGTTTGGTACGCTGTCAGGCCCGAGATCAGACTGATTTGGTGATAACTCGATGTTGTATTGCTGCAATGATGTTGACGATGATGATGACAAGTCAGTTTCCTGATGATTGAAAGACATAGCGGGAAAAAATCGTCAACGTCTGTGGTAAACTGTAGATGTTTTAAGGAATTGTGATTGTGCGTTGAACATTTGATTTCAAGAGGATTTTATTAGTGCCATATCATATTTGATACATTATTTATCATCTTTATTTATTATTTATTATTATTGTTATTATTACTATTATTATTATAATCGCAATTTCCTATACCCAGAGATCATTATTCTCAAAACTGAGGCATGTCCGAAAAAGTGAAAATCGGGAGCAGGATTATTTTCCTCTTCAGGAGGGGGTGAGTGCAGTATCGAACTGCAAGTTATATGGATTTGTTCTGGGCACGGGGGCGTAGGTCGGCTTCTTCCTATGAAATGCTGTATATAGTGGATACGCCACTACAAGGTAGGGACACCCGTAACCCACCAAAGACTATTTGATTCCGAAGAATCTAGGAGTATCTTCCGGAGAATTAAGTAAAGTTGTGTCTTCATTTCTCATCGGAGGAGTATCATGATTTCGTGTTAACCAATGTCTCAAGAAAGTTTGGCCTACCCGGTTCGAGTTGGACACAATATTTGTTCCCCCAATTTTTGAGCCATCCACAGGCTATTTATAATCTTCACACAAACAAACAAATCAAATATGTGCATGTTGAAACAAATTCAAAATAATCTTTTCTATACAAACAACAATTGTAGCAACTGCCACTTTACAGCAAAATATCTTCCTGATCCAAATAGACATACAAAATATTTCTCATCTTTATAATATGGTAAAACTTTCTTTTTCAACATATCAAAAAGCGGAACAATATGGACACAATATGATGAACATTGCTTTATTGGGCAATCATAAAACAAAAGAATATACGACATGTTGAGACCAACTAATAACAAGTTGGTGAAACTCTGTGTGTAGATGGCTCTGGTTTTAACGAGCCACGCCCTAAATCAACACCCTTCTTCCTTCCCAGACACATCGTGTGTCCGAACAGGTTAGTTATCCGGACAGTCGATTTTAAACACTAATTTTGAAAAAGTTTACATCTAACATTCATAAATCTTTCAAGTTTTATGTTATATATTACGCCGGACAAACATTATATGGTTGTGCTAGTTGATGAATACTTTTCGCTAAATCCAAAGGCAAAAGTGACAGATTTGTTTTTGTTAAGCGTCCGGACCCACAATCCACATCGTAGTTACTTCACTACCAAAATTGGTTGCCAGTAGTGGAATTTAACAGCCGATGAGGCCCGTGCTTGAGACATATAGTTGTGTTGTTTACTTTATCTTTATTTTACTATTTTCTTTAATTTTGTTAAAGATGTTACTCGCATTGTCGTCGTCGACCTTGTTGTTGTTGTGGCTTGTGTAACACAGCGACCTTCTGGGCAAGACGCAAATTACGCCCGAGGCATTAACTTTGTGTAACATCGCTTCTCTCGATATTGATCAATTCAATTCAACCTCATTAGTGAATTGTTCTAAAAGAAAGCACAACAAATTAAGGATGCAGATTGGTGACATTTTGAACGAAATCACAAAAACAATAATATAAAGTTATGAATGTACTTTGAAAGTTATAATCATTATACTAATGTGAATTTCAAATTGGTCGAAAATGTACTGTCACTCTGATATAGTGGCAGACTACTCTCCCATTTTGTGAGTAAGTTCCCCAAGGAAGAAGGTGCCATATAAGGAGAAACAAAGAATCAAAGAAACATATTTGTACAATCAGACCGTGACTACGTCATAATCCACCAAATTTCTGCCAATTTGAGATTCTCACAGATTGAGTGATTTCATATTTTGAACATTCATAACTTTATTATTGGTCCGATTTATTTCAAAATGTCGCCACCCTGCTTCTCTTATTTTCCTACTTTCATACAAATTGAACTCTTCAAACAGGTTGGATTGCCCTTAAACATTATATGGGATGTTGCTGCCTGCTATACGATCGTTCCTTCAGATTATGACATGCTAATATAATTGTCACGAGCGCTTTAATTATTGTATTCGTCTTAAACAGAACATGAAAATGGAGAAGGGTTACGATGTTTACCGCTAATCTGAATTAATCGATCACTACCGGTAGTCTTTTATAGACATTACCTCACAGTAGCGTATTCATAAATTAAAGAAAAACAAGGGGCGGAATATCTTCTCGTTAGGGGAGCCAGAATAAAACAGCCTAACATGTACGTGACATTTACACCGACTGAAAGTTTCCCTCCCCCTCGATCCTCCGGGGAAGGGGCGGGGTCAAACTGGAAGGGCGTGTCCCTTGATTGGATACACCACTGAGCAGAGTTATTCTTCATAATATAGATTCTTTAGGTATCAATTTAATCAGAAATTTCAATACTAAAACTTGTTGGAAGTGATACTGTTCACAGTCCACAAATAAGGAGCATAATAATATTGTACATCAATATCGTACATTATGATGAAATGAACATTCATGATATCGCTTGATAAAATGAAATGCCTAAAATAAGTCGCCATACGGTGCAGTGTATTTACAAAATTGAGGAAAAACAAAATAACAGAAAACAAAACTGAATGGTTACATACCATGATATAAACAACATGCACGGAACTTTGAAAAAACACTATATTCACAGCGGGCGGCCTGAATATATTTTGATCAAATTAATAGGCCTATGGAAAGAGGCAAAAACAATATTCTTCTTGATTTTCTAGCTTTATTTGTTTATAAATCGTTTTAACAAGCTATTGTTATGTATTGCAACTTGTGGATAACTCGTTAAATTCCTATTCGCAATTTGAGAGCAGGGGAGGGGGAGGGGACCTACCCCCAAATAAAGGACTTATTGAGGTTTTGACGCCAATGACGGCACAGTTGTAACCTTCTGTCACAAATGTCAGCATGTCTTCATGTCTGTTCAATTCCCGGCATATCACTCCTCTCCCCCACCCCCCCCCCCCCCCACCCTTCCCCTCCTTTCCATGAAAACATTGCTCTGTCGGTATTAATTTATCCAGCAACAAAAGAAGGACCTTCATTATACGAGGTTGGCGGTCATCTGTTAAGAGTTTATAATTGATAAATGATTGTCTTCGCCTTGGGCCCAATATACCTTCTTTGTATCAATCAATTAAAAGGCATAAACTATAGATTATTTTTCAATGTTATAGACCGTTGGATCAATGTCATTATTCTCCAAAAGCTCTTCTAATAAACCGAGACGTGGGCAAAATGGCGCCAACGGGTATTGATATCCGTATAAAATCGAATGACAGTTGCTTTTACTGTCTATAAACAGTATAAATTCTCAACAAATACTTATTTCACTAAACAATTTCTGCATGACGAAAACGTTATTTTGATTTTGTTGATTAAAAGAACAGTTCGTTCCAAATTAAATTTTGATATACAAGAATGAATATGTCCTTCATTAGTCATTATCCTCGTTTCTTGAAACTTGACTAAATCATATTCAGCGAACAGTAACGACTTTCAGAAACACTTTCAAATTTTGTCTTTAAAAAGACAAAGTATCACTTAAACCAATTTCACAACTAAAGGTGAAATTAAAAAGAATCAAATATATTTGGTGAGTTATCCGTATTTTCAGTATCTTTTAAACAAACAAAACATATAGGAAATGGAAAGATAGTATACTCAATACCACAGTGACAATTTCCTCAATCACAGCATTACACACGCTTTCAAGTACAGCATTGCATAAAATGTGCTTCAATCTTTCACAGCTTCTTTTTAATTTCAGTGCCAGATAACACAACCTTCTCTCACAGAGTGAAAACAAATTATCATGTTTCCCATTCAAGCGGGAAAAATGCAGTCACACCGTGATTCTTACCTCTAGAGATTCAGTTTTTCGTCTTGGAATAATTCCAATTCGAAATCCAACTAATGAAAATTTCTTTTGAAAAAAGTATCACAGAATTATATAAACGAACAGAACTTATCATGACAATCACTTAGTATATGTGGTTTGTCTTGCATTAATTTAAAGTAATTATAACGCCTTATAAGTTGTGCTCATTAATAAACTCAGATCAAACCCAATACTCCAGAATGCCCCATCTTGCCCCGTCTCACTTGGGAGTTTGCTTGTGACGGAGAATCCTTCGAAATTATTATTGCCTCTCCAAACCCTAAATCGGTAACATTCCCCGCTTATATATTATGAGATATGCCTCACTGGGTCAAACTTAGTAAACTTCAAAATTAATATAATTATTTCACGATTTTCTAATAATAATAGTTTTGCTATAATTATACCCAATAATACAGCATTCAATTTATTTGTCGATGTCCGGCAATACGGGATGGAGAATATTATTGTAATGAAAAAAATAATAATAAACAGATAACTTACCTGTGGTCTGAATTTTTGACCCCAGGCTGTCGAAACAGGTTCAGAAACTGCAAATTTTCCAGCTCCTGCTCCCGTCTTCATCCGAAGTGGAGGATAAAAACCACCAATTCCCCGAACATTGACTCTGTCCCGAGGATGCAGACCGGGGATGCCTCCCAAGTCCACAATACTGGTTTTAGCGGGTTGGCGACTTGGTCCTGTTCTTGTTCTCCCGACGAATTCATTAGTAGCAGCACTTGGGTTGCCATTAGGGGCAGTTCTGACCATTCTTGGGGAGGGTGTCCTCTTATTGGTGGTTCGGGAATTCGATTTTAAATTAGTGAAGTCTTCAACGCCTTGTCCCTGTGCGGGAATAGATCGATTGAGTGCTGTCTGGACACTCTGGCGCGCCACTGCTGCTCGAGGACTATTCATGCTCGGTACTGCTACGCTGATGTGTCTTGTAGCCCCTTCCATAATTCCATCAGATAGGCACACGAAGAGTGGCAACTACAATCCCAAACTTTCCTCAAACACGATGTCGAACCCCTAACAAGTTTCACGTTGACATGTATCCTACCAGAGTGGCCATGTTTGTTGTTAAATTATTCCGTCCGCGATCGTCGACTGTCCGTCTCGTTTACGTTGCCTGGCAGACTGACGCTCACACCGAATCCTTATCTCATTCATCAATCTTTCAGGCCCGGCTTTTTTCCCCTCCTCCCAAACAATAGTTTTATTGACAAGGAATTGTCCCTCTCATTCGTACCAGCTCTGTAACTATCGCCCGATTTCTTAACAATTTGTTTCCCCCATGAAGATTGTAACAAAAGAATGAACTCCTACGATCTCTCGACTCTCTGTTTGATACCAAACAGAAGAACACAAAAGATTTTGGGCGCCTCACTGAACACGAGAAAACAGAACGTCAATAGTATACATCTCTCGAGGGGGCAGAAACGCAGGCGCGGATCTACGGGGGGGGGTTTAGGGGGTTTAAACCCCCCCCCCCCTTGGGCGGCCCAAAAAAAAAAAAAAAAAAAAAAAGGAAAAAAAAAAGAAAAAAAGAAAGAAAAAAGAACGCACGCTGTAGAGAGAAACCCTTTCAAGTGCAAATATTGTGAGAAGATATTTAACTCATCTGGTAACTTAACCAAACACATGATAACTCTGGATATAACTGTGTATTAAACTGTTACTTGATTTAAAAAGACGTTATCATGCACTGCTTTTTATGGTCTCCATTGTGTTAATAGATGCCAGGAAAACATCATTTACGGGGTTCAAATAAACACCCCCCAAAAAATCGGCTCGCCGCTTCGCGGCTCGTGGACGATGCTCCGCATCGTCATTATTTTGGTCAAACCCCCCCCCTTAGCAAAAAGCTAGATCCGCCCCTGAAACGGTGTGCATAAATAGGATTAATGTATGTAATGTTACGGGTATTGATCCTGAACGAAGGCCAAAGTAATTGAAATTCATCAATTCTTTGCCTCGTTGCTATTTACACTTTCCTTTTTTACATTTTGAGATAATATATTCGATACAATGATCATAGCATGATGCAAAATTATATAGTCTGTTCATATTATAAGCAGAAAAAGAGAGGGGGAGAGGGAAAGAGTGAGAGTGACTGTGACTGAGGGGTAAAAATAAATAGAGAGAGAGAGAGAGAGAGAGAGAGAGAGAGAGAGGGGGAGAGAGAGAGAGAGAGGATAGACTAGGCTATAGCAATGACAGCAGTAATAACTCATTAGTTTCATAAAGTTATTTATATATTACTCGTATGGCTTAATACATGGTCATGTAAGTTGCAGTTTGTTATTTAGGAGCTAGAAAATAGTAATATGAATATACCAAAACTGAGCCAAACAAATTTAAGACTAGAAATTCATTCTAATTTAACCCAAAATGAAAGGAGATAGAACAGAGAAAGCTGTACAATATAAGCCTTGAACAGGTAGCTCTGCTATATCCTGTACATGACTTGTGTACAAGTTCCAGCAATCATCGAAGATTAATGTAAACGAATTCATGAAACGCGCGTATTGTGCGACATAATAGCACAATTAAATATATAACTTCCCAGAAAACCATGCTATGTGATATGGCATACATTTCTAGGCAAATGAAGAATGTTAGTAAACGTTGCCAAGGTAACGAACTCTCGGGGCTTTTCATAGCGCATTATCGGTAGTCTGTACGATGTCGTCTGGTAAGGGAATGAGCCGAGGTCGCGCGGGGTTAAGAAGGCGTAACAGAAAGAAAATATCGCAATTTATGGAGGGGGTAGGCATTATAATGTTCTGCATTTAATATAGATCGAAAGTAATACCGAGATATAATCCAGAGGTGTCGGGTCTGACAGCTTACAAAACAATGGTCATGATGCCATTTTGAATTTGACAAATTGATCCTCATCTGCCTTGTGTACCTTATCTCCTTTCCACCCACACATCACCACACCGCTTATCTCTAGATCTTATTTATTCGTGTAATATTCCTTTTTCATTATTTCTCATCTCAATCTTTGTAGTTCTTCTGTCCATCCTCCTCGATTTCCTCTTCTACCTCATTCTCTATATATCTTCTATTTGTTTCTCTATTTTTCCTTCTTTTATCTCTTCTTTACTTCTTTTTCTTTTTTCAGAGTTGCTGTATATAAATATTTTATATTATTATCGTTATTATTATTGTTGCTGTTACTTATCATTTTTGTTATTGTCATTCTTATTATTATCTACATCATCATTATTATTATTATCATTAACATTGTTACCTTATTGTATTGTATTATCATCTGTTTATCGGAATGTGTCACATGTCTGGGCCCTGTTTCAGAAAAATATTTATCAATAACAAGAATCCATAGAGATTCTCTCTCTACATAATATACCAATCATATCTCGATTTTCACGTCTACTAGATTAGTGCTATGGCGCCATCTACGTTAGATATTAGGTAGTTGAATGAAAACGCTGTTTGGACGATACGACGAAAGCCTATATTTTCACCAAATTAATTCATCATGCCAAAGGTTCGAAGAAGTCGGAAGAAAACCCCAGAAGGATGGGAACTCATCGAGCCTACTCTTGATGAGTTAGATCAGAAAATGCGAGAAGGTAATAATGTCGGAAAAATACCCTTTTCTATGTGGGGAAGAAAGGGAACAGTGGTCAGTGTGATTTAGCGTGGTCCCACGTATTGATAAACGTGTGGTGTATACTTTTAGATTTATGTTGTTGTGTTTAAAATTAAATCAAGTGAAATTGAAACACTTTACTATGAATACGTGAAAATTAAAGATTTAAATATCTTATAATCCACTGAATGATAACCAATTATTTATCTTATGATATATTGACCTAGTTAAATGAAATGTGTGTGTAGATCTAGACCTAGACTAGGGTCTAGAGTAAAGTACCCGGTAATCGGTCAGCTCCGGTTTTCGGCCAATTGGTTGGATACATGGTAAAATCACTTTAAAATACATCGCATAATAGCATAACACATATCCCACACATACCATACCATGCCAGTGTCACTGAAGAACCACATTTGCAATGAAAAATATATCCTAAAATATCACATTTTAGCGATGTAATCGGCGGTCCCGCTACCCAAATCTGAAAAATCGAGTTTCTTACGCGTGTATGTAAGAAATATGGGTACCATAAAATGAGCTTTATTTCAAGTATTTTTCAGATATAGAGCCCGATTTTGTGCTGGTCGCAAGCTCGAAAGTATCTCATCGCATGTATTAAATCAATGCAGCCGCACACCGCGACGCACACACGATATGTCCGTCTAATTCAGATTCCAACTTCCGATCACCGCTGTGCCTGTATTCGGCCAGGCGAGCACCCGGGAGCTCCGGCGTGGGATACCTGCTCCGCCCGCTTGTGCTATACATCAGCGCAGAAACGCACGCGCGCGCGAGCGCTTCCTATTGACTTTGTACATGCGGCCGTAAACTGAAACGCTCGGCCGATAACCGGCTCCAAAACAGTGAAAATTGAAATGAATATTGTCATGGCAATTCGTGATTTTTTTTGGGGATTCTTTTTTTGTTTAAATAATAATAATATTTGCTTCATGATTTGAACATGAAATGATAATAAATAGGAAGTAAAGAGTCCAATAAATAGGATTTTGTCTTAAGTGGCCGAAAACCGGGTACTTTACTCTATGCCAATGTCAATGAAAACGTAAATAATGTAAAATGACAATGTTATTTTGTCATTACATTGTGTCACTAATCAAAATCATTAACAGTTTAATTCAGTTTAATTGAGGTCATTCAGTCAGACAGTTGCAGAATCACTTGTAAAGTACTTGGCAGGGTTTGAGTTCATACGACTACAAAGGTGTGTAACTGTGTAATTGCAAAAGAACAGAGCAGGCAATGCCAATGAGTATCAATTGCAGTAGACTTGGGCTGTTGGGCATCTACTTAGACCAAACCAAGCATTTAATACTCGCTGGAAATGTATCAGGGCAAGTCATCCTTATCATCCCAGTGGGTACGTCTGTTCGGTTCAGGTGTCAGTGTGCTAGAGACAGAATGGAGGCTGGCTCTCTCCGACGGAGCCTTCCGAGTGGAATATCGCCCTATTATAGACTGATGCTGTAGTCTGATATCAGAGTCTACTAATACTATTTTGAATTAGTAGCCTTTTATAGACTTCAACATTAAAGACAACATGTGAACATGACCCCCTGTAAAAAGATCAACCACTGAAATGGTTACTAGCTCCTCAAGTCTAAAACATCAAGATTGGAAGAAAAAAAAATCAAATCCCAGCTACATAAACACTTAACAGAACTACAGAAATTGTTGACTCTATCAAACTTTGTTTAATAATTATTTTACTAGCTTTTTTCTACTTTCTTCTTGATTATATGTTTGTCTTTACTCTATACAGCTGAGACTGAGCCCCATGAAGGCAAGCGTAAGGTAGAAGCTCTCTGGCCAATATTCAAGATTCACCATCAGAAATCAAGATACATCTATGATTTGTTCTACAGGAGAAAAGCTATCAGTAGAGGTAAGGCTCATAATATGTTACATTTTTAAAGAAATTATTGCATTTACATTGAAACCAAACTAGTATTCATTGATAAAGAGCTGTGTTTGTTTTATATAGAATATATTTCAAGATTTATCAATCACAATTGCCTATATCTATTCGTGCTTGATGTAATGCTCAAGATGCATTGCCAGTTTTAACAGAGCTTTTTCATTAAATAATCTTTGAATTCTAAGTCAGGTTCAGCTCTAAAAAGAAACCACCTTTTGAACTAGTTTTTGAATGAAACTGTAGGTATCTCATTGACATTGATATGACTTCAATTTAATCACAATATTGCATTAACAGTATAATTCTATATAGATACTTTCTAATTTGTGGTAACACTTTTTCTTATCTCCAACACACTTTTGTCAAAGAGCTGACTGATGAAAAATCTATCATCCTTTGTGCTCTATCACTGTCAACAATTATACAAGTTCTGCCTGTAGGCTTGTGTCATTAAGAACATGGTTTACAAAGACCCAGAATCAACTGGGAAGAGAATGTCAAGAACTGGAGTGGACTAAAACTGCAAGAGTGCACCAGAATGTCAGAAGATAGAGTGAAATGGAGAGATGTTGCAATCAACCTCCGAACCGGGAGAAGATACTTAGATAGATAGATTACAAAGAAGAACATTTTCTGACCTTCTTAGAGTTGTACAAGTTCTGCATTAAGGGTTGTCGTGTCATGAACAATGTGATTTACATATAGTTTGGTCTTATCACCTTTTAGAGTTGTACGACTTCTGCATCAAGGAGGGCTATGCCGATAAGAATCTGATTGCTAAATGGAAGAAGCAGGGCTATGAGAACCTGTGCTGTCTGCGCTGTATCCAGGCAAGGGACACTAACTTTGGCACCAACTGCATCTGCAGAGTACCCAAGACCAAACTGGAAGAGGTAATGACAATATTGTCTGTTTTTATTTTATCTCTTAAGCCTTGTCCAGATATGAAATGGTAAACCAGGCCACTTCTTAAAAAGAGTTGATCTAATTGACCCCCTCCAGTCAATCGAAAGTTTGCAGTCTCCTATCTCTTATGTACATTGTTACAATTGATATCAATGGAAAATAAGTTGCGATTAATATCAACTCTTTATAAGACAGAGGCCATGGCGGTTAAAAATAATGACGTAAGTGTAATATGCATCACATTTTTTAATCGTATAACACAGAGCTCGAGGACTCTTGTTGCCATTCGTTTACACGTCAGAAAAACCGTTTTTGTTAACCACAACATATCTGAACAAGCCTTAAGAGGCACATGAGCATTTAATGTCCATAGGGGCTCAGTGATAAAGTGATCTATCCTGGACAATTAGGGTGTCATGGGTTCTTATTCTTTTTTCCCCCGTTAAGGCCCATATAACTTATTCTCTACAGAAGCCTTCAGTTTTCATGGACAAAATGCAGCATGTGTGATAGTTGGATTAGATACATGTGGTTTTTCTTCCAACGACCATGCTCAATTTAAAAAAAATAGCCTCTCCCTGCATCTCACAACAGCTACTAAATAAATTGGACCGTGGTTGAAGTTTATGGATATTTTAGGGCCGCTTCTTCTAGATGTTTAAGATTGAAAACTTTTGAGTTATGCTTGAAGGTATTCCCTAAAGTACTATAATTAGATGTGTGAACGCATTCTCTTCTTAAACCATGCATAATAAATTTCTATAAATAAACATATTTTCTCTATTATTTTAAGCTTGTCATTTGGTAGAGGTATTGATAGCCACGATTGAATAATATTATATCTAAGAATATATTTGTAAGTTCATTTATAATTTTTGTTTCCGTCATACATATATATAACCCTCTCTATCTTTCTCTTCCTCCCTCTCTTTCTCTCCCTCTCTCTTTCTTTACTTCTCTCTCTCTCTCATTTGTTTGTAATCACAGGGCAGGATAGTAGAGTGTGTACACTGTGGATGCAGGGGATGTTCAGGCTGAGACCACAGACAGTTGCAATGTAATGCAGTGGTATGGACTAGGAGTAGTAAAATGGATTCCAAATAGCTTCAGAACTACAAGAGAGAGAGTTCATGGTCCATGGTTTTGTTATGGAAGGTCATTGTTTTTCCTCTCTCACATGCTTATTTGTATGTTTGGAAATGGTTCCTAAAGTAACATCTTTTAGATCAAGAGTTGTTCCTTTAATAGGATGCAGACTGTCATCTTTAATGTTTACTTCATTCAGTTTTAAATCGTTGAAATAGATTTATCTTCGTTTATAGGAAACAAGACAATCTTTTGAATGACATTATTTAGTTTTTCCTAATTATACTACCTGTTTTTCTCTTTGCTTCTCTTTTATTTTTATGACAATTCAGTTGATAATTCACTGGTCATCATGCCTACAAAACTGTTCATCAAAATTATACCAGTTTATATTTATCCCTTGTTTTTTCATTATGTGAGGTGTTGCCAACAATATAGAGAGAATTTTCCAAATATTAGATATGTGTCCCATTTTACTGCAATATTCATATGCCTCTTATCTTATTGATTCATTACCGGTATGTAGTTTTTGGAAGTAGGATTCACTTTTTAAAATCTTCTGCTATGTTCAGAATTCAAAGGCATCTTTTTTTTTTACCGTACATATGTAGGCCTCATATCTAATGGCTGGTTTATTAGTGATGATAAAACTAGTCTTTGTAGAAAAGACAGAAAAGACATTGTGTCCAAGATAATCCAAGCTGAAGGCTAATTAGCACAAGTCATTGAGCACCATACATATTCTACAAATACACCAATTTTCTTGTTATTGTTGTCCTTAATTTGTGACCAGCCCTTTCAACAGACCAAGACAGAATGTTGAATCTATTACAACTGATTGTGATCATTACAATCACACATATATATATTTTTTAAATCGTGGGAAAGAATGGCTATTAAAATTTCACAATGATGCCGATTCATCTCCTATCTTAGTCGTACTGGTAAACCATCTCCATACCGACTCCTAATTTACAAATTCTTGGCCATGGGAAGCAATGTAATCTAAGAAGTCTATGAATCTTTAAAGATTCATTTGATCAAAATACAAATTGCCAACTCATCGATTTACCATGTGAGCACTTATTTTCTTGGTTGTTGTCATAGCGATGAGTAAAGTTGTTGTGTATCAAATAACAGTTTCTTGGCCTCACACATCATCTCGTAATCATCCCCAAACAGTCTCTCCCATTTTACCATAATCCAGTCGTGTCGCTGTATGTGTAAATAATTTTGTGAATAAAGCATTTTGAATTTGTACAACAATCTATCATTGTACTGATTTGAGTTGTAATCAGCTTATCTTGTATTGATTGAACTCGAAGCTAAGTTTGAGTTTTGATGCATGGTATTGAAGTTAGAGAGAATCTGGTTTAAATTGATTATTACATATTAATCATGCAGTAGATAGATGGTAAAGATCAGTTAAACAAACAAACAATAACTTCTCCAAATCACATTCACTGAAACCATTGTTCACCACGACTCCTTCCAGTTTTTAAATGATGAAACAGTTTCTATCAAAATTGTTTGTAAGATATCCTTTTCCCACACAAGAATGATTCCTAGTGTCAGATAACTACAACAAAAAGAGACGGAACACGGGATAAATACGGTTTATTGTACAGCTTTTTAATTTTTCATCCTTTCTGAGAAAGTTCATCTACATAAGTATGTTCTCACATTGACTAAATTTTCATATACACATAGAAAGAGGAAAAAAGGACTACTTTAATAACAGACATCTACAAACATTTACAATTCATGGAACAGTTATGATATAAAACAATTATTGTGCAACAAGATGCATATATCATATTATCACATCTAATTCTTTTTGTGAGAAAAAAGGGAACAAATATTATACTACTCTTATAAAGGATAAGGAAAACGCCCCATTCCTTGATTGAATTCATTATAATTCACTCTTCTTTCCCAAAACTGATGTTTAAAAAAATTGACTTTTACCACAGGAATATATTAGTTCTATCAATTTAAATTATATTCAACAGACGAGAAAACGACACTCAAAATTTATTTTCTGGGATGTGATTTTGTACATGGATTTTGCAATATACTTACAAGAGCACAAATATATAGTGGAACTTGATACTATCTGTCCTCACACGACACATACTTCCATCTTTTGTATGAAAAAAGAAATGTACATATGAATGAAATGAAATAATCAGGATTATCTTTCTCTTTGAACACATTAAATTTGTCTAAAGTTTCATGCTTAACACATTGAATACCAGATGATTTTTCTAACTAGATGAATCTACAGGTCTATGAACAGTCTGGTATTGAATGGATTAAAGCTGGTATATTTGAGAAAGATAAGCCTCATTATGTAGAGTACAATGTAATACCATATAAAATATAAATGTACACAGTTTTGTATTATCATTGTCTTTGAGTATGGCGGTGATGATGACGATGGTTGTGGTAGTGATGGTGACATGGAAGTACAAAACGTTCTCTCACTTTAAATATCTTCAAAATTTTAAAAATCCTAGCATTGAATTTCAGTCAACATCCTGATTAAATACTTTGACAAATTTAAAGAGAAAAAAAAATACAAAGACAAAAATCACTACAAATCAAACTAGATCTTAAAATGCCACACAAACCAATCAATGAGAATTGATAGATGACATATCTAAGATAACAAAGGAAAGAAATTTGTGCATCTAAGAACTCGTCAATCTCATCTTTGCAGACATACACAATTCAATCCTTTTATTCTTTCACTTAAATTTAAACAGATACGGTAACCTCTTATGCTTTCTGTGACATGAGCTGCAATACCTTTCAAGCCAAATAATGCCAACCATCTGCTACAGTTTGTGTTAAACTCCCCGAAAGAATTGATAAAAAAATAACAAAGTTTTCAGAAACAAAAGTCCCCTTTCAAGCATGATATAAACATTTACACACTAGAATCTACAACATTTAGATAACGATGCACAATCCTTGTCGGTAGCTGGTAGCAACCATTTCTTGCAATGTCAACAATGACATAAAAATAAGTCTTTCACAGTCACAATAGGATTCAGCAACTGCTTGTATCACATATTACTTATGTTAATATGAATTGACCAAAATGGGACTAAAACTCAACCTAAAGCGCTGCAAATGCCCTGTTCATATTGTATACACCCAATGCCCTGTATGTCATAACACATGGGAATTACATGACCAATGGAGAAAGGACAGGAGACCAATAGAAGAATGAAGAAATCCGAAAATTAAGTCGACTCACCGATTGCATGGTTTATGATAAGACAGAGGGAATGCAATACATATATATATATATGGGCGCCAGATGGACACATTTGCAAGCTCATTCATCAAGCCAGGTTTCATCACACACAAAGGCCCATATGAAAGGAAAGGATAGTAATATAATACCAAATCCCATTAGATAGATGATCTTTCTCTCTCTTAGACTTTATATCACATTTCAAATAAGTTATACTCTTCACTCTTTATCAATGTTTGGCAACTACGTTAACTTGCATTCTAAGACTTTTAAGAATATGGGTCTCCCTTTGTGGTAGACAAAAGACAATCTGAAATTCTTACCCCAAGCTAAAAAAAAAAAAAAATGAAGAAAAAAATATTTACTTCTCATGAAAGTATTTCATAATTCCATTCTATTCCTTCAGCATATTGAGAGAGACACAAGCATGCAAACCATATAATACGCTACAGCTATAATATACACACACATCATGTCAAGTAAAATTTATTGATAGAGGCAGAGAGACTTGGTGAAGCAAAAAGAATCTGATTAAATTTTGCCACAAATACCATAAACATTGAGCACCTATATTAACTAACAGATTTCATTAGGAAATGTAAATTTGTAAATGACTCCATGTCCAAACAATTCAATATTTGACAACATAATCAGATAGTTATCATTCACAAATGACAAAATAATAATTAATTCAGGACCTGCTTCTGACAAATTTCAAAAGAGAGATATTTTTAATAAGTGAATGAGACAATGACACCCATTAGAAACATAGATTCAAACACGACACTGCGAGTGTTACGAGTGAAGATCAGATATAGAAATGTGTATGTATTTGGTGAAAGCTGACATACTTTTAGGACTATTGAACCTCTCATCTCTTTCTCTCATCACTCATTCATGCTTTGAGCGGAAGCCTCTGTGATTTATTTACAGACTTATGAAATACTTGGGACAATCATGACAGTCAGCCCCCTTCTGGTTCCTACCACAATGTGACAGATAATGGTGATTCTACTATCCATGACCAGTACATTGGACTTGGATCAATAGGGGTTTAATTGATTTATTCATTCATTCGTATGGGGTGGCCGATGCAAAAAATGCAACTAATACAAATAAATCTAATCAATGAGCAAACTTATGCCTTTGGAATGGGCTGTAAAAGATTCCATTATCCAACTTTTATATTATTTTCGTTGTTAACGATTAGAAATTCCAAAGAATATATTGAATAGGTAAGTACTTATCAAGAGAGGATAATATTGATGTTTATTAACATTATGAGATAATAAATAAATAAATAATATACATCTGGAAACCAGCCCTACTTCCCCCATGATTCTATACAGAAAATGATGAAAGCAGTGTATATGTGTAGCATTATTTGACTACCGGTATATAGAAACATTCAAAATAAAATAAATGAGACTTTAGATGGATTTTTAATACATTAAATTGATTGAAATTTACATGGTGGCCAGCCACTTCCATTACATGATGAAAAAAAAAGTTTACGCATTCATCAATGGAAAACGCCTCTTGGAGCTAAAAAAAAAAAAATGACGTGAAAATTATGCATTGTCTATGAAACTTGATGGGTATAGCCTATGCAACACTTCACATCGATTTCATATCCACAGAAAAAGTTGTGTTCTTTCATAACACGTTTTAGAGCTTTGCATGGCTCTATCATATAAAGCGACATTCGAGGTTAAGCTTGTACGTGTATGTGAACGACAGAAACCTACATCACTTTCACAGAGACATCAGTGACTGGTTTCACAAAGCCCTTTTTCAATCACAAATGACAAATCTGCTGATAATCAATCAGAAGCAAAAATTCACTAGTTTATAACAGCAACTGTAAGATGACAAGTTTTGTGAAAAGGGGCCCTGATCTTGGATACATATGTAACATCTTAGGACATAGTGCTGTGAAACAGCATAAGAGTACTTCACATAGTTGTGCTGTGCAAGTCCATCATCTAGATAGTATATTACTGATAACAACCATCATATAGTGAAATGTACATCATATTGAAGAGTTGCTGACATACAGGTTTACTCCATTAAAGAGGACAGACTCATTCATATTACAGAATTATTTATCGTACCTACACCTCACAATGCTACATACACGCTTGTGTTTGAAATGAGAAAGTATCAGTACAAGGAGGCTTTTTTAATTGCCATTGGTGCCGACTTTATGGTGCTAAAGTTTCTTAGGTTGTGGGATACCAATATTCTCGGGAAGAATCATATCGTCCACTGAGGGGCAGATGGGGTGTCAACTCGTATCACTTCATATAACGCCTTTCTAGGTCTAAGCAAAAAATCTTACCTCTGAAAAAAGAACTACTATGTTATCACCCATGGACGGGATTAAGCATGTGATATACAGGGGCTATATCTGAGCTTAATTTCACTTGCATTTGGGCATTACACTTCCGGTACTCCTGCAATGTCGATAATAAAGAGAGAAAAAACGATGGGGTGCCAATCTTTTTCAGTAATAACATCTCTCTATACATGTATTTCTTACTAATAGCCAGCAAAAGTTTAAATATTTATTTTCCCCGACATAACAGATTTTTTTCTTTCTTCTACTAATGATTAAGCTGAAGCACATTCACAAACCATACAACAATATCCTTTGGCATTCCATTATAATAAAGGTAATATCACATGATGACATTGCCAACCCTTCAGAAGATTCCCTTTTGTTCACTTCATAACACAGTCAACAAGCAGTTTTCGCTATATGTTTTCCAATAACATCACATGGTCAATCTATCATGACAGGAACAGTAAACAGAACATCCTTACGTGTCACTACAAAGAAGAACGGACGATTACATTTCATTTCTGCTTGTACCAAACTCAAGCATGCTCACAAAGTTTGTTTATAAATACTTAATTAAAATCACTAATTTAGTAAAAATTTGGATATCTCATAGGTGTAAAAGCAATGAAGTGTCTCTTTTCTTCCACCGTGGAATCAGTCCGTTATTTGTTTAGGATTTGCTGTCGAACTGGCCATAATTAGGATGAAACAAACAGGCAAATTACAGTTGTATCTATGCAATGCTTTCAACCAATTCATGTGTGCTGGAATGTCTATATTCTAAGAGTTTCAAAGGTCTTTTTCATTAATTCAGGGTTAGTTTCAACTGCCATTTTGTAAGTTACAAAATCAAAGGTTTACATGCAAGTTGGACTACATCCACTTCATGTCGCACAGAGATTCATTTCATTGTCTGGTCGTTTTCTTTAACCCTGCTCCATATTTTCTTCCAAAAAGAAAGCAAGTTAAAGTTAATTAAATGACTATGCAGATCATTAGCTTTGAAAGTGCACTCACTTAGCATCCCAACACAAGCACATTCTACATCAAGACATGAGGCCTTATGAGTGTAGGAGACGAGAGATGAGAGTTGGAAAGTGCTTTAAAAGTTGCATCTTGGTCTGTGCAAGTCAACCATTCTAACCACATGTCTGTGTCAATAACCACTACTTGGCAACAGTCTTATGTAACTATTAACAGGAATCCAGACATGAGTAACACACTCGACCCTGACTCCATCACGACAGACTGACAGAATTTTGACCAAATGTGCTATGTATGTATACGCATATTCTCTATGCACCGACATTCAAACATGGCTAACAGTATTTTTTAAGAACCACTCTCAGTTTGTTAGTGAAACCCAGCCTCTAATAAACAAGGAAAACTACATTTCAGTTAGGAAAATCCTCTATTTTGATACCTCCTTGCATTGATATTAGCGAACTCTATACCACACATTTGTTTCTTCTATGCTTGACTGCAAATCCTATGCGCGATCGTCAAATTGGCAACCCAAATATCGTGGTCTACTCTCTAATCAGTTAGTGGTATACTAGCAACATGGCAAAGGAGTTAGCTCCAGCAGAATCCAAATAAACTCATCCATTCAATCATATAAGTCTTTGTGAGATAAGAATAAGAGAATTATTTTTTTAGAATGTTAGTAGCACTCTGACTGCCATGCTATTCAGGCATTAGTATTTCAAACAATATCAGAGGCGCAGTATGAACAACAGCCTGAACTAGAGGCATAAGAATTTAGATCAGCTCAGAAGTATGTTTACCATGATTCAGACTCTACCACCTGCCACTACCAAGGCATACAATCCTGAGACCATCTGTACTAAGTCTGTCCTGTATCAGTGCTGTCCTTGTTCTTAAATACTTGGGAGTGAAACTATACAAACAATCCTATTATCTTAAGAAATGTGAATTAGCTACGTGGGTCACACAATCAAGTAACCTGCTGAATATAGAACATGTTGCTTGATGATGTGCCATTCTATGTAGCAGTCTCAGTTAAGTTGAGTTCATGCTGCATATTCAACAGGGTAGGTACGGCGGATCCGATCTGGCTCAGGCAACTCTATTGCAACAAGTCATTGGCGGCCTTGGATCCGGAGGGTTGGCCCATCTCCATGACAACGCTGTGAGCGCATCTCGTCATCACATCACCTTATGACCAACGCTTCCTTCTTCTCTCTATCTTTTCTTTAAAATATCTTGTGTGTTTTTCATTTAAACATTTATGTACAGCATCGTGTCCTTTTTCACTTGCGTATGTAACGTGATGACGACGTTCTTGCAGCGCCCTCGTCTGCCGACTTCATGCCAGTACTGGTGGCACCATTGAAAGCAGAGTACGGAGTGGCGAGACGGCCATAGTCCCCACGTTGCACCGGGTCCGAACTAGGAGGTCCTGTGGCCAGACCTCGCACCAGGCGCCGGTTGTTGGTGCGCTGCTGCTCAGCGCGCGAAACTGGACGGGGAGATGTGGCTATACAAAGAAAATAAGAGAAACAAAACAAACAATCAATTACATGGCCACTGATATTTTTATATATCCAACTGCAACTGAATAAAGGCACAAAAACTATTAAAGTAAATGAATATATAACAAAAAGAAAACAAGATATTACTTCTTCTTGTCCATCACCGTACATTGACTTTACATACATGAGAGATTTCAAATATGTCCAAAATGAGTGTCTTCCCCTTTTTTTGTTATTATAAAGGAAACTGAAAACTACCATGCAAAATAAAAAGATAATTAGTACAAGCAACCATTGACTTGAACAAAATGAGTACAAAAACACTGGACCATACCAAAATGAAAAGATATAACGTTAAAAAGAAAAACAGATTCCAATTGCAAACCAGAATTTTCCCCAGGTCTTGTTTTTTCAAGAAGAGTTCTTGGAATATGTTTTCAACATACATGTTTGAAATAAACATTTATAACAAAGAAAGAAAGAAATAGTCAATAGTGACAAGAGACTGGAAGAGGTGACATAGAAGAGATGTTTTAATTGATTAGTTCTGAATGCAAAGAACAAAGACTTTTTAAACAAGATGATTTGAAATGAATAATGACAAGATATGTAGAACTGATAAAAATGAAAGCTTCTGCACAAGCACAGTTTTTGGACTATGCTACTTTTGCTTCATCATTAACAACGACTAAGACAGACAATCCCAACAAATTTACTGCAGCCAATTAAGGGAACGTAAAAAAGAACGGTGCAACATCTTCTCCTACATCTCACTAAAAAAGCATGCTAAGATGAAGGGTGACTACCGAAGCTGGCACTAATCCCCTCTCTAGGAAACACTAACTTCAAATGCAATCAACAGGTTTGACATTAAAAGCAACCACCATGCCCCAAACGACAACATAAAAACTACTCAATGAGCTTGTTTGAGCCACCATACCCTAAGACAAGGAAAGGAAAAAGCAACACTGACGGCAAATCAACCGGAGCATGCCACCTGCCTACCTATCTGGCTTGTGTGCTGCGCCGAGGTGGTTGGCCAGGCTGTATACCTAACGGCACAGGGGGCCTAGCTGGCCCCCTGGTCACGGGTGTAGCCCCACCCCCCGAGATAGAGGTGGAAGGACCACCGCCCACTATTGCATCCCCCATCAGACCCGTCTTGTTTCGGGCGCTACGGCCCGTTTTGGAGGACCCTACTGATGGCACCGCCCGACCCAGGCTGGAATCTACTCTTGCGAAAAGTCAGAATAGCAATTTTGTTGGGGGGAGGGGGGGAGGAGGGGGTGGGTATCCAATTATTGTATAAATTGCATTAATGGTTTCCACAGGAAAGTAAGAAGGATTTGGCAGAAAGGGCAAGTGTGTGGCGAGCAACAAAAAGAAATGGGACAATTTAGATTTTTAAATTATTGAAGAAATTGGAAGTTGTGGAGATGATGAAAGGGAAAGAAAAAGAAAAGATGTGTGAGCAAGTTAAGCTGTGATACAATCAGTAATAATAGTCATGGTAATTAGAGCTGTCATGAATAGATGCATGAGATACAAGCATACAAAAGAGCATGAGAAGAACATGTAAATGATTTAATATTCCAGAACTTTAAAAGAAACAAAAATCTTCCAATTTTACAATCATGAAAGGTGTCATTTTGTGAAAATTTGAAATTAGTCCATTTTTGTTGTGCTATGTGTTAGAAGCAAGCAGCCATAGAATTAAAGCAAAATGAAATGTGTCAAAATAATTTTCTAAAATTTACACTTGAATATATTTCTTGTTTACCTATAGCTTAAACTGATAACTTAGTGCAGCAACCTTGTAATTTTTCACCTAAAGGATTCTAAGGTCTTTCCACCTAAATACAGAAATTAATTTGAAGATGGTTTGCATCGAAAATAAATGTAACAACGGTAACATACTCACTCACCATGGAAACCTACAGAGAACAACAAAATATTACAAAAAATAAATAGAATGCATTCATATGAACCCTAACCCATCACACACCATGATATGTTATCTCCCCAAAATCAACCCACAAGGAATAGAAAATGCAAGTAATTATAAACCATAGAACTTGTGGTTTGTGCAGTTGCTTCTTCAGATACATGTAGCTATTTTGGTTAAAACGGCTGGGAAAAGGTCTTTTGCAGAGAACATACATAACCATCCGTGTTATATTAGTGCCATCCTTAGGTAAACATCATAGAAAGTGTCATTGTTTTTTATTCTTTTAAATGGACAGCAAAATTGGTGTAATATGCAGAATGGCTGTGCTTCTAAAACCTGGTTCAGACAAGATATGATAAACTGCCTCAAAAATTGCACCAGCAAATTAAAGGGGAATCCACCCTGATCTTTTGAGTTGGTTTAAATAGAATCAGAAAAATGATAGGAAAAGGTCATTGAAAATTTGAGTAAAATCTTATTAAAAAAAATATATCCCAATATCTTGAAAGGTTACCTCCCATTTCCTCTGTTAAAAAAAATTCAAAAATTTCTACTTTTCCCTTAAGAAAATTTTCAATCATACATGCACCTTAAATATAGTTATTGCAAATATATTTTTATACTACTCCTATATCAAACATATATATTTTGTCATCAATAATTAAGAAAATGAAAGTTTACGAAATTTCTGTAAAGAGCTAGTTGGAGAAGACATCGCAAGATAACTAATGACAACTTTAAAAATTCATAACTTTATTATTTTTAATTGGATTTTGCTCAAACTTTCACTGACCTGTTCCTCTCATTTTTCTGTTTCTATTTAAACAACTTAATATCAGGGTGGACTTGCCCTTTAAACAACATTTAATTTGTAAATGAATGGCAAGGGGCATCAGAAAAGAGAAGTTGCCTGCAAAACAACGAGCCCCTACACATATTAATACAGAACAGAGACAAGCACTCTGCTTGTTTTTTCACCATGGTGTTTCTTTAAATCCCGTCTGTACTAGTTTGGCTAGGGGGGGATTAGACCTATATGCATGGTGACTGACAGGTGGTTATCTCATCAAATCAGCTCTCAATTAGCATAAGAAAAAGATGATCATGGGGGACCAACAGGCATCGATTAGGCATTGTTTGCTGTATAGAGGGCGCAAGTAGCTATAAGTAGTGCAGTGGGGCTTTAAGAGACAGTTTACCACATCAAGTATGTACGAGGCTCAACTAAGCACGTGTTCAAGCATCCTTACCTCCGACAGCCACCGGGTTGACGACTGCGGCAGGCTCCTGGTTTCTTAGCCGGACCGTGGCGGCGGTACCGGCTAGCGCCCTCGTTGTTGAGCTCCTGGGATGGTGGTGTCTCTCGTGTTCCTCTCTGTCTCTCCTCTCGGCCTCTTTCGTGGGGTGGGGTTTGCCTCCCCTGCCTGGGACATCGCTCTACACACAGACAAACATTAATCGCGATCAGGAGTATGAATAAGGTTTTAAAGGAATGGGAGGATTGTGGTGTGGTTTAAATTGTACTTGGTATAGAACCAAGAAGCAGCATCATGCCCGGATAAAATCTGATCATACACAGTATAAAGAAAACTTCTAGTTTTCAGGGTCCCTCAGTGAGATTGATCAGCGAAGCCTACGACTTCTTGGATTCATGTGACATCATGAATGCCAGAAACCTAACCTTTGCTTACCCCCGGAAACACAAGACAAGATCGTAATCCCATCAAGAGGGATCTTCGGTCTTAATACGATCATTCTGTTAGAAATACTCATCTGACCTTGTGTCAAGCCAAGTCCTTTAAATGGCTGACACAGTTGATTTTCATGAAGCATTGTGAATGGATTAACGTTATGTATCACAACATAGTAAATGTGAATTCTCTGTGGCCCCTAGAATTGCAAGGGAACTGAGGCATAGGGAGACCCTGGAGGCTAAATAAAAACTGAACCACTTGCTAAATCTGGCAAGCAAACCATCTTACTTGTCCTGGTAAGGAGTCTTCATGCTTCTACTTTGTATTTTAAAAAACAAACTTAATCAACCTAGTTCAGTGAGTGCTTTATAATCCAATTGAATGACATTTATAGTGGTTGGTTGTTCATTTTTATAATTATCTTAGATACATGATTTATTAAGTTGCATGTAGATCCTAATGTAGATGAATTTACATGCCCATTTGGCAATTTCAGTTACCAATTGATGTCAATGTCTGACAAGGAATTGTGTATTCAAAAGAAAAATATGCCTTTGATCTATCAGACTGAAGATTAGAAGACAAAGCAAAAGAGGAAAGATTTCTCTCTTTGAGATGTTATAAGATTTTGAAAAGGAAAAGGAGAAGCAAGTCTGTATAAAAAGAGAGGTGGGGGGGGGGGGGGAGGAATAGATAAGAGAAAGAGAAGTCAATTTAAAAATCAAGCAAAGAACACTTACAAATTTGAGCATGTTCCAGTCAAAGACATAGTCGTATGTGTAGCCTAATCGGTGGAAGAGATTGCGAAACAACTGTCTGAGAAAGGAGTAGTCCGGCTTCTCATCGAATCGCAGGTTTCTTGTGTGGTTTAAATATGTGGCAAATTCGGCTGTTGGGAATAAGCATATTCGAAATACAGTTTGAATGCGGTGTTTCTGTATAATTATATCAGAAACACTTTAAATACATACACCGATTTGACATTGATTTGTTGAAACTCACATTACAGAGAATCTACAAACAAAACAAGGGATTGCACACATCAATTTTAAAATCATTAAAATTTGAAGTTAACAAATATACTTAAGAAAGCAATACCGAAAGTCTTCTATACAGTCCATTAAGACATGTCTAGCTATTATCACTTATATGAAAATTCAACTTTCTATAAATGGATGTCTGGATGTGCACTGTTCAATTATGTGGTCATTAAAATGTTACTTTCTTAATTGCCATGTTGTGCATTATATTATATGCTTCATTCATTAGGGAGTAGCCCTTCTTTGTCAAAAGAACAGGCAAGTCTCCCACCGCAATTCAAATAGGAAGTGAATACTAGGTCACTGTGGGGTCATTGCAAAGTCATTTTGTTGTCTCCCTCTTTTTCTTTCAGTTTCTCTTTCCATCCCCCCCCCCCTCTCACCCCCCTTTCTCTACCTTCTCTATCATTTCTGTCTCTCTCACTCTCTTTATCTCTTTTCTCTTTCTTTCCCTTTCTTGCCCCTCCCCCCCCCCCCCCCTCTCTCTCTCTCTCTCACCCCCTTTCTCTACCTTCTCTCCATCATTCTCTCTCTCCCTCACTTTCTTTGTCTCTTTTCTCCCTTCTCTTTCTTTCACTTTCTTTCCCTTTCTCACCCTCTCTCTCTCTTCCTCAACCCCCCATTTTTCTCCCCTTTCTCCATCTTTTTCTCTCTTTTACATTCTATCTCACTCACTCTCTCTCACTCTTTCACCCTCACTCATCCTCTCTCTCTGTGTGTCTTTTTCACCCTCACTCACTCTCTCTCATCTGGATATGGCATCAGCAGCTACGTGTCAGGGTTTGGAGCTCATCTTCTATTAGGAAGGATGCAACTGTTACTGACAAGAAATCAACTCTGCTTGAGTCACTGCCTCGGCTTCTTGCGGACAGATACCCGCGCTAATCCCTTAATTCATTGGTCTTTCAGAACTAGGAGTATGTTCTCATTGCAAACTATGTTACTCGGTTGATGTATCGCGACAGCCTCTTGGCTAAATCATGATGAACTACATGTATGTAATGCATGTGTAAGAATGTCGATCCCTGGCATTCCGCAATGTGCAATGTGTGTGTGTTTTGTTCCTGCATTTGTATCAATTCCTTGGTCAATGAACAACAAAATCAGGATGCTCACATGTATAATGTGATTAAATTCCTGTATCTAAAAATCAATTTGTTTTCATCAGTATATATATATATAATCAGCTTGATATTTATAATCTGTGACCGACTTTTCAACTTCTTTGTATTCCACTGTAAACAATTCATAGCATAGCCTGTATAAATGATTGCTATCTTTCATGGACAACCAGAAGACCAGATCAATGGGCTCTGTCTAGATTTGCTTCATCACTGGCCTTTGTATCGATTCTCTACTGGTTCCCATAGCTGTGTGAGTCATACACCTCTCACCAATTCAGGGCTTATAGAATAAATCAACTCTTGAGCTATATTCATTCAAATAACCCTAATCATTTCAACAATACCCAAGTAGAATTCAGTTTATCTTAGAGAACATCCTACAGTTAATGCACGTAAGTTTTAACTGCTGATGGAAACTGGAATCTAATTGAAAGAAGGAAGTGGATGACGATGTTTTCGTTCTACTGTGAAATGGAAAATGTGATGGCAAAAACAGGATATCTGTAAGAATCTAGGCAATGGCCCAATCCTGCAAACTTTCATTCATGTACTGGCTAAATGGAATGATCTATTATGTATTTTTATAGTACAGCTTCTTCATCGGTTATTATGGTTAAACAGTGTGATCTATCATGCAATTTCTAATGTACAGATTCTCAATGAGTTATATTAAAGGTAAAGACCAGTTATGGTCATGCGATTGCATTGTGAAAGAAACGTTGTGGAATCGATCAGAAAAGGTTGATCATCTAGCATATAAGTATTGGTGTGTACTGCAAGGTTCTGCAATCATCAAAATGATAAGAAATATGGCCCAGTCTTCGTAAAGTTACAAGTACTGTACACAGAAAGATGTATGGGACTATACGCACATGTGCGCGACACATGCGTTTATCTCTCACAGACCATGTAGATAAACTAATTTACCAAATATATCAATTAGTAGGCAGTTTCCCGGCAATTTTTTTATCATCATGTATTAGTCAAAACATATTCTTTCACATGATTGGAAATAAGAGCTTCCATTTCATTTTTTGAAATTGGGGCATTTCCAATACTGGTCTTTACCTTTAATAGTACAAGGGTATCAATCATCACTAAGTTTATGTTACGATAAAATAGGGTTGATTCGCAAGAATTGTGTGTGAACAAAAGTGGAAATGAGGCATCATTCGAGTGGAGAATAATAAGGGTGTGTTCCTCGTTTGCGGTTTTGGACAGAATGAAGCACATGCACGTTTGCTAAATTGTTTTCAACATAATTCATGTCTCCCAAATTATGATTTTATCACTCACTAAGCAGTGACAGACTGGGTTGATTGACTTTAGAAGGAAAAAGGAGAGTGATTGAAAACAGTATTATAGAGTGACACATCATCTTTTGTTCGCCAATTAGCAATTCTAATTCGGGTGTTCTCTCTCCGATTTCATGGAAGATAACGCCACATAGTCTTTATTCTCGTACCCAGTTTTAAATGAATCCTTCCGACAGCAGACAAGCTTCCCTGACATCACCTAATTCCCTTCACAACCACAAGTTAAGCCTCCAATAAGGGCATGAAGTGAACTAATTATCTTCTGCGAATCCACACATTTATAGCCAAACTCCAAGACTCCAACCCCCCCCCCCCCAATCAGTCCTCTACTCCAACAAAGAAAAATGCAATGTCTTATTTTCCTTATGTCTTGCCATGCCATACACAAAAGAGATCTCATGTTCCATATTGTTTTTCTCTTTCAAAATATGCATCATTATGCAAAAGCTTTTTGATTCTATACATTATGCTACACCGTAATACTCAAGTAATTTTACAAACCAATCGCCAGGATTTCTTTCCTGGAAGTTTTTATGAATAAACTATGCAACAGGATTGACACCTCGTCCCATTTTGTGACAAATTTGCACAAACATGGCACAAATAGTGGGGGGAAACGTGACAAAGTCTATAAATAATGATGTGTTGAGCCTTTAGGGCCAAAGACTAGTAGTTGAGCAAAGCAGGATTTATGTCGTACGCGCTGGGTTCTGACAAAAGGTGTTGTTTATTACTGCATCCCGTGGCAGTGATACCTTGTACCCATTTAGGGGGTATCCTGTTATCAGGGTAGAGCATCTTGTCATGGTTTGACATAATCAGCAGCCATTCATGCATGAGCCCGCAAAGAGATTATCTAATGATATTCAAGAGATAATTTACATTGATCCAAATCATCATTGTAATGAATACTAATCATAACAATTTTCATACTAGACGTTTACTGTCATATGATCCACTATACATGAACCGTGCAACCGTTGGTATTCATTTCATGTAACAAAAGATTCAGTGAAATTATGAAATGTTACAAAAGGTGCCATTTGCATATATTTCTGTTCCAATTATTTCTTTTAAAAATACAAGATTGTAATTTATATTTTATTTTTCTATATACAAATTATATCATGTTTTGGGAATTGTTTTTTGGCTTGTCTAAAAGGAAGTTCTGCTTTTCGTAAACAGCCATTTACTTGGTAAAAAGAATATTGATTGTATTCATACTATGCATTCAACCGCTGAATATGAAAGCCAGAAATATGACAGAATTCATCAATTCGGTGAAATACAAACAAAGCAATGTTGTTATGATCAATCAATACTAATATAAAAAGCCCTCATGTGCAGCTCAATAACTTGTGAAATGAATCCAATCGGGACATTGAGTGTATTATATATTTTATGCTGTTCTTCTTTGATTAAAGTATCCTAAAAATGCTCTCGTTTAACAACTCCTTTGCACGGTTTAAAAGGAAAGATACTTCTGTATAATATCATGACAACATATTTCTGAGAGTCACTTGGCAACACTCAGGATTGCGCCCAAAAGATGTCCTTTTTTCTGTTATCAAAAGCCTCTTTAGATGTCATTCATTTGTCAGTTTGACGTAACCGTCATTCATTAACGGTTTTGGAAAACAGCCAACGCGGATACATTCCACTTCCTCACAATGTTCCTTTCATGATCTCAAGATATTTTCCAAAGTGTTGTCTCTTTTACAACAACCACAACAACAAATATATACTATGCATTTACAACCTTACTTTAGGCCTTCTTTAGGTTTATAATTTGATACAACCTGGCTAAATTTGCCACAAGTGGAAGATTAATTAAACGCTAAGCCTTATGAAAAATGTCGCCCCTCACACTGAAATTAAGAGTCCCTTCATCTGCAAGAATAGCAAGTGTTGTTTTTTTGTTACCAATTTGGCACATGTTACAAACCCCCTTGCTGTATTTGGACAGCTTTGTTTTTAGCTGTTTTTTCTATTAACAAATCACTCCTAGGTGTCTTCAGTTGAGGAGAAATGCATGTATTAGGTTCATTCGCACACAGAGCAATTAGTGAGCTTTAAAAACATTTTTGGGGGACTGCAATTAGGCTTGCATCTTTGTTTGAGTGTGAACAGACATATCTCAATTATATCAATTTACAAGATTCTGATTCTGTTTGAGATTATCACCATGTCTTCTTGCGAATAACCACAAACATGCTATACACTCAATGCTACAACAATGGTAAGTGGGGCACTCTCTGCTAGGGTCTTACGTTACAACTAAATTAACTGGAAAAATATAATGAAATCAACTCTATTTATCTCAAATATGAATGGGTGCAGAGAAAGTGGGATATGAATCGCAACTCAAAACACATTTTCTCAGAGTGTGAATTGCCCTTCTATTGCATATTCTAAATGCACCTTTCCAGACACTAGACTTCAGACTTGAGCAATGATCTACAGCTAATTGTTATCTAGGTCCGTCCCTCCCTCCCTCTTCATCACTACTCACGTGAGTATCCTTTGCAGAGGACTTCAATGGGCGTCGACATCTTCTTCTCGCTGATCTTCTCATACTTCTGTTTCTTGGTAGCTGCCTTCAGACCCTGCCAAGGTAAACTGCCTCGGTTGAAGTACATTAACATGTAGCCTAATGATTCCAGGTCATCTCTCCGACTTTGCTCTGTAAGGAAAACAAGACGTGATAGAGGGATTCATAAACAAACTGATAATATGAGTAGATAAAGAAAAGTCGGATGTTCAATTCCAAAATACTGACACAGTTGACAATATGTGGGAAAGATGTGGTGTACAACAGCTGACTGAATAATACATTCTATATCTAAATTATGAATAAGGTCAATTCTATCTAGCAATTGATAAAGATTTTTGGTCGGCCCTAAAAGAAAAAGCACAGAGTAGACAATGTCAGCTATCTGGGTAAGAGATAGAAAAGCTGATTACAAAAGGAATGTAAACTGCATACCTGCCAACCTTCAATAGAAAATAATACAGGAATCTCTCAAGGCAAATTGAGTATGCAGTGTCATTAGTGTGCTTTTATGTTACATAGTTTTCAGGGGGGGGGGGGGAGAAATTTAAAGGTAAAGACCAGTATTGGCAACGCCCCAATTTCAAAAAATGAAATGGAAGCTCTCATTACCAATCATGTGAAAGAATATGTTTTGACTAATACATGATGATAAAAAATTTGCCGGGAAACCGCCTACTAATTCATATATTTGGTAAATTTGTTTCTCTTATGGTCCTGTGAGAGATATAGGGTAGTCCCATATACATCTTTCTGTCTATAGTGCTTGTAACTTTACGAAGAATGGGCCAAATTTCTTATCATTTTGATGATTCCAGAACCTTGCAGATGCTAGATGCTAGATGATCAACCTTTTCTGATCGATTCCACAACGTTTCTTTCACAATTCAATCGCATGACCATAACTGGTCTTTACCTTTAAGGTTTCTAACAGTATAATAAAAGCCAAAAGATAGGAATTCTTCCTCCATAATAGGAATAGTTGGCAGCTGTAAAATGAAGTGCAAAGTTAAAATATGTTTTCTGGTCATGTGGGAGTTCATTTCTACAGATAGACATAAAACAAATCATAGCGTGCATGTATTCATATACGATTGAGATCTTCACATTTGATGTACATGTCCACATGTACATAAGGAGAGCCATGGACTACGACACCGATAGAAAAGAAGGATGTATAAAAGATACACAGAAACATAGATACAAAATCATTTAGTCTGTGGCTGATTTGGGGCAGAAGGTTTGGAACAAATGAACTTGCCAAGTACACAAATCACAAAGATTGGTGACATAATCCATGGACCTCCAGGAGCTATCTAAGGCACAAAAGGCCTGCCTTCATCAGCTCGAGTTGGCCAAATAGCCCGCTATTTCTGATCTGGGAAATTAGCCAGACCAGCGGGCTATTTGCTCAGGAAATCTTCACAAGATATCTTGGACTAGTTTGCAAAATAGCCTGCTATTTGTAGTCTGCCTTCAACAGCCCGTAGACACTGAACAAATTTCTTGAGATGAATTCTCTAACTCGAGTTCCGAGCTAATTAATGAAGAAATAATTTGTAACTTTGGGCTAATTTTCCAGATCACAAAATAGCCGGCTATTTTGGTCAACTCAGGCTGATGATGACAGACCTAAAAGGAGGCTCTATTAGCCACTGGGTGCTATGTTTTCATCACAGTATTACTATTAATCTACTTGTAGCAGTAGAAGGCCGCCAAAATCTCACTCCCAATGATTCATCACATGTTAGAATCAAGTTTCTTTCTTGCTTGAAATCCAATATCTGTTTTCTTTGTCCTCCTGATGCAGCAAAGGTCTTACAGGATTACTCATTTTGCTTTTGCTGTTTCTATTCCTTTAAAAACATACAATGTTGATTGCCATGCATGCCAATTAGTGCTATTAATAAATCATTTGACTTTAAAGGAACAGACTCACATTCATAAATGATGGAGCAACCTGATAATATATAAAGGGATAGTGAAAAACTACATGGCACATATAGACATTTATTTCATAGATCTTAACTGCAAAAGTGTTGTAGAAGAAATGTAACAAACCCAATACAATTTATCAGTTCGTGGAAAATTCCCCGGCTCATTTAAAGTCATGACCATTCAAACTATGTAAACAGCACATAATCATGAGTTTATTCCACACATCCTTGGTGTTGTAATAACCTCCCTTTCATAAATGTAAATGTAGTAATCACCTCTCGTAAATCAGAGATAAATTTCTGCACGAAAACAAAAATGGAGTTGAGGGACATCGCTTTGGCACAGACTTCGGAGTATGAATCATGAGCTAGACCTCTATTTCAGATGTGTATTTCCCCATTGCATTGCAGCATTTCCCCCACCAAATAACAAGACAAAAACACATCTAAAGTTCATAGTGCATACTACATGCAGCATTTGAACGGTTGGAAATAGATTTAGAGAATAAATGTAAAAATGTATTGGCCCTCTTGGATTTTTACTTTTCTCAACTGATGAACAATTTTTTAATCACTATTTCACTTCAGCTCTTTATAACTTATGTTGTTGACGATTTCTAAAAATACAAAGCTCTGATGAAAATTGTACAGTTTAGGCCCACTTAAATAATGTGGGCATGACAATTACAAATTAACTACATGCCAGATTATTAAACAGACCTGCTAAAGCTCAGGTTGTGGTGTAGAGCAAATTATTACAAATTGCCTCCAATTTTTTTTTTTAACTTGCAATATGCAGCTTAAAATCAGTGCCAAATCACTTGCAGTATCAAGCAGATGACAAGAAAATGTATCCCAACAAATTTTCATGGATTTCTCACATCAATATTTGTCAATATTGGCATTTACCCGACATGCAGGGAGATCATACGCTAACATGAAAACTGAACTTTTACATTCTCACTCCGGACACAGTAGCCATTTACATGTCATCGCACCCTTTTCCCTTCGTGTAAACATCATCATGCATGTATGTACCACTGCCAGCATGGACGAGAAGTCGCTCCTTCATTCATCACGTCTTGTACTGGGTACATTATCAATCATAAAACAGATTCTTCTCTGACAATGGATTGAAGCCATGCCTGCCTGAGCTGCCTCAGTCAGAAAGAGAAAGCATGCAACTCTGCGCCTTCCTTATCTTGGAGTCATTAATCATTTTTCTTGGAAGGTAGCACAGTTGTTTTAATGTACATTATAAGAATGTAATCAAATTTAATAAGGCATGTAATTCATAATGTCTGATTGTACATGTAAGTGGAAATTTCCCCCACCCTATGTTCAACGCCATTATGTGCATATTTTTGCTCCACTCATTATTTTGCTAAAGGGTCACCTATAAAATATGTCATCATGAATTTCACAGCTGAATACCACAATCCTTTCTATTCCTCCATATTTATGTAAAATCGCCAATGAGAATTCTATTGATATTTACAATATTCTTTTTTATTATAAAATAGGCCTGCATGTATTTAGATTTTGACACAAATAAGAAATAATGGTGCAAAGGAGCTTGGAAAGGTATTTTGTACTGTATTTGACATGGAGGTATACACTTGCAAGTCTCGTCCTCTTTTCCCCTGATAGATTCTTCATTCTGGAATCCTGTATCAAAAGTATATACATTTAACACATCCACCAAACCAAATGTATTTCACACGTCTGCTGTTATCACCAATTTGTTTGTGACCTGTGTTTCTACTTCTTGGTGCACAAGGGCAAATCATTTCCCTTAATCATTTCCTTCCTACTTCCTAACCATCTAATACTCATCATCAGGGATAAATTTCTTCTTGGTAAGACATCATCTACCAGAGAGCATGGACACCGATGCCATGCCCTTGCTGTCAAATCATTGCTCAGGCATCTTGACTATCGCTCCTGAGAAAAGTATATGACCTATGCCTCACCATTCAATGTTTATTATGCTTCCACAAGCACACTGATACATGTACAGGCCTCTACTCTAGACAGAAACATATAAGCTTACATAGGAGCCAGTCCCTCACTGCCGCCGTGCATCCATCGCAGTGGAGTGTGTAGAGAATCACCCCTTTCCCCACCACATATGTAGCCATGCACATCTTGTAGTGAGGGAGAGAGAGAGAGCTTCGCTACAATACATGAAATACTGGAGCCTTGCCTACGATGCGGCATCATACTGCATTCAATAGATAGTCGCCACATTGTGTACATACATGTTCGTGTGCACACACTAAGGACCTGATGAGAGATTGCGTTCATGATCCAAGGGAATAGACATGGCTACCGTTTTCTCATAGAAATTTCTTGTGAATTTCTTTGAATATAGAATATATCGGGAAGAGACAGGGAGGGAGGGGACATCTAGAAGATTGCTATTTAAATAAAGTGCGCCCATATATTCATCATACATGTAAATGGGGGAAAAATAACCTGACGGCCATATAGGCCTACACATTTATTCCTTTATAATAATTAAATCCACAAAATATAGGACTACAGGATTTGCAGACCAGTAGACCTACAATCCTACATGTAATGGGGACTAGATGAAGTGAAAGGTGCATGGACTACAACTCTGGAACACTTGACAAAGAGGGTGGGGTCGTAAGATTTCAGTATCTGAATTCAAAGAGACATCTACAACATGGATAGAGTGCAAATGGATACCCCAGGTTGAGTTGAGTTCAATATGAATCATATGAATGAATCATAATGGTGATCACTATCACCCTTCCTTTGAAAGGTAGCCAATACTACACCCCGATACTAGACCCCCGAACTGCCCCTACCCCTCTGGTCCAAGGGGCATCCCCTTTAGGGTCAGATTAAAGTCTGGTAAGTCCCAGGGCTTTACTAGGTATGGAGAGATTAATGGTGTGAGGTCATGTCCTTTGGACCACTTATGTGATCAAGGGATTTAGATTGTGATTGTGGTCCAAGTAAATATGGCCAAGGAAGGAACAGGACACTGGATGGAGTTCCTAAAGAAAATAATGGTAGTCATTGGTTGCAGGTCTCATGCAAGGGTGACTTACTATTAAAACAAGTACTGTAAGTAACTCCTGTAGATATATTGTGCATGAATGTATTGAATGCTGAAAGATTAAAGCAGAAAGGTTATACTGGTATATCACTTTGAAGTGTGCTATAAAAAAAAAAAAAACTCATTTGTAATATGTACATCCTAGAAAAAAAAAGGCATAAAATGTGTCTGGACTTGACTTTAGTACCTTCAGATAGAATGCCAAGCATGTTTACAAAAACAATGACTTTGTCCTACATGTAGAAATGTCCCAGAAAATGTTATTTATAGCAATAACCTTGCATCAATTTAGATGGTATAATTTTTAAAAACATGAGCAGCAACTTTGTGGAAAAGTTGACAGGAAAGTGAATAAAAGCACCACCATCTACAAAAGAATGTCAAAACCACCAAGGCTAATCACTCAAAATTATGCAGGTTTGGAATCGACCACACTAAGATATTGAATATTCATGGTTTAAACAAATTATTGGCATATGACTGAAAATAGTTGGCACCCTTTTTCTTTGAATAATGTATGCACAAGGTGAATTAAATTCATGCGGTTGTTTTAACAGGCAGTGACTCGGCTGGCCCACCAGCTGTTCATGATGTACGCGTACACAGAGTGCTTTACATCATCTCATATATCATTTCAAATTAGCATGTGCCTTGTGAGACATGGCCTTGTGATGACATGGAAGATAATCTAATGTTTACTAATCTGAAGATCTTTGAATTATCATTCATGACACATGTTGGATTGGGTGAAAAGAGGTCAACAGTGTGATTGTTGCAGGTAATACTGACTGGTGGCGATGCATGGTGAGTAACACAAAACAGAAGCGCTCTTGAAGTGAAACAGAGTTCAGAGTGCAAGACTTTTAATCGTTTTAATGATTATATCTATGCACAGAAATCAACTGGGACATTCCTAGTAATAAACTTTCACTCAACATTCACATTACCTGTAAAAACAACATGATTATCACAAAAGAGACATAACAAAACACAGACAGAGTGCAAAACAATTTGAAGTACATTAGAGAATAACCATTCCTTTCCAATTACAATGTGACCTTGTATAACCATTCCTTGTTTAATAATACTGCCCTTTTTTAAACCAAATTGTATGCCACGTATTTTATCGCTTTTCGAAAAAACCAAGAAACAAACCTATTATTCTGTAAACTGAAGTCAAGCACATCTGCTCATCGATGCAGAGCTCTTATTGTATTGTGTACAGTACAAGCGCAGCCGATGTCATGTGGAGTGGTGCATTGGAATTTTTAGCCACATGTACATGGGCCAATAAGATTAATTGTCTTCAGAATCAAACTATTGGGAAAAATTTAAAAATGTAGACACACCACAAAACCTTGATTCCAATCAACTGAAACGCTTTGAATCTAAATCTAAAGGTATAGTAACGGATGATTAGGAATTTAACAACTCTGCCTCTTTTGTAATAAAGAAATCAAGCTTGCATAGCATTTAATTGCATCTAATGACCAGCATAACATGCGTATCAGAACATTTTTTCTATAAGACTAGAATGAGAAGTGGGAAATATCTTGAAATCTGTACACAATTAGAAAACAGATGATCCCTTCAATCAAACAGTTCCAACAAAACCAATACCTAGTATAGAAACAAAAGGTTGCATGTACTAATAATACCTTTCAAACTTCGGTCAGTGAAATATGATAGAACAGAGGCCTAGATACAGTCCTATATAGTGAGTGTAGATACATTGATTTATTGTGGTAAATAATGTACTGTATGGACATGTATGATTCCTGTATTCATCCACCTCTCTCTTAGAAAAATCAGACTCTCAAAATGACTGAGGTTTACCCCCTATCTTTGTTGTGACGCACCTGCTGAGTAAATCGAATCATAAACATCATCGGGTCACCTCACATCTAATGTTGGGATAGTGCCAGGCAGGGAGAGAGAGAGAGAGCCAGGGAAAAAGAATCAAGAGGCCTTGTCCAAGTACTTCAAAGAATTTCTAAAATGTGCTAAATGGTGTAGTTTACACTGAATGAACTTGGAGGTTTTGCTCTTTTTCAAACAATGCCACTGCCTCTGATTATTCACATAGAGGAAGCACTCTTTAATCATTAACTTTTCTTCTTTGTTTACTTTATCATCGATAGAAAACAGATGAGAATTTCGCATTCTCATTCATCCCCCTCCCCAAACACATAAAAAACATTAAATGAATATAAAATACAGAAGCAGTATCGTTTTAACTGTTCCTGCTTTGGCAGGACATTGATCTTCATTTGCCACACTCAACCCATGTGTTGTAAATGGGTACCTGGCAGGAATTCATTCCTTGAAATGCTAGAGAGCCGCAATGCCATGGCAGCCATGCTAAAGCCAGGGTAATAATCAGGAGCGCCAAGAGTGTCAAGTCTGACAAATATGACGCTATATACAAGAGCCCAATATCATTGTTATTATTAACCCAAGAGACAGGGACAACATGCAGTGGCCCTACTTGGTGTGAATCGGCAACCACAACACCACAGCAGAAGGCATATCATTCAAACTCCTAGTCCCACTCATTCGTTTCTGAGACCACAACATATGACATATCATTCAAAGCTACCGAGACCTGGTAGATCTCCTTTGTTCAAACCATGGACCATGTTTATAAATACGATGGCATACTGTACGAACATGAATCAATCACGTACAGTACATGATTGACCTAAATGCATACACCAGAATCCATTCTGAAGATCAACAAATGGTTCTTTACTGTAATTTTGGCTATGGTTTTTGCAATTCCTCAAAGCAATTTGTATTTGGATCAAAATAATATGTTAAACAATGCTTTTACCAAAGTCACACCAAAGAGACTGAAACCTACGCAGCACTTCACAAAACCGCCACAAGTACAAGTTCGCCGACAACCCATTGAAACGTGTGTATTAAATTTACCATGAGTTTCAATGGGATGTCAGTGAATTTGCAGTTATAACGGTTTCCTGAAACGATGCCCTGATATGCAATAGACCAAACAAAAAAAAATGATGTCATCCTGAACGGCCAAGACTTTTGTCAGTTATCTATAAATTTTGAGTTGGTTTGGCAATGTGACCAAGGCATTAATTAGACAAAGACTGGACATGGCAGTGAGTTGGCTCAGTGTTGGTTCCACCCTAATCTGAGCGCTAGGTGGACTCGGACCAAACTACTGTCATCATCATCATCTGTCAGCTGCACGGTCTGGTAGGACAGACAGACACACAGATAGCAGTCATACAGACAGACGGACGCATCTGTTGGACCCATTTGCCTTTTGATGATCAGCGTTTTCTCCCCGCTTCCTATCCAGTGTGCTGGCCCATGCCAAATAATTACCTGGTACTAAATGATTCCACAGCTGCACAGATGCAGTCTAACGGGAGCTGCGTTACAATGAACTGACTTTTCCCCAATGGCCGAAATTAATTTGTTTGGCTTTCAATGAAGTTAACATTGAAAACTAGCATTGATAACCAGGGTATGTTTTTAGAACTACTCAAATTGTAGGTTAATGTGGAGGTTCTTATGAGAAAACAGTTCTCTACTTTTCTGGGAATAACCGATGAGTGAAAAAAATACATGGGGGCTCGGGGCGAAATAGCCCCCGAAATGCCCACAAGAGCCCCCGTAAATTTGTATAGAGTTCAATGCAAAACAAATTTTAGAATGTTATTTTCATGCAGGCAAGCTTGAAAAGTAGCCCCCGAAAAATATATTTTTTTTTTTCCCCTGTAACCGATACATGTAGGTCAGGACCAAACAAGGCATGTGCACATCATGACATGTACATGTATGTTATATTGGTGCTCAAGGTCCACATTACTACTCACCACACTCCTGCCCCACCCCTACCCCTCCCCCAACATGTACAAACTGTGCAGATACACATGTAAATGCACTTTATGTGTTTTTTTTTCCCCCTTGAAAGTGCTTTCAAACAGAATACACTTCCAAAATTCAGATGCACAGGCACATCCATTGCACAAGTTTCTTTGTAGATTTGAGATTTAATGGACTCCCCAAAGGATTGATTTTCAGCTTGACATTTAAAAGTAAAACTGGGCCGGAGAGAGAGGTGGAGAGAGAGGTAGAGAGAGAGGGAGTTTACTGCTAGAATTCAGCCGTTTACCAGACAAATCAAAGACAGCTTGGCAGGTGTTGGATGTAGGCGAAAAGTCAGGGTCAAGTATGCAGCTTTTGATTTCAAGAAAATCTCCCCAGAGAAAGAGAGGAAGGGTTGTTGGGGTAAGGGTTGTGTGTGTGTGGCAGGCATTACACATGGGATTTCACAGTTTTGTGCTCTGTACGTTGTGCAAAGAACACTAAGACACTAAGACCCCGTTCTCACTCACTTCGTTGGAGCGCTCTGGAGCGCTCTAACTAAGACCCGTTCCTCAGGAGCGGTTCTTAGGTGAGTGAGAACGGTCAAAGTGGTCCAGGAAGTGGACTTCTGGACCGCTCCAGAAGACCACCTCTGGAGGTGGTCTTGAGGAGCGGGTCTTATTAAGAGCGTTTTGGAGCGCTCTAACGTGCAATGTGAACGGAAGCGTACTTTGAACGGAAATGAGCTAGTGACCTTCGGTGCGAAACATGTAGTACGGTACATACGGTTTGTATTCCGCGTGCGAAAAAATTGACCTGCTGACCTGAGCTGCCATAGCAACAAGACCACTTTGACTCGTGGAGCGGTTTGAGCCATAAAAAACTGCTCGGAGTGTGAACGCTCGCAAACCGTTCCTCAAACCTGTTCCTCTGGAGCGGTCTAACTAAGACCACTTTCAAAGTGAGTGAGAACGGGGTCTTAGACAATACCATGGGCTGCCACACACAGAGCATTTTAAGAGATTACTCATCGATCCAAAGTAAGTTCTCTTTCCAGTAGAAATAAATTTCCATAGCTTCACGCATCGGCCTACATTTCACAATAAGCCCAAAAGGAAACTACATGTACATTGTGTACATCCTTGTATATGCATTCATGAAATATCTCAACGTAGTAACAAGGATGTTTTGATGAGCCATACATATGACAGTGAATTTGACCTAAATCTGTACGTTTTCATGAAATTTACCATTTCTTTATAATTCATAGGAGAAACCTACCCCCCCCCCCTTACAAAAGGTGACAATTCCTTCTATGAAAGGATCTCTACAATGAGTCAGCAGAAATATCTCCAGAATACTGCACAAAGCTAATACAGTGCAAACAATACAAAACATGCATGCACACAAAACTTGTGAATCAGTGATTTCTTCAAAAATTATAATGAGCTTGTCCCTTACTCTGTATAAAAAATCCTGCAAAATGACAATTCAGACTATTTCACCACTTACCGATTCCTAAGTGAGTATTGATGCTTGCATATCTGGCAGTTCCTGTGAGGTTCTTGTTCTCCCTGTAGGCTATGTGTAGTTTGGTACGAGGGTCCTTATACCGCTTGGCGAGACCAAAGTCTATGATGTACACCATGTTGCCCTTCTTGCCCAGCCCCATGAGGAAGTTGTCTGGTTTGATGTCTCTGTGGATGAAGTTCTTACTGTGGACATACTCTATCCGACTTATCTGTATTAGAAGGAAACACAAAAGAATATGTTTTGTATAATCTCAAAAGAAATATAAAAAATGGAATATTTTCCTCACATGTTATACCTAAGGGAATATTAACAAGCTTGGCAAGAGAAAATGCAAAATAGAATAATTTGGAAGTAATAAAAGCATCAAAGATATCAATAAAATTTAACTTTTATAGTGCATAATATTGCAAAGGCTCTATGCGCTTGATGATGATGATGATGGCTTTATGGCAGGGTGCTCATGACGTTTGCTCTTGAATGTCTCAAAACTTCAATTATACATGTGACATGTTATAAATGCACCTCCATTCATAACTTGTATATTTTCATTGATTTCTTGACTTTTCATTCATGAAAGTTTGTGGGTGTAAACTACCTTATGATATCAATGAAAATAATAAAAACATCTCTACATAATGGCAAACTTTTTTCTTAACTGTAATCTGTCTATAAAATTGCACTGTGGGGAAGGGTAAAATATGAACAATGTTTTTTTTTTTTTAAATTGATAAATAAATTACATGTGCTTAAAACTTAACAAGTAGGCCCAAAACAATTTTCTATAAGAATAATCTCTAAACTAACATCAGTTTTCATTAAAATACAATTTAAAACACAATTTTGTTCAAATAATGGATATATAGCAGTGGCATTTTGTCTGCATTTCAATCATGGAGGTGACCTGATGGTTGCTAAGATGGACACCTCCTCAAAACAATGACAGCGCAAAAAACCAACACTTGTCCTCAAACACTGGCCATGTACATATAACACAAGGCACAGCCCTGTTCCTTCTAACCTATTTTGCATGACAAAGGGCTGTAAGACGGAGAAAGTGTGGGCTGCCTGTTCAAGAAAGGTATGTAGCTGTTACAATGGTCCCACAGCTCTTGTTTACACTACACAAAAGACCTTTTACAGGATTCTGTTGGGCAAATGCAGAACCTAGTCGTCAAGTTTTAACCCTTACTCCATGTAGCTTCTATTCTTTCCAACATAATGATCAACATCTTTGATCACATGTGCAGTTCTTCTTCTTCTTCTGATTAAGTTTGCTCCTTCAATTGACTGAAGATTCTTGCATTACTATGTTGAGGAAATTTTTAATGCAAAACGTACATTTATCAGAGGGAAACCTTACAAAATATTGTTTACTAGCTGTATTTTCTGTGGTTACATGTATACCATGTGGTCAGCCATTGTGGTCAATGATTCAAAGCAGAAATTAAAGGCATAAAAGGCATAAATACTTCACCATACCAAATCAGTACCAATTCTTTTGCTTTTTATAAATTTCAACTGCCAATGCAATTCCTAATTCCCTTTTATTCAAAAACTCAAGTTTAAAAGGCTAACATTTTCCAGACAGCAAGCATCAAAAAAAAATTCCCCCTTCAAATATTCAAACAAATCACATTCTCGTAATTTTTAGTACAAATTCTTAACCAAACGCACAGTTGAAGGCTCAAGCTAATTCTCAACGAGGTATTTGTCAAATATGGAAAATGAAAATAAATAAATAAATAAGATGGGTAGGTTATCTCTGCATTTATACCCTTGTCTACTGTTTTTCATGAAAGATTTAAATCATAAACCAGTACTTTCAAAGAGTCTGACAGCTTAAACTACAAGCAAACAAGACAAAGGGGGTAATAGAAAATAGAACTTGGGGCTTGCAGCAGTTGCACATACATGCTCTTATTGAGAGAGACTGATCAAGTTCTAATGTTGATGTAATTTGAGTCAATGGTAATTCTCTGGTTACATATGCCAAACACACACACACAAATCCTCTTTAGAAATCAAGTATGCTTCAATGCTGGAAAATTATTGGAAAGTGGAAACATCAAGACATTGATTTTTGTATATGAATGTGTATGATAGAATCACGAAATGATACTAACCACAGTAAATGTAGCTGATTGATATTTTTCTACCATATGCTATTTTTCAAATACAGCATTTTTTTTGTTACGTGTATTGTGCTTCAGTGTAAATCCTTCCATAACAACGAAAAATACATTTATTTAATTGAAATATGTAGCATGAAGTGAGGTATTTTCAAAGGTGGTAAATATTAACCAATTAACCCAGACTGGTTTTGTTTACAATTAAAGAATAATGATCAGATGGAGAGTGAACAGTAAGTAATCTCTTCAGTATCTACGTAAACCTGTGCTGTTGCCTGGTGTAAAGTGAGTCTAAATTATACAGAGTCTAAATTATACAGAGTCTTAATGAGTTGCTAAAGCTAGAGTAAGAATTTCCAAAAGCTCTTTGGAAGCGCATACGGACGTTATAAAGTGATCTGCACTATACAAGAATAGAATATTGTTATTAATATGTTATAATCAAATCAAGGCAGCAAGAAACTGATTCCAATCCAGGGAGAGAATTCTGTCACCATTGCTCTTTACACCACACCTAAACACCCACGACATGTACACAGTGCCCACAAGATGATGCTCATTGTGCACTATATTGGTCTACCCTAAAAATAGCTATGAGAAAGTGGGTTGAAGTATGGCAAGAAAAGGGAGATCGCTATAAGAGAGTGTGTCGAAGTATGGCAAGAAAAGGGAGATCGCTATGAGAGAGTGTGTCCAAGTATAGCAAAAAAAGTGAGATCGCCCTTGCATGTACATGTAAGTAAAACATTAACAATGGATCATCTCACTCCAGCGAATAGGAATGGAAAGTGAGATACCAGTTTGGCTGTCATCCTCATGAATAGAATCACATCACACAAGGGCGTGCTCTGGTTTCAATTTACGAGAAGCAGTGATGCAAATTTTTCTTCAAGAAGCTTCAAAATCATATTGTTATTCTGGGCAAATATGTTATTTTTATCATTGGCTTGATGTCATCTAAATAAAGTGTTCCAAGAGGGTGTGTATCCATATGAAAATATTTCTGTCAGATGAACATGGATTAAAAATCTTTTTTGTTGTTTTAATTTTAAAATATAAACATGCACATTACACAGCACAACTCTAAGCAACAGCTTATTACCTATTTATAAACTCTATGCCATAGTATCATTTGCACCCTCATAAAGATTCTACAAATTTAAAACAGAACAAAATAAGTACATCAATTTTGCCTGGATGCCTGGCCAATAGGGGAACTAATGCATATTATATCGAATATGCACTCTATTCTACCAAATGTACATGTAAATTAGAAATGATGACCCCAAAAAATCAAACCTTGTTGAGGTTGCACTCATCTGATATTCCTTACCAATTGATCAGCCAATAGTAGCACTGTTTTTAGTGAGAATTCCCTCGAGCAGAAATTGAAGAGATCCTCTAGACTTGGCCCCAATAGTTCCATAACCATTACGTTGTAGTCGCCTTCTGCTCCGCACCATTTCACTGTGGGAATACCAACTGTAAAGAGAAAATAAAATAAAAAGGAGAAAACGTAATGAGAATTAGCCATCACAAAAAAGAATTACAGCATGACAGATCAACAATCATAATACATGTACATTACATCTACATCATTTCCACTACTGAAACCAGATCGAAGATTAAACATGTATATCAAATCAGTACACTACATGAAATGACATTTGTAAGGCATTACATTTACATGTAGACTGCTATAATTTTATGATAAAATTATCACAAAAGTGTGCATAATGTTCTGCAATTAAATTGCACAATCAGGATTAGCCAATGAAATTGCACAATCAGAATTAGCCAATTTTGCCAATGAAAGCAAAAATTGTATGATTTTTTATTTTTTATTATTGCAAATTTCATAACCAAGTACGGTATTCCATTTTTGCGATAAAGTTTTTTAAATTTTGGTCTGTATGGGAACAGATAATAACTGACAAGATTATAAATAGGAACAATTGGGGGTAGAACTGTAATAACAGAAAGCACTCATATAGAACGGGAGTGCCAGGAAAGAACAAAAAAGGAAAAAGAAAATGAAATGGAAAATTGGTTCTATCATTTATCCATCTTTAACACTTTTCTTGTGAGAGAAAACACCCAACGAAACCTTCCATTATTTTTGTTTGGTCACATGACGCCTTCATATCATCTCAGTACTGTAGAGCTAGAGTGGCCTGAAATGAACTCCGGGTGAACTTTTGAAGAAAGGTGGGGTTTCAATTACACTACAATGCAGGCAGTCTGGAGCAGGAGGAGGAGGAGGATTTTTATTACCTCAATTTACTGGTGGTTCATGGTAGACACATGTATAATGTACATGCACAATGTACACTGTACATGTACATTATACATGATGTAATGTACATGTGCATTTACATGTACATTACATTATTGACACCATACCAGAACATACAGTACAATGTATTACAAGTCTCAAGTGTCCAATTCATGTATTTAAACTGTCTGTATATAGCATTTTCATAATGTGACAACTCCACATGAATGATCTAATGATGTATTCATGGAAGGCGTGTACAGTGAAGTACATTGTACATGTAGTCTATGTATGGTAGGTAGTAATAATAATAGTGGCTTCTTGTATAGCGCTCATGTCTGTCAGACTTGACACTCCTACATACAAAAGCATTCTTTTTGTTAGAAAGCCCTACCATATTTTCTTTAAAATCAAATATGAGAATAACCTTGCATAAATGTGTTTAATACATGTGAAATAACAATCTCTGTTTGTACTCCACTGTTCCAGTCAACAGCACCGATGCCTCTCTTCTGTTTCGTCATATCCTACGTCAGTGGCAGGGCTTAAATTAATCCAAGGCCATCCAAGGCCAGGCCTTGGATGCCCCTTTGATTGGCCTCAATGCCCCTCTCATTGGCCTTGGAGATTTTTTGTGCCCTTTCCAATTCTTCCCATTGGTGCTGTAATATAGGAATGTGCCCTACAGAAAAGTGGCCTTGCCCTAAAAATGTTGAAATTTAAGGCCTGCAGTGGCATTATATTTACTTGAGGACACAGCTACACTTGGGAGCGTGTTCATCCTCGAATGGAGTACGACATTGGTGTTTGCAATACAGAGGAGATATAATATACCCCATGCATGACACAGTAGGAGATTGAAAATTCAAGTTGTGTGGAAGAGATGCGTGCATCGATGCTTGGTATCATTAAAAATTTGCCTTCAAAGCTAAGGATTTTAATCCTCACATTATCTGAATATGGAGAGTAATATACACCTATGCATTTCATAAAATGCATATGTTTAGTGCCCTGTATTTGGTAATTGCTACAAAGCAAGAGGCACAAGATCAAGATAAACATGATAATGTTTGTCTAATCTCTCCCTATCTCCATGTTTTTCTTATTTCTCCCAATCTCTTCCCAGAGACCCAATGCTTTCTTGATAGAGGAGCCCGTGATCAATTATATTTGCCGGTTGCCAATCTGTAACCCCAATTAGCATGTGATTCATCCAGTGCCTTCATTTAATCTGCAATTTACTCTCTTGTCCCAGAACTCCTGTCTGACCCCAGAGATAATTAGGGACTGTCCACACAGCCAATATACATCTTTCATTAACTCCTAGCCAAGTCTAAGATATCAGAACTCCCATCACTGCCAAACAATTTTTCTCTTCATCTTGAGCCAATCATTAATCAGAATACATACACACATGCACATGTGTAGCCTCATGCTAAGTTATGAGCACGATAAACACTTAAATTTGTGGAAAGAGGAACAGCCCACTAGACTTCTAACCTTTCAACTTCTCAGGTTGATTTAGGATGGCAATATCAAACATTTGCTCAGTCCGCAGAGCAAATACTCTCAAGATTGCTACTCCATATCATGCAATGATCCGCATAATTTGACTGTTGTTCTCACATCCGTCTAGGCCTGATAGGGTTGTCAACTAATATTGTTTTCCAGAGAATAATACGTTTCATGCTCTGATAAAAGTCACCTTTGCCATTAAAAACAAAGACTTGATTCTTAGTATTGAGGAAGTAATGTTTTGACAGGATCCAGGATGTGACGTTCTACATGCCCATCCATGGAACACAGAATGGAAAAAAACACTGAAAATCTGTCATATTTCAAGATGTTGCCTTCCATTCAACATATTGTAAAAAAAACTAAAAAAACTATCTCCAAACAAAAATCCCCCCCCTCCCCCCCCCCCCCCCCCCCGTATCACCTTTCAAATAATACTTGATAGTTACACATGGGCACTTATGAATTAGGAATTTAGGGGCAGACATCTGGAGGAAAAGAAGGAAGGAATTTTCATACAATAGCAACTGATTATTTCTTGGAAGCATTGTATACTGTGTATGAAGTTGAACACAATGCTCCGACTAGAGCCTAGAGGCCACTAATTCATTGCTTTACATACATGTACACAGGTCATGCAATAACCTTAGCCTACAAGACAAGCATTAGCCAACTTGCTAAAGGATTTGGGGCCTTGTTTTTCATCTACATGTAGCATCTCACTCGCACACACACAGAGACTGCTCGCACCAATAATGAATTCAAGGAACCCGGCTGCTTGAGATGAGAGAGGGATGAGAGAGGCGAAGAGAGCGCCTCAGAGCGCGTTTTTAATTTGGCAAATGAAGGAAACCAGCATGAGTCACTAGAGCAAAGCAAGCCACGGCCGGCGAGTCGGAGCGAGTCGGAGCGAGCTAGCGAGTAAGCACAATCAGTGCGTTAACATACAAGATCTTATATGAAGGATAGTTAACAGCATGCCAGGGATACTAGAGGCCTGTGTGGCATGCATTCCTGGAGACCAGGACCAGATATCCTATTGATGAGAGAGATTGTCACGACTTCACCGTGGACCAGTCACATAACCAAATGCAACATCATGGTTTATTTTAGTGTAATTGTGCAAGAGTCAGTTTAGTTTGACTCATCAAGTAAGGGTCCATGACTAGCACATTATGTGTAAATTTATATTACGGACAGTGATTCACACTATTATGTTTCATTCATTCACAAAATATCTCTTTGCAAGAACATAAGACCCAGTCCCATATCTCCTCCAATCTAACACCATTTTGAGCTAAAGACCTTGTGTCAGATGTCATCTACTTTGGCTGCCCTGCCCCAAAAGGGGCTGACGCCCCCACACTTTCATGGATGCAATGGCCCGTTATCTAAGAAGACAGTCCTAATGTTATCGTTAAAAAGAGCAAATATCATCAAAGAGTGAACTCCATCTCAGCTGCGGCCGTCACATGATGTTTCACACTATTCGTTTTAACAAATGTTAAAGAGAGAAAAATGGGGGGGGGGGGAATCCTATTAATGTATTGCTATATATATCAAGACTTGTTGAACATGGCCAAAGCATGGAATTTAATAAATGTTCATCAGAATGTTTCCAAACCTTGGCATAATAATGTCTTTACTTTGTTAGATTTTGACAGGAGCAATGGCTACATGACACTGTCTCTAGGAGATCTATGAATCTGCTCTTTCTACGGATACAAAAGCTAGAATCTCTTGTTAATATGTCCAACAACTACCCACTCAAGAAGAGTGAAACAAGTTAATGTGCACTTACGGTTACAATTAATCATGCACGTGACTGTTTCAGGTTTCATACTGTACAAGTATGTAATTATCAACATTATCATCCCTCTTAACATGGTTCTAGCTTATGGAAAGTATATAGTGGATGGTTCAATAATGCCTCTTTGGCTACCGGTATGTCATCATGCAGTTGAAGCACATGAAAAATGTTAGCCTACATGTTACGATAAAGGAGTTATGAGCCAGCTTGTAATGACAAGATTCTCTGTCCATTCAAAGTGCATTTATGACTTACTTACAATGAAGTAAAATGAAACATTAATTCAGCAAACACTGCACATATTTACGTCTATAGGTTAAAAGTGTGCTACTACATGTATGAACCAAAGGCCTATAATCTGACTCTGGCACTGTACATGTGTAACTTATGCATACTGTATGTGTATAATTATGTAGATTAAAAGGGCTCTATCTTGTTATTGATAGGGCTTTCTTTGGCTTTCGTTGATGAGCAAACTATAGACTACCACATCTGCTTGACCAGACAGGTCATAAATAAGTAATTTTACCCAAGGGAATAGAGTTTGTACTTTGTTCCTACCCAAGAATATGGCACTAATCAGATTTGGAGGGTTAATTCCTTTGCCTGTTTCTTACTAGCCTACTTAGTCAAGAAAAACGACTTTGTGTATAACCATACCCAAGTATGAAATGCTTTTAATACCATCTGAACCTAAATTGCTGTCTTTTCCTACATTCATGGGGGGATTACTATACGTCTTTATTTTCAAGGGCTCCTAGCCAATACTATGTCACACTTCAATGCATTTCTAAAATGACTTAAAGGCACACTGTCCTACTTGTAGCTACATGTACTTGCTCCCTCTATATAGAAAACTTCCCCAATCGGTGCCTATTGGTCCCCCATGATCCTCTTTTTCTTATGTTAAATGAGAGCTGATTTAATGAGATAGCCACCTGTCACAGTGACCTCGCTGGCTCGCTGGGTGGTCTAATTCCTTCTAGCTGAAGTAGTAAAGTCTGCCTTTAATGAGTGCTCCTTTCTGTACTGGGGAATCTTTTAATATTTGGAGGACCAAGTGGCCAGGAGCCAAAAATAAGCTTTTTTGTTAAAAGAAATTTTATTTCATCTCAAATGGAAATTGGAATGACCAAGGTATGACACATACATACTGTACAAGAGTAAATAACGAGCCTTGGATATTGATTACGAGTTGGAAGTTCAATCATCTATTTGAGTTTACACTGTACAGTAACTCTGACATCATCTGTGCCATGATGACTCCATGATTGCGAGTGACCCTCTTCAATAATACATGCTCATGTTGGTTTCCTTGTGCATGAGAGATGGAAAGACAGGAAGAAGATGCAGTTTGGAGGACAATGGTCATCAACCCAACACAAAATGAGGTTACGAACACATACAGATAATGGAAAGGGGAAAAACATACATGTAGATAACACAAAGAAAGAGTACAGGCGAGAGAGAGAAAAGCAGCTAGAGTGAAATTGAAATGAAATTCATGGGAAGAATAGAAGGAAATAGAGGGATGGAGAGGGATGGAGAGGGATGGAGAGGGATGGAGAGGGATGGAGAAAATGGGGTGGGGAGAATGAAGGGGTATAGATGGTGAAGGGAATAGAGGGAGAGACAGAGACAGGGAACAGAGGGAGAGACAGAGAAAAGGGGAGGGTGGAGAAGACACAGAGAGAGAGACAGAGAAAGACAGAGAGAGAGACAGAGAAAGACAGAGAGAGAGACAGAGAAAGACAGAGAGAGAGACAGAAAGACAGAGAGAGAGACAGAGAAAGACAGAGAGGGAGACAGACAGACGGAGAGAGACAGACAGACGGAGAGAGACAGACAGACAGAGAGAGAAAGAGAGAGAAAGAGAGAGAAAGAGAGAGAAAGAGAGAGAAAGAGAGAGAAAGAGAGAGAGAGAGAGAGAGAGAGAGAGAATGAGGCACATCTATTTCTAAAGCAATTATGAATTCCCTATGATTTCCCTTTTTTGTTACAAGAAAATATGAAAGCTGAATATTAACATTACATATAAGGCTTACATCACATGTAAATACCTCAACTATCATCACTAATCCCTCTTATATTTGCAATGACGAACCTTCGTCATTGCCTTGTTTTCGTTCACATTCTGCCCCATTAATATACTTATCCTTATCCTTTTCCTTATCCTTATCCTTATCGTCCGGAAATCCCATTCGTTTTGCACGCAGTGCTTGTTATTCCTAGTTAGGTACTTTCCTCAAGTCCTTTTCCTTTCAAATTTCTCAGGCGTCATCTCTGATATCTCATCAAGGTCACCTACTTTTTCGATTTTCGAAATCACTCATGCATAACCATCCTGGCGCCATTTTGTCCGTTTCTGGTCCATTTTAAGGCCTTTCTTCATTCCTTCCCATCTCCACTATCCTAGATCCTACAAACTTCTAACAAATTCCTTTAGATAGTCTGAGAGATGTTCTTTCATCTGCGACTCATGACTTGACCTTCAAAATGCCATCTTCGTACTCAAAATTCAAATCTAAAACCGACTCCGTCAAAAATCTCTCAAATTCTTGAGAAATGGACCCCTAAAAATCTAAAACTGCCATAACTTTCTCATATAAATTCCTTTATGTGTTTAAATCTCACAGTTTCCTTATCTCATAATTGCACATAGCCATGCCAAATTTCATGCTCCAATGGCTGTGCAAAACATAAATAGCGCCCTCTAAAGTTCTGGGAATTGGCTTTCTCTCTGTGGCCGTATCTCCATTATGGCTTGGCAAACCCGTACCCTTTTTTGGATTTAGATACTTGAAGATATGCCCTTTCCAGTCATATACAAAATTATATACCCTAACACTGACCGACTTTGCGAAAAATGCCCTCCAAATACGCCATTTTCAAGAAAATTGAGAAATAACTTCAACTTGCTCTAAATTAGCGATCGTTATACCTACATCAATAAAACTTGGCATACATTTGTATCCATATACGTGACAACTGTCTGCCAAGTTTGGTAAAATTCTAATACGTCAGCGCAAAGTTATCGCCAAAAATGATGAATTTACTATGCATTACGTGATAGCGGGTTTAATGCGTGCAATACATTAGGCGCAGATGACAATGGTGTCAAACTGACCGCCATGAAGTGCCCTTTCGAATGATACCAAGTATGGTATATGTTCACACAGAAAATCGTGAGTAAATCGCATTTGAACAAGGGTCTCTATAAGAATTCCGCCGAGTTTCCGCCCAATTATAACATGTATCGGCTATGACGTCATTTTTTAAGACTGTTATTCGGTTGTGTTAGTATGGGCGGCCGTTCGTGCCAAAGCACGCTTCGCAACATGTTCATCATGCACCAATTCCTATTGGTTTTGCACGCAGTGCTTGCGAGCCCTTTCTAGATCCCTTTCTCTACTCCAATTCCCTTCAAAATTCGTAGGCGTAGTCTCAAGTATTCCTTCAAGGTCACTGAATTCTTCGTTCTCCGAAAACCCTCGTGCGTGACCGTCCAGGTACCATTTTTCCGTTTCGGTGACCTTTCTTTCGCCCTAACTATCTCCACTATCACAGAAGCTACAGATTTCTTACATATTGCTCTGGATATTCCGAGAGTAGCTCCTTCGTTTGACACATAGAAACATGGCGTCATTGCACGCACATCGTTGTGACACGATTGCATTTCTAGTTTCTTGCTGTTTTCATGAACATTTTTCAGAAACCAAACACGTCAGAGCATTGTTTTTCCATAAAATCTTCCCTTGTAGTGTGCTAGTATCCTGCTGGGACACATTGATCAACACACTACACGCTGCTATTGCCCAAGCCAGAACAAACACTCCAATCTATTTGCTTCCCATATCTTCCTGTACGTCACAATTCTGCGATTTCAATCACATCAGATATTTCATAAACAATTTTATAGAGACGTACATGTAGTTCGTTTTGAGAGCTACATGTACAGGGTCAACTGACCTCAGTAAATTACAGTCCTGGTTTATTTCTCTTCTGGCTGCTTTGACTTTTATCCAGCATTTTCCCCAGATTATTGCAGGGTATCTACTATCTACATGGTATCTTCATTTAAGTGACTTCTTACATGGGAACCGTTTCTCTGGACATCTACCCACTTTAAAAGTTGAATGCGGCTTCATTACAGGTGCCTTTAATAACAAAGTTACAGACAAAACAAGTAGAATCTATACAGGAACCTTAGGAAATGTTACATACTACATGTGCAGGCCAACAGTGATTGAAGCTAAGGATTTAATATGCTAGGTTGTAAGTCTTTAAAATATCAAACATATAAGCTACGTAAGTGCTCTTGAAACCCTTTCGGACCAGTGATCGCCTTCATAAGCCAGGAACTGGTCTGTAAAAAAAACCATTACAGTAATGACCGGATTCAGAGGATTCTTTTTGAAACGCAGGCTTATTCAACATTTTACATGTTGTAGATACTGTTGCATGACTGGAAGTTCCTGGAGGGTCCCCCCCCCCCCCCCCCCAATTAAAATTCTTACTCTTCAAATTTGTTTTATAAGAATTTAATTCTGCAATTAAAGAAGTGATGATAAAAATGGCAAGTCCTCACTAGCAACCAGATCTACAAGATCTCTTCTATACAATAACTGATGTTGCCCCCCCCCTTTGTATCATGACCAATGTGTATGGGTCATGAGTTTACTTTAAAGCAGAATATATTTTCATATTTTATGCCCCCCTGTTTCTTTTAATTGCCTTGCTGTCAGTTAACTGTTTATATCCAGTCACAATAACAAATGATACAAAAACTGCATTACCTCAAAGAGTTAATTTTTTAATCATTAGGTTGTTTGGAGTTGGTTTGGAGGGTGACAGATGTATCGGGGTTACCTATTTGGGATGTAGGCCTACATGTAGTCAAAACATAAAAGCCATCTTCTGAGTTCGGACTGTAAACAATACAGTAGTCCAACCCTACAGTTATATAGATGACCAGCACAACTATTGGTGCAGTACTTGAGTCTGGTATTACATACAGTAGGCCTATATGATAGCTTGTCAATCATGTCAACAACTGCATTGAGAAACATGTACTGCATGTAGCCTGTACAATGGTTGCTAACAATCAAATACGTAAAGAGGAAAGCAACAACAACAAAAATTTGTTGCAGAACTAAACACAATAATAAAGCCTGAATCAACAAACAAACAAATGTCTATTATCCCTTGCACTGCATGCGACCTACATTTCATTGGAGTAAATGGAAACCCAAACACTGGACATATTTTGACCTTACACAAATGAAAACACAAAGACAAATAGGCCTACAGAAGAATGCTCAATGTTAAAGAAATGCCTCCATGGATCAATAGAATTCTTAGGCTCTAAGCCCTTTACCTCTTCTGTGTGTTATTGGGTCTCAAGTCTTTTCTATTTACATAGAAATGTTTATTTACACACAGAAACTTATACAGGTACTGAGTTGCTATTCACAAAAGATGAATTATACTAATGGGTGTGGCACTTGAGCACAATCACTGCATACAAACTGTAAATAGCAATAGGGTGTAACCGACCTTATTTTCAACTTGAAAGACACTTACATGAATAAAGCCCCAAATATTCATTAATCCCCCCCCCCCCTATCAATTACAAATAGTGGCAAAAGTAAGCCTGTGTTTTAACAACAGATTCTACATAACAATGTTGGTATTTGCTTACAAGCTTGGACAACAACTGAATAACTGTTTTAAGGCTAATATTGTTGCAACCAAGATATGCTAGTAAAAGAACTGTGAAGCCCAAATCTCAGAAGATTTCAAAGGAATGTGAAACCTGCAACAATATAACTTGACCTTACATGACCTTTGAATAACCTCATGGACCTCACTACAACTATATCTTCTATTAGATGTGTGTCAAACTTGTGAAATATTAGTGACAGTTATGTGAGGGCACACCAGATTCTCAAGACCCTGCTGTTCCCAGGCTCATCTGGTCTTTGTTTTGGCTTATTCAGTGGATAGAGAAGTGGTCCAAACACCTGAAGGTCTCCAGTTTGAATCCAAGTCCAGGTCAAGCAATAGCTCAGTGAGCAGTGGTCTCGTAATCCGGTGACCCGGGTTCGAAACCAAGTTGATGCGCTAGTGCCCTTTGGTAAGGCATTAATCCTCATTACCAGGTCCCTCGGAGAGGACCTAAAGCCGTCAGGTTGGGGGTCTTAGGGGGTATAGTCCTGGGCTAAGCTTGGCCCACTTTCTGTTCTGATATTAATTTACCAAAGCGGGCTAGCCCCACCTAAAGTACAGGGTAAGTCGGCCCTACAAAAAATCAGGGCTAATTTAACTTGGCAATTCCAGGGCTAATGAATGAGACTCGAATGATTGTAAAACATGAGGGGTTCCATTTCCATTCACATGCTTCATTTTACTTCTTAACCTGAGACTCTATCTCAGTGCATATACATGTACCGTATTTTCCGGCGTAAAGGCCGCACCGCCGTATAGGCCGCACCCCCAACTTTGACATTTCGTAGAGGAAAAAAAAAAAAGAAAAAAAAAACGGACCAAACAAAATGATCGTAATTTTCTTGTAGAACACTCTTTTTTTTTTACAAACTATACCAAATTCATCAATATTCTTATAAATCAACAAGAAGTTAACCTCAAAAATGATCATAATTTAGCAGATCTTCATCGACTTTTAAGTTAGTACTGTATCGTACGCAGATTTGGTATCCTACAATACCCCTACCTCGATGTGCGGTGTAATCCGAAATACCGTTTTTCGACCTGCGCAGTTGCGTTGCGCGGCAGCTAGCTCCGTAAGTAACGGCCTGTCCCTTTTTTTACTTTTTGGCGATGCAATGGTACGGACTTAGATCTAGATCTATCGGCAGATTTTATTAGAAAAATAAGTTTTTTCGTCTTCATGTCAACTATGCAAAATAAAATTGTCGGTAAGTTGTGTGGAGTTATTCTAGAATTGTCCTGTACCTTTGTCTAGTCATGCTACCGTTCCTATAGTCCCATACGTGCAAATGGACGTGATGTTTTGACCGCTGAATTTTGTTGTTGCGTATACGCCGCACCCCGACTTTTTGATTTTTTTCTCACCCGAAAATACTGCGGCCTTTACGCCAGAAAATACGGTATATGTTCTGTATGATCCAAACACTGTGGCAGTGTAAACTAAGCTTACCAAAGCCAATATTACTAAAAAATAACAATTGATATGCTTCCTAGAAAACCACAGACACACCTTTGCATATTATACAGGTTTTTCATTTCATACTATAGTCCCATTTCGAACAATGCTCTGGGGCCAAACAGCATAGCAGCTACATGTATTTGTACATGTAGTCTCAGCAAATCCAGCAATTCTGTCCCGCATAAAATCTTGAGCAATTTGCACAAGGAGTGTTTGTCACAATCAAACCGAATGAGAGGTATTTGAAATTAATCTTTAAATTCAAATTCTCACATCTCAGTAATAATCATACATGTAAAAAGGGCATAGATACTACGCTAGTGATGTTGTGTTTCTTATGCCATTCCATTCATTACGATGCAAGTAAAACCTCATATTCAAAAAATTGTAAAATGTGAAAATTAGCAATAGCCCCATAATTGGATTAGTCCTTATCTATTTTCTGTAATTCTGAATTCAGCACCACAGCCTGAACCCCAAGACTACTGTGCATCAATACCATTCAGACTCGATGCATTTTGCCCCTTTGCCACGAGTTAGTCATCATTGCTCACAATAAGCTTTGTACAAGCAAAGAAAATTAGAAAAGAAACGTAGGGGGCCAGAATGCAGCACTGTTAAATTGTTATTTTCTTTAGACGTATGAGCCCATGTTGTCATTAAAACTTAGCTGAATGGCTTCAGGGATCAATCCAAATAGCTCAACCTTGGAAGCATTTTGATGCTTGAAACTTCAAGTGCATTGGAAGTGAGTGGGCCAGTTTGGCAATGGATGGAGGTTGAACATTTTTATATTCATGATATGAACTTTGTAACGGCTCCTATTCAATAGCTCTGTTGTTATGGAATAAAGTTGCTGTAGGCATGAATCACAGGTTTGGTTTATTTGTCCTGTTGTGGTTTAACTTCAGGGGCTATTAGTTTCGCTTCAATGCTCTGAAATTGCACATGAACTGTTGATTGAACAAATTCAACGCGCACTGATTGAAACATGGGTCCATGATTGAAACAGGCAAAAGAGGAAAGATCCAAAGGGAAAACAAAAACGATAAACAAATAAACAATAAAGAACACAACCAACACCTTATGGGAAGTAGATTGTTGAATCAGCTTCATTTGCTCATTGTCACAAGAAACTAAAGGAAATCTCTATCATTAAAGGACATCCCCTTGGTATGAATGCACCCTATTACATAAACCTAGTTCATTTTATTGCATCCAAAATGTCAGGATTCAGTGTGAAAGTGGTGCATACAAATCCAATCTGGGAATTTGTAGAGCGCTAATATCTAGTTGCCTTATCAACAGAGCTTACGAAACTGAGCAAAACCACTGCATATGCCTTTCAGGATCCACCAGGGAAAGACTGGGGTCGTCGCTACCTGCATCAATACATATACAGTAAATGAAAAGCGAAATATTCTTCTTGCTTGAACTTACCTCCTCCTTGCATCATTTTGTAGAACTTGCTCTCTATGTGGAGCTGCGGATGTTTCGTTTTTAAACATTCTAATTTGATGGCGACCTCCTCCCCGTTTGTAATATTTGTACCTGCAAAGACAAAAAAGGGGAAAAAAAAATCTTTAGTGAGGTGAAAGATGTGTGTACCTTTAGATTTTTGGGGTTACATTTAGCTGACATGCCAAACAAGAAACACTATCAATTTTTGTTAATTTTCTGTTTACAAAAGCAAAACAGTGCAACCCTCCAAATAAATCCTAAATAGAAAATTCAAACACTGTAAAATAGCGTAGACGTTGTTTTTCTCCATCCCGAGTTAAGCATCACTAGTACAAAATGACATGGAATTACTCAAAGTAAAAATAAACAAATGTTTTAAAGAGAGAATTTGGGCTAAAACAGTATCTGCAAATGAAATAATAATATTCACTACTTAGCTTCTTTGCGTTGATGAAAGAATGTGTTGTGAAATACTTGTTATCTAAATTTCTTGTGTTTACTCAAGCTATCGTCTATTTTAAGAATGGAGTCCTCAAAGGCAAAACACACTTGTGCAGACATGATATCTCTGTGCCCACGAAAACAAACATGTATAGAACTAATGATGCGAATAGCAAATTACAGATGTGCTGAGCACATACATGTACCTCAACAGAACAATGATTCAAAAATGTGTAAAGGCTCATTAATGTTAAAAAATGAACATCAACATCAGGAAGATGAAACAACTGGAAAAGTGAGAAGAATGAGAGAGCTGAGACTAGTTTATTAATCAAGGAAGTACAATACAATTAAAGTAGCTGCATTGTACATGGGCAATACTGAAAGGAAGAGAGAGTTAAAGAAATTGGCAGCAGTAGAAGAATAGGGACAGAGAGAGAGAGAGAGAGAGAGAGAGAGAATTAACTGTACTTGTAAGCCTAAATGTGAATGTATTATCATTTTTGACGGCTGATCTATTACAGGAATGAGACAGTCCGGATCGCACTCCAGCCGGAAAAGTAATCAGTTTTTTTTTTCACTTAACCCGCTATCAACATGAAAAAGAAGGCTAGGCCTTGGCTTGCCTTGGGCTTGCCTTCCAAACTATAGTGCAATTTGGGGTTTGTTCAGTATGCGGCGAGTACAGCAAAGACACAATGTGCATGTCCAACGTGGAGCTGCTAAAAGTCTTGTTCATCCTTTCCTTTTTCTTTTTTCCAATATCATTAACAGAATGTTTTTAATCTAGGCAGTCATAAATTATGTCCAATGCCAAATGTGGTGTCATAAATTTGTGCACTGTTTGGCTGTCCCAATGAAACACCCTTTTAATTTTAAGCTTCAGATAAAATGAAAAAGAACATGTTTATGACACATGTAGGCATATCATGATTTTTCAATATTGTGGCCATTAATTACTATGGCACCATGCTGAATCGTCTTTGACTATTTAACTATGGCCTACAGTATGTGTAGAGAACAGTACTATGCAACATATGTTTAGCTCCATTAAAAACAGTTGATGCACATGAAACAATCTACATTCAAGTCAAGCAGTGACAAGCGAACAGTTACTTTTTCTACCACACTTGAGTAATAAATCTACCACGAGAAGCAAGATGTCTGTTGCATTGTACACTTTATTACATGTTCATGACCAAGTCAATATCTTTTCCTACAGCAAGCCAAGCAAGCAGCCTACTGGCAGTACTGCGCACTCCTGATCAAAACACAGAACCTGGTTGGGCATGAATAAGCCGGTGATGTCATCTTGGTGCATGCATAACTACACTTATCAGCTTGCAATAGAGCACTGTGTGTCCCTACTCCCTACTGCCTGTAGTGCCAAAGCATACATCCTTGTATGCACGCACACTATACAATACAGGCGAGGACAATATGGGCGTGTGGTTCAATATGGGTGTGGAGATTGGGCAGGTCCTTTTGGTGAATCTACACTGTCTGTTCAGGTTGTGCAAGGAAGCAATAAATGTGTAGAATTCTATTTGAATGCAGTGTGCTTAGAATTTCCTTGAAAATTGATTGTTATGTTTTAAATATGCAATGGTAAAGTTTGTTAGAAATGCAAACAATACATGTTTTTCCAAGCAGGATTGCCATTTAATAATCTTTCACCTAATCAAAACTTCACGATTTAAGTAACAACAAATAAATTGATACTACTCAACTGAATACATTGGACAAAAATCTGACATTTTTTTCTCTAAAAGCTTTTAAACAATTAAGGCATCAAACCACCCCCCCCCAAAAAAAAGAGAAAAATACAGTTGCATGTACATGTACAATAAAATTCTGTTTGTGCAAAATCTGTTTTTCATTCCTAATTTATTTCAAAGCTTTCTCTGTCATGTAAACAAGAGAATGAATTAATCATTACAACTTTCAGATCATGAACTGTAATTAAATCAGGGCTTCCTTATAAGCTACTGTCAAATGTAAGTACACTGTATACAGAAAATTATTTCAACACTATGATGGCATGTACATGATGTAGACAAAAACATGCAAAACAATGTTGTACTGGTTCAAATGAGTTCAGGAAAAAGTGCAGATTTCATCTGACATGTCACTACTTTCGGTGGTAGGCATGTGTAATAAAAACAAATTTTCCATATCAGAAAATCTCATCACTGATTCATTCTACAAGATGTAAGCCTACAATGTACAGTACATACACTGTGCAGAATAGGCCTACAGTGTTGTTCAAAGTCATTCATGTAGTAAAAATGACTTTTTATGTGTAGTTGGTCTACAATTAAGACAAAGACTTTTATTTAATTAAACTTTAAAGCTAAGAGTGAAGTGTCTGTCCAGCCAGACAATTATCGTTTTCTCTATTCCTTCCCTTTTCCATTTTTGCTTTCCCCTATTTTAATTTTGTCAACAATTCAAGACTTTTTCACAAGATTAGAATCTTGTCTCTGATTTGTAACCAGTATCTGTAGGTACAGAAGCAATTTCATCCATGAATAATTCACCATTGAAGTGAATCTGCTTTGCCACTGAACATTTACCACAGACGGTTAATCCTAAACCTACCCCCCCCCCCTGGTAAACCTAAACATGCAATTTCTAAAAATGTTGGATTCCATAGCAAACTAAATGAAAATATTCTGTCCCGTTTACGTTTACCATCACTGTCCTTAATCATAATACTAAGTGATAATCACAAAACAAAGACAAGAATATTTTCCCTTTTAAAAAACATCCAGTTTTTCCATCAAAAACAATAATTACTTTCCTGAATTTCAAAACAACTTTAGGCCAACTCTTGCTGAGCTAAATGTCATATACCGTCCTGACATGAATTCCTTCACGTACACAAGATCAGGCATGCACTTCCTGAAACAATAGCTTGTATTTCCCCAGACACACCAATGACATGGTTGGGAATTTTTTTATAATAGATTGACGGAGTTTAGATCTTGTGACAATGAGCCTTAGGAACTGTTCATTACACGACCCGATCCTAAAAATGGATTGCTCATCTTGCTCGCAATGACAGGCAAACAGATGAAAACAATTTCATTTTTGTTATTGAAAAATGATGCATGATGATCATATACAACCAACTATACTACAGGCATTGCCTACATGTACCTAAAATATTCTATTTGGCTTTGAACAAAACAAAGGGACAGAATAATTTATATTCTGGTAAACTCTGAAAATCAGGATAATCTGCCCCTCTTTCATTTCTTTTAATCTTCTCCTGTGCCCTTAATGCAATTTCCTCATCCTTACCTATTTGCAAATGAACAATGGATCTTTGCCCGATCAATATACAATCTGAATTGGTAACATACATGTAGAGACTTAATATAGACCATGTAGGCCTACACTCTCTAACACATCAAAGAATAGGCCTCCAACATGGAATGGCTTTATTCACGTAATGGGATTAACTGTCACAAAACCACTTGATCCCTTTGGTAGGCAAGCTGTCATTACATTCTAAATGAGCTTCATGATGGGATTAACTGAGCGGATTAACCATAACATTGTTGGAAGTAACCAAAGACTGCCTACAGTACCTGTAAAAATGCCTCTTTGTGAAATATAAAGTGCATGAATTTTCAGCTTCTATGTACATGTACATGAAAGCTACACAAATGGATTGGAGAGGGAAACAAGAAGATGAGAAAGACAGGAGCAGCAATATTTCTCATAATGAGGCTGATTTGAAAGTGTACATACAATTGAAATTTTGTCATGTAACCTACTCCTGTAATTACAATGGCGCTATATAAGAGTCAGTGACTATATTCCTATTCCTCTATCCGCTGCAAAGTACGACTGTTACATTGCACATTTAATGCTGCAGTTACATCCATTTGAAGTTTAAAGAACCACAATTGAATCATCCAGGATCACCCTCTACTCATTCAGTGGCAGGATGGTAGCATTCATTTCATGACGCTTGATTAGGATCAAAGTAAATGTAAATTAAACACCACAGGTATTGTCTTATTGAATATTAAATAATAAAAGATCAGGATGACTGTTTCCTGCATGATTGTATGCACAATAGGCTATTCCTGATCACACCATTTCGTCCTAATACTGCTCTTCCAACCTTGTGCGACCAAAAACAGGAATTCATTAAAACGAAACTTACAACCACGCGCGACACACTTCCAATGCACAAATGTCCATACCTCATGCTGTTTTTTCCATATTAGGACCTATAGTTTATTTACAAGTAGTATGTGTGGTATGTAAAAAAAATATTTAAAAAGTATTTTATGAAGAAAAAACGTAATTAGGAGGAAAAAAATGAATAATTCCGGGAAAAACGTAATAGTTAGCAGCTCTGCACATACTAAAAACTTGTCAGTAATAGCACGTTCAGAGTTCTGAGTTCTGACTAAAGAAAATTAACATGAAATTCATATAAAGAAACGTAATAATAAGAATCATTGGACAGCAAATGGACCGTACGGACTTGAAAACGTGGAATAAAGAAACTTATTTTGAAGAGATCAATTGGCATGACATCTAGCCAATCATTGGTGCTCGCAATTACAATTTTGTAAGATACATTCTTTATTGAGTTTCGTTTGAAACGATGCTACAAACATGCATTTTGTTATACGACGTTGACGAGTGTCAAAATCGGGTCTGTGACGAGAGACTATCGTTGTACCACCAAGTTCATTTCAACACCAACTCAATAAGTACACACACACACACAGTGTGCATGATTCATATCCAGCTCATAGACAATTTGCAAAGCAATAATGATCTTCCACATGAATTATCCTGAGACAAACAGACCCCATTAGGCATCTATGACTAATCTCCAAGTGCTGTGATTTTGTCCTGTAGGCAATGCTTATCACCATTGCGAACAGTTTGGGGTGAGAATATTCACACTAAGAGAGGAACCCGGCCCTGTTGTACTACCCAAACAGAATAATCAAGCTTGCTCATTATTAATTCATTTGTTAACATGGCTTATGTGACATAAAACATTAATATTAACTCTGAAATTACCAAACAATTCACATATATTCTCTTTCCAGATCATGAAAAAAGCATCATATGGAAATAAGCAATTCCACATTAATTCGGGATATGTTTTGTTGTTAATAATATTTATGAGTATTCACGTTAAAAGATCTGGTTGTAAAATGTTCACAGAGATAACAATATCTTTTCTGAAGAGATAAAGTAAAATACAATACAAATTTGAAATATATATTTTATTATTGTGTTGGAGGGTAATGTTGCTGTTGTTGAGCTTTCCTTCATTTTTTTTTATTGGGGGGGGGGGGGGGACATGGGGGAGGAGACAAAAGATCAAAGTTTATTTCAATTTTTCCTTTTACACATGCATGGTTACAGCCTAATTTCAAAGGCAAGTGAGGTTTTGTATCCTCAGAAAGTAACAAAAGTAACTACAAGCATGGAGTGAGTCAGTAAACGAAGACAAAATCTAGATTTGTACTTAATTCATAAGAGAAATCAAGCTTTTTTGACAAGGAAACCATATCAGCTTTGTAGAGAAATTCAAGTTCAGTCTAGATGTAGCCTTACTTATGGGTAAATGCAAGGGTCTGTGTCAGCAAACCAGTACTTACCAAGGTAGATGTCTCCAAACGAACCGCTGCCAATTTTGCGACCCAACCGGTACTTATTTCCAACTCTGAGCTCCATCTTTGCAAAGTAAGAAAAGAGACAGAAAATGGTTAGACAAATTTAATAAGATACAAGAACATTTAAGAAGTATGCTGTAATATTTCTTCTATTGTAATTTGTAGACCTTGCCCCAAAGTTAAAAGTGTAATAAATAAGTCTCTAACAATCAAGTAATTTTGCAGAGCGGTAATACAGCATTGGCAACATTTAGAACTACTACATGGTCTTCAGTGTCAAACAAATTTTATATGGACATCGAAAACAACTTGAAATTATGCATTGACATTTGTTGGTCAGTGAACTCCAGAAAACCAGTTGAATATTTCTTTTTAAAATTGTACTGTAATTGAGAGGACTTTTAGCCTTTGAAAACAAAGTGCGTAGCTTTATATGGTCCCCGGCCCCATCATAAAGTACACAGCACAGGCATCGTAAATGACTTGAAAACATAACGCATACATTTTTTCATTAGATCCATGGCATTTGTTTGCACTATACTTTCCAACAAGTCAAATTACCAATATTGAAAACCAAGATAAGCAAAAGAGTGTATCCTACAAACACTGAATTACCAGTATGGTCAGAGAATGAGGATCGTAAGCATATAACGAGGTGCACTGGTGATGCAAAAAACGGATTCTGCGAAAGAAAATAACCCCAGTTCACTGTCTACTTTTATGGGGTGTCCGTCTTCACAAGGATTTATCGCTCACAACGTGAAAGTCCCTGTACAAAGTAAATGTAAAATGCATCGACAGCGCACGGATTGGAAATATGAAACGTCTGCAAAATGCAGACGATCCTAATTTTAGTGAATGCGTCTGTCCGCGTTTACAAAGACGATCCTCGTTTGTACTAGCCTTAAGGGCTCCCTTGAAATGTTTTTTATGATATTATTCAAGGGAGCCTTAACTGGCTCCCATACCCCTGCACGGAGAGGCATGTAAACAAAACCCCAAAGTGGTCCAAAATCACACTTTCGCGCACTCGACCAATATTGGACAGTGGCTTTGATAAATTTTGTCGTAATTTTGGTCTTAATTACCGCCTTAATTTCAAAATCGGATCTAAAAATAACAAAAAAAGAGCAATTTTCTTACCAGACCGATACAGCTCAGCTCCCTTTTCACGTGTACCGTGTGAATTCACGATGTCTACACAATGGTGATGACCTCTGACTGGCACTTCCGTAATTGTGGGTAAATTGTGCTGCTTCCGTATAATGCGCTGTATGAGTGTAATTCAGCGCATTATACGGAAGCAGCACATTTACGATGTGCCAGTCAGAGGTCATCACCATTGTGTAGACATCGTGAATTCACACGGTACACGTGAAAAGGGAGCTGAGCTGTATCGGTCTGGTAAGAAAATTGCTCTTTTTTTGTTATTTTTAGATCCGATTTTGAAATTAAGGCGGTAATTAAGACCAAAATTACGACAAAATTTATCAAAGCCACTGTCCAATATTGGTCGAGTGCGCGAAAGTGTGATTTTGGACCACTTTGGGGTTTTGTTTACATGCCTCTCCGTGCAGGGGTATGGGAGCCAGTTAAGGCTCCCTTGAATAATATCATAAAAAACATTTCAAGGGAGCCCTTAAGGCTAGTTTGTACGGACGATCCTTATTCTTGGACCAGCGCCCCTACTGATTACAGGACTCTTTAGCATAGCCTATGAAAGCAAAGTGCGTAACTGGTTCCCCTCCCCTCCCCCCCCCCCCCCAATCACTTTTCACAGTAAAGTGATTGTTTATTTCCTTCCCCCTTTTTTTTTACTGTTTCAATTTAATTTCAACAACTTTTTATGAAAGACCTTGGGCTTGGCTCATATTTACCTGCACATTCAAGTAGGTCTAATATAGAAATGCACAGACACTACAGACAAAAATGTGAAACTCAATTCATTTTTAAGGATGACCACTCATTTTGTCATTTCAGTGAAATCAATTGACTGCTGCTGCTGTGCCTATGCTGATTCTGTGCTATGTCTATGCGGGTTAGACCTTAGCATAAACAGCTGGGCTAGCTAGCTACGTTGATCGTCGTCGCTACACAGGAAAGGAGACACAGCAACATAAACAACAAATTACAATCTCTTCTAAATATCGAAATCTTACCTTCACCTCTTTACGAATCACAAAAATATACAACTATGCACGTATGACAAACATCTACGAGTGTCATATATTGCTCGTTTCTCTAATAACTATTCGGTATAATAGAGGATGGTCCCGATTGTAAGAGGATTATCAGCTTCGTCTAGACGACTTCGCCATCTTTTGCAGAATCCTTCTAAGCCGAAAACATGTAATGTTTCTAACTCAAGGTGGCGCTAGACGTCCAGTCTCGAAAATACATTGTTTAATTATACAGACAGCGGGCTCTCACTACTTGATGTCTCACTACTTGATGTCATATTATGTTTCGCTGCTAAATATCGTCTCACGAATTGGGCGTCCTCCCGTGCCGCCGGCTGGATAAGCCCCCCCCCCCCCTCCCAGGCTAGATTGGGTTAAGGAGAAAACGGGCCGCCCATGTATTTTTGAAGAAAAAATGGGCCATTGTGCTCCCCCCCCCCACCAGAGTGCCAAATTTGGTATTGATCATGCCTTACTATGATGATTTAAAAAAAAATTGGTTATGAACAAAGATTTGTTCCCCCCCAAAAAAATGCCATTCATTTTTAACAGGATTCTTCATTTTCAGATGTATGAAGCTAGCCGACCCTTATACGCCTTTAAAACCAATGAATGCTGAACATAGCATATCAATAATGCAAAGACTAAGGATAAAATTGATTTAAAATTGATATGGATCACACTCTAAGTTAAAATCGATTTTAAGGCCAAAATCGATTTTATTTATTTAGTGAAACTGCTGCTAAAATCGAAATCAATTTTAGGCCCTTAAAATCGATCAAATCGATTTTAGATCGATTTTAGGGCTTTAGTGAAACACCCCCCTGATTTATGTGAGGTCCTATTATACCGGATTACGTTTACAATTCAATTCAATTCAAATGAGGTTTTATTCAAGACTTGTCAAAAATTTCAAAGACTAAATATGCAAGTTAACATCAAACATACAATCATATTTTTAAAAAAGCATTCAAAAACATATATAAATATAGACCTCTAGTCTATATAAAGAAAACATAGCAAATGTGAAAAAAATAACAAAAACGTAAAAAAGAAGATACCAAAAAAAATACAGGATATAAAATATTGCTAGCAAAATTGAATAAATGTTTACATCAAAACAAATAGACTGGTTTTGGTATACTGTCTTCTTCTTCTACTCTCTCCCTCGAATTTACTGAGTACCCTTCTTTCTGTGCCACATTCAAACTAAGTTATTTTCCTTAGGATCTATGCATGAAGCTTTGTCAAATAACTTTTTATAATCATAATTATTATGGTTATATTTAACATTTCTTATTAACCACAGCTGTCGACGAATCTGTTTGAGACACAAATACCAAGAAGATGTGTATAATATAAATTTGTTTTATAGCAAAGTAATGATATATGACAGACTTTTATAACGAATACGAACCCAAAGGTTAATTTACAGCAAGAAGTCTTTATGATTCTAATTTATATATATTCGTCATTTACGTTCTCCCCATATCCCTCAAGAATCATGTAGCATTTTGGCATGGTGATGAAGTAATTTTTCATAATCTATATCCTGATAATATTTTTTCTTATCCTAAAAGCAAATTTGCAGCTATGAAATGAAAGGCACTCAGTCGATCATATCATAAATGGAAAATATGTGTATCCCTGTACAAAAATTAATGTAAAAGAAAATAAATAATGAGTGGAATGAAATTCCATATTTTCTTAATATGGAATATAATTTCTTATGTTTAATATTTTTAATATTATATATTTTTAATTTCTTTCCCCCCTAATATAGGCATTTCTAACTGAATCTGGAGAAAAAAATGCAGCATCTAATAATTATGAATTGGCCTATATCCACTTTAGATAAAAGCTTATAAGTTGGGACAATCTATAATCAAGCAATCGAGGGACTTCTTGCCCCATGCACTCGCTGGGGGGGGGGGGGGGGGGGGGTCACTGTAGGTGCATGAAAGTCCCAGACCCAGACCCTGTAGGTGCATGAAAATCCCAGACCCAGACCCTTATTTGCATGGAAGCGGCAATGAATTTATAGATATTTGCTACTGATTTCGAAAACAAAAATTTAAAAATGGTAGGTCTACCACATTCCGTTTAGAATTTATACAAATTATTAAAAATTTTCAGTGCATGAGACTAAAATCCAAAATGGCGCTGTCCACAAAATTGTATGGACTGTCATCCAAACGAGAACTATGGCTTCCTTTGTGAGTATATCGTACCGAAATGATCTAAAGAACTATTTAAGATTCAGTATAAATTCACATTGTTTGCCTAATTGTGTTAAATAAGATACGAGAAACACTGTTATATTGTTTATCACATCAGTCTTTTTCTTGATCATGTGAGGCTATTTTTTTTCGTAGTCCCATATGTTGAATTTGTTGTTACCTTTCTATAGGGTCTAGTATTAAGTTGACTGTGCAGACTGGTATTGGTAACATAAAGGGAGTAGATTTATCTGTTGTACCATACTTAACTCATAAACAATAGTGTTAATTTGAATGACTATTTTTATTGTTGGAATGCTGAACTTGTCTTGTCTGAGACTCTTGTTACTCTACTCGTCAAGACTCGAGTCGAGTTGATTAATAAAATATTTGACTTTGACTTGAGTTTGAGTGGATGCTCAGTCTGAGTCTCTTTATTTTAAATAAGTTTTTTTTCAAAATGTAAGTTTTTGATTTTATTGTATTTTGTTAAAGGTAAAGACCAGTATTGGTAACGCCCCAATTTCAAAAAATGAAATGGAAGCTCTCATTACCAATCATGTGAAAGAATATGTTTTGACTAATACATGATGATAAAAAATTTGCCGGGAAACCGCCTACTAATTCATATATTTGGTAAATTTATTTCTCTCATGGTCGTGTGAGAGAGATAGGGTAGTCCCATATACATCTTTCTGTGTATAGTGCTTGTAACTTTACGAAGAATGGGCCAAATTTCTTATCATTTTGATGATTCCAGAACCTTGCAGATGCTAGATGCTAGATGATCAACCTTTTCTGATCGATTCCACAACGTTTCTTTCACAATGCAATCGCATGACCATTACTGGTCTTTACCTTTAAGTATTTTTCGAAATTAACAAATAATTTGTGTTTGTTTTCTCTCTCTTTGTTTTGTTTTTGTTTATCAGTAATTGTTTCTTTCCATTTTGATTCTGGATGAAATTTCTTTATTGTCATTTTCAACTATTTGGTTATACATTTTTTTTTAAATCATATTCAAATTTATTTAAGTGTGTACGGTATGTTATTTGTCACTGCATATCTTATTACTAGTTTTCACTGTTTTTGTCTTTGATATCACTTGAAGGTTTACCCAGGTGAGGTTTAGCCGCTACAAACCACAATACGTTCCTCCCGTAGTGAACAGACAGTCCTACGAAGACGGTTCCCTTCCACTGGACATCAGCACACCGGTCAAGGCTGCCGTAGGAGACATCACATCAGCCTTCACCTATGACCCTTTGGTCCAGTAAGTCATCGGGCAGCATTTCATAAGACCATCAGAAGAATTGTTTTTTGGGGGAGGGGCTTGGGGGGTTCTGGCCTTGCTTAAATTCATTTAAAATCAACCCCCCCCCCCCCCCCACTTCTCTCTCTCTGTCTCTCTCTCTGGAGCCAACAATGTCTGGAGAAATGTTTTCTTCCTAGCTGCTTTATACCTTCAGTCTGATTGTGCATTATGATGTTTCAAACATAGTATCCTTACAAGATTTTCATTTCTCTCTTTCCAGCAAATTTGTGAACGTGATGAACAAGAAGGGGCAGAAGGAAACTGTTTCTAAGATCATGGAGAAGGTGAGAAGGGATCAGTTTACTAACTTTCAATTTGTACAACCCTATCATGGGCAGCAAATTCCACCCAAGAACTTCAATGATGCACTATTTGTTTGGAATGAATAGCTAGATTTTTATTCCTGAAACAGCAACGTGCATATGCACAGTATTTTTTTGTACCCAATGAAGATATTTCATGGTCAATTTGACAATGAAACAATGGAATTTGACTGATGATTATACATTTCAGGCTTTCAAGTGACTCTACTTTACCTACTTTTTCCTACTTTTTTTTTTTTTTTTTTTTTATCATGCTCCTACTTTTCCTAATTAAAAAAAAAATCCTGTGATATTACCATATACCCCCCCCCCCTCCCCCACTGCAACAGGGGCAAAAAAAAATCACTTTGGCAATATGGTCAGTCAGTTACATATCTCAAATGCTAGTCAATATCAAACAACTACATGTATTTCACATTAATAATGATCTCACCAAAGTACATTCTATATGTTTTGATGTCCCTTATATTCCTATCCTATTTTTATTATTATATACTGTATGCATGATTTATTGAATAAAGAACAGATGTATAAGTTGTGTGTTTATTATAAGTTTTGGTAAATCATTTTTTAGTCAGACTATGGTGCGCTTTAATAGAGACACCCGTATTAAGCGCCTAATAAATATTGTGTATTATTATTATTATTATCCAGACTTTTGAAATCATTAAGTCGAAGCAAGTGGAGAAGTACAACAGGGCATCCGAGATGGACAAATCCAGTCTAGAGACCAGTCCGAGGGTCATCTTCATGAAGGCCATAGAAAACTGCAAGCCTTCCATGGGTCTGGTCACCATCAAGCGAGGTGGCAAGAACTATCAGGTAACTTTCTTGCAAGCTTTCAGCCCCTCTCAAGTGTTGGGAGCCCCAAATTCGCCAACAATTTGATGGGAAATTTTCACTTAAATTGTATCATAATGCGAAAGAGTATGTCATTTAAAGACACACTTCTTCAAAGATTTCCCCCCCAAAATGTGTTTGAAGACAATTATTGATAAAAGAATATGTAATTTGGGTTTTCTGTTGTACGCAGAAAACCTAAATTTTGTATACCTACATCAATATTTGACTTTAAACACATTTGTTTAAAAAATCCTTGCAGGAATGTGCCTTTAATGACATCCTCTTTCACATTATGATACAATTTACCGGTAAGTGAAATTTTGCCATCAAATTGTTGGCGAATTTGGGGCTCCCAACACTTTTAAGGCATTCAAATGCTACAACCTGTACCATGGCTAGAATCGTTTAGAGCCAAACTAATATTCCTTCCTCTTCTCATCATGAGCCTTTCCTTTCCCCTTCTTTAATATTCCAGGTTCCATCACCTCTGAAAGACAACAGACAACGGTTTCTAGCCATGAAATGGATTCTGCAAGAATGTGAGAAGAAACCGCTCAAGATGCATATGCCCGAGAAATTAGCTCAAGAATTCCTAGATGCATTTCATGATCAGGTAAGTTTATAATATTTAAATTCTCTCTTGTACCACTTATTTTTATTAGGTTCTGGTATGCAGTTATATTACAAAGCTATTGTAAATGACACTTCAATTGCTTGCATGATCTAAGAGGGAAAAGATCCAAATATATATATTTAAAAAAGAGCTCTCTAAGGTATATTTAGAAATTGTTTAAAGAATGCTGATTACTACACCCTAAAGAGTTTAACAATGTTACAGTAATAATTTTGATTGTTCTACTTATATATATTCTCTACCGCAATGTATATTATGCATCTATTGTCTGATATTTTTTGGCACCATAAAGATACTGATGCTCTTTTTATCCCCAGAAGATACAATTCACATATTTTTTTGACCCCCCGCCCCAAAAGGGAGGGAGGGAGAAAGATAAACATTTATTTTTACAACAATTTAAAAATTATTACTATTTCTCTTTCTTATTACAGGGCAATGTAGTGAAAAGGAAACACGATCTTCACAGGCAATGTGAGGCCAATAGAGCGTATGCACACTTCAGATGGTGGTGATGAACATTCTCACAGTCACGAAGAAACAAACTTATTGACAATTCTCGAAATTTACAGTTCATGTAAAGATGTACCTCAAAAGGACTGCAATACTACATGTAATCTGAAAGAGGATGATACTGGAAAGTGGTGAAGTTTCAAACGGACTGGATATTTTGAGGATCATTGAAAGCCATACAAGAAACTGCTGTTTCAGTGTCAGAGGTGTCCTGAAAATCTGCATGCAGAAATCAACTTGCATTGAAAGCTACCCATGGAGATTGATATGTGTGAATCTGTTGAGGAATATTTATATTAGGGGTTTTGGTTGTGTAAGAATTGTATGGAAAGCATTGACCTAATTATATCATAGTAGTATACTTGTGTCTATCAACCACCTTTGAACTTTGCAAGGTGGACCAAAAGTTTGACCCATAAATAACCAATGATGATGATATTGGCAGAGATGTAGTGTTACATTACTGTGTAAAATTTAGATCAATCAGTTAATATTCTATTGGAATCGAACTCCAGTGGTAGAATTGTGAATAATAATGTAATTCTAAAGAAAGTTCAAAATTAGCACAAATCTGGGCTACAATAGAGAAGGTTTAATTTTCCATTTTATTTTAAGGCCCCAAACTTAGGCTATGTATGTCCTATATTGTACTGGCCCTCGTTTATTTGACAGAAATCAACACTAGTACGTGTTTCACCTTTGAAAAAATTGCAATAACCAATTCTTGATTAGAGTTTGGATTTAAAATTCCTGTACATCCATATTTTGGATTGCACGATTGCAATAATGGATTCTGTTATTTGGAAGAATCATTTGTAGCAAATAATAAAATAGTTTTATACATGTATTTCTTTGTAGTTTTGTTTGAATTTGTTTGATTTGTTATATACAGTTTAGATGATGTATCATGTGCAACATAATTTTATGTCATCTGGATCTGTGTTGGTTCCATAGGAGTGTGAAAATGTGTATTTTGAGTGATATTTTTGTGCAGCACTATGAAAGGTTGTACAAGTGTGACATACAACTTCTCCATATCTTGTCCAACTTGCCGGATCAAATACCACTTTCCTACTCCTCTCTGTTTCCCCCATATGTCTGGCCGTCTCCATATACCTGTATATCAGCCCTTGGACTACAATAATAAATACTACTTCAATCCTATTCAGTTTCTTTCTATCTAATAAAAACTATATAATTGAAGGATTATACCTCTAGATTTGTAGCCATTGAGTCCATAAAGTGATATGTAAATTTGTTTTTATGCCTCCGTTACGAAGTAGCCGGAGGCATTATGTTTTCGGGTTGTCCGTCCGTCCGTACGTCCCGTTCTCGTGATCGCGTTATCTGAAGAACCGATTGATGGATTCCTGCCAAACTTTGGTCATGTATGTATCTTGCAGAGCCGATGAACTGATCAGATTTTGGGGTCACGAGGTCAAAGGTCACAGGGCTCATTATGTATGCAAAAACAGCTCGTGATCGCGTTATCTCAAGAACCGATTGATGGATTCCTGCCAAACTTTGGTCATGTATGTATCTTCCAGAGCCGATGAACTGATCAGATTTTGGGGTCACGAGGTCAAAGGTCACAGGGCTCATTATGTATGCAAAAACAGCTCGTGATCACGTTATCTCAAGAACCGATTGATGGATTCCTGCCAAACTTAGGTCATGTATGTTACTTGCAGAGCCGATGAACTGATTAGATTTTGGGGTCTTGGTCAAGGTCAAAGGTCATGCGGCTCATTATGTATGCAAAAAATAGCTTGTGATCGCATTATCATTAGAACAGATTGATGGATTCCTGCCAAACTTAGATCATGTATGTATCTTGCAGAGCCAATGAACTGAGTAGATTCTTGGGTCATGAGGTCAAAGGTCAAATGTCATGGGCTCATTATGTATGCAAAAATAGCTTGTGAACGCATTCTCATTAGAACTGACAGATGGATTACTATTTAACTTAGGACATCTTGCAGAGCCAATGAACCGAGTTCATTTTAGGGTCATGAGGTCAAAGATCAAAGGGTCATATATGTACATGAGAAATTACTTTTTGGTTTGTAAACTTGCTCTATGACGGAGGCATCATTTTCGACTGCGCGCAGTCGAAGTTCCATCTAGTTTAATTATGCCTCGAAGATAAGTGCAAATCAAGTACGGTATAAACAAAGTAAAAAATAAAAAATAAAACAATTAAATCCACAATTACCAGCATTCTATTTTAATCTTGTATAAATCACTGGAATATACATGCTGACATCACACACTGGGTTGAAGCAATACATTCTAGAATAGTTCTTATACATCAAAATACATTCAGACTGTTTCAAACCATTACGTTTGCAAAAATATCTCTCTTGGGTAATGAACATTTTTTTCTGAACTGCTGTTATCCAGAACTTGAATAGTGGCAAATATTTTCCTTGTTTGGTACGTTTTTTTATTTTCCTTCAAATTTATGTCATTATAAAAATTGGATACAAAAAAGTCATAAACTTTGGTAAAATATTGAGATTTAAATCTCATTTGTAAGGTGATATATCAATCACAGATGTGCAATATTCATTTCCAAATTTTTAAAAATTATTTACCTTCTTAAATAAAATTCTAGTTAAATTGAGAAAGAAACACTAATAAAAACGAGGATCACACAAAATGTAATGTGTAGCTGTAACATTCACCACTAAAGCGAGCACCATTATCACTGGAGCAAAACTGATGTTTGAAACAAGTATATAAAATAATTTACATGATTTTTTGGTTGTCAGGACAGCATTCTCAGTTTGATCCTAACAAGATTTTTTTCCCCCTGAATGTTCTGAACATATTCTGTCCACCATTATACAAATAAATGGTCTCCTCTTGAGGTATTTTTTGCATGAACAACATAACTTTCTTTCACAGCGGTTACATACCTGTATTATCTCGGGTACACCTATATGGGGTGTTTTTGTAACTTATAATATCAACAACATTCAAAAGCTGCAATAAATTAGATAAACTCTTATTTACAAGCTATAGCATTGCAAACTTTATCAACACAGATTTGTGAGAAATTACTCTACAGAGTGACAAGATTATGACGTTTAGATAATGTCCATATAAAAACAAACAAAAATGACACGGTTATATTATGAATCACTTTTTTTTCTAGTGGTAGAATTTTTAAAACAATTGTTTTCTTTTCATTTTCACCTTTGTCTTTAAAAAGAAAAAATACATATTCAAATGTACATGTATTTTTTACAAATTACACATGCTACTCAAAATGTATCTTGAATTTTTGGGGTATCTTTAAATCTATCAAATGGTTCCTAATTTAAAACATGTATATTGACAATATTTGATGACAAATTAAAGGATGTATGTATGGAACATTACTTTTGTAAATTGATATACTCCTCAGAAAGCAGCTGGAATTAATCATGTCACTTTTCCTAATTATCATGTCTACCGGTACCTCATTTCGTACAAATGTCTACAAAATGTAACAAATCTTATAAAATTTGCACATTCATTTCAAGGAAGGCACAGCTCACATAGCGTGCATCTCAGTTTTCTTAGTTAACAACATACTCCTACGTATTGCACATCTTCAGGTTTGTCAAAATCTACCGGTACATATTTCTTGAAAGCGGGTGGTGCGTTTTGAAAGTAACATGGAAGAGAGGAAGTAAAGAGGAATAAAAAGAAATGCAAAATACAACAATGTGATGAGATGTGAAGGATAGAATAATAAAAAAAGAAATATATTTATAAGTACTTTTAAATTGTACATTATGTAAGTAAAATGTGAATATTTAATTTGGTGACCTAAACAGACACAAATTTTCTATAAAATAACAGTCTATAATTGTCTAAAAGCATAGTTAAAAAGATAATTACCAAAATGATGTAAAAACATAATCGTGCAGCCAAAACTACAAAATATATTTGTAATTAAAATAACCAGTCACAAAAATAAAATTCAGTGGAATACAATATATCGCGATCAATATCAAATGCACCAAAGCAACATGCAACACAATGGTATCTTATGGGAAATTTCTGGAATAATAAATGATGGTTATCTAATTCTGCACCACGATTATCTTGCAAATTGGTGCAGAATTTGTAAACGTCCTCTTGATAGGAATACTGCATAGCTGAATATTCAGAAAGGAGAGTTCATCCCAAGTTTGGTCCCAAATTGAAGTTTGGTCCTCTTCTGCCACCTCACAAAAACCCTGAAAGAAAAAAGGGTAAAAAGGAAAAAACAGGTGTTAAGGATTGGATAGGAGTATTCAGGAGTAAACTGTATTTAAGAGTTTACACATTATGATACAACGTCCCAAAAATACTTTAGATATTATTACCCAAAGGAGTTTAGTGCTGCCTCAGGATTCAAACCCGTACCTTGTGGTTCACAGTCCGGAGACCACAAAACCTCTACATATCAAAGTACAGTCAAACCTGTCTATAGCAACCGCCCAAGGGAAACACAAACAGTGGTCTTTGTAGACAGGTTCCTTTAGTACACGTTTCAATGAGAAACCATTTTCGAGGGGAAACAAAAAATGTGGTCTTTGTAGACGGGTGGTCTTTCTTTACAGGTGGTCACTAAAGCAGGTTTGACTGTATTAGGTATTGAAATTATTGAAAGTGATGCCTTACTGTATCTCATACTGCTTGACTACTTCACAGAGGAAGAGAACAACCAGCGGCCAAAGGAAACCAATCAGCCACACCTCTAGAGGAATGTCATCCAGGCTCGAAGGCATCCCTGATGCATCGGCTGATCCCCATATACTCATGTCTATCGCAAAGAAGATTATCTCCAGAATGAGTCTGTGTATGGTGGAATAGAAGTGCTCTTTGTCACTATTTGATCTTATCTATACTGTACATGTGAAGGTACAGGTACTTAAACACTATACACTATGAACAACTGAACATTTTAAGCACTTGCCAAAGTATGTAACTTACGTTTTAATAAATATACACAGATTGTAAAGCTTCTTTTTCACCCAACTACTCATATATGGTTTGGGTGTGTCATGCCATTTAGTAAATCTACATCACAAAAGTGCCACGTGTGTTTGGGTATTATTTATCATCATCAAGATTCAGAAATATATCTATATTTGGACAAATTTGAAAGATGCTGACCACCTCAATCCCTAACAAAAAATTATTTTAATTACAAAACAAACATATATATATATATATATATATTAATGTTACTGGATCTAATACTATTTATATATACTCACAGCGCACAGACGACTCCACACCATAAATAGTTCCTGAACGGTGGTTTCCTCCACAAGGGTTGTAAACAATTAACAAAGCTAGCTGATGATGTAACTGGGAGAAAAACAAGAGACAACATTTATGGGATAAACAAAAGAATTGAATATGAATTAAGACCAACTTGGAGAGATGGAAGTAGGTAACATTACTTGATAGCAGAGAAGTGTGTTGAAACATGAAATATCTTATAAATATGATTAATATCAATAAACCCATGTATATAAAAATATTAAAAAACATACTGACACTTTGTAGAAAAACAAGAGAAATGAGTCCCATATAGGGAAACATACAGAGATAGAGAAAGAGAGAGAGAGACAGACAGAGAGACAGACATATAGAGAGACAGAAAGAGAGAGAGAGAGAGAGAGACTTAGAGAGAGAGAGAGACAGACAGAGAGAGAAAGAGAGAGACAGACAGACAGACAGACAGACAGAGAGCAAGACAGAGAGCAAGACAGAGAGACAGAGAGCAAGACAGAGAGCAAGACAGAGAGACAGAGAGCAAGACAGAGAGCAAGACAGAGAGACAGAGAGCAAGACAGAGAGACAGAGAGCAAGACAGAGAGCAAGACAGAGAGCAAGACAGAGAGACAGAGAGCAAGACAGAGAGCAAGACAGAGAGACATACAACAGACAGAGAAAGAAGGTACAGTAATTCAATCATAATAGCAGAGAAGTGTGTTAAAGTTGATACTCTAAGACAATCCCAAATACTGAGATAATTACATAAATAGAAAGCTTTTAACCCCCATAATAACACCAAATGGTGTCCACCCGACAAAACAAGTTTAGAATAATGAATTTATTCGAGTAAACTCTACCAAAATATCTAAGTCTGAAACCCGGAAGTGCACGTAGAGTCGGGCCTCTATCCGTGACGTCACGAACGGGAGTCATGGGCTCAGTGAGAGTGAATGGCAGTGATATCCCTACGTAAATGCTATCCTGTCAGAGCTTAGATTTGTTGTTGTTAAGGAGTATATTTGATGGATTTTCTGTTTTCATTTGAATGAAGAATAACGAAGCAACATTTTCCAGTCGCTGATTTCTTTTTATATCCTCATATTCACCTATTTGGTAGAGATTTAAGACGAGTTTACTGCTTAGGAATTGAAGTTAAATCGTGCACTTATGAATAGGCGGATGCATTATATTGTCATCAGATGCACATGAGCAGTTTTGTAAAACGAATAGGTCTAGAACTATGATAGTACTTATCATAGATGTGTGTGACTGCCTCAAAAAAGGATACAGTACCAGTTAAACATTTTATGTTGTAAAATATCAAACTTGAACGAGATCATGCAAGCGCGCTTCCTCTATAATATTTTGGCGAGTGATGCGGCTCTTGCATGAACGTTCGTGGAGCGAGCAGAATCGGGAGGTAAGACCAAGCCGCTGCTCTAGGCGCTGCTTGCTTGTGATGGAACGTACGTGCGCTAGTTATATGTTTATCGGCAATTGCAAGAGAATGAAAGCGACGTTGCCAGCTAAGAAAAACAACTAACAAAGACTTGCTCCTGACTACCGGTGTCAGAATTGGTAGATGAAGGATGTTCAGGGCCAAGGAAGGCGAAAGACATGGGAAAAGGGAAGAAGAAACCACTCGGGAGATCGCTGTAGTGTATGGTAATGAACTGTGCATGGGTAGACAGCTACTGTTCACTCCGTGCCTGGGCCGATTTCAACACCAAAAACAAAAATTACATGGTGAAAATATCGACTAATGGCACATCGTTGGTATGTATATGTCATAATTTTTAAAAAGGGAATTGATATTAATACTATGAAGTACTAGGGGAAGGTAAAGAATTGTACATAGAATTATGATTTATTAGACTTTTCAGCCTTTGAAACAAAAATATGCAGAAAATCGTATCACTCTGCACATGTTTGCTATGGAACATCCGGGTACGTGAATATACTCTCTCCCGGACGTGAGGTCATAAATAGTAGACCAGCGTCGTGACTGATTTTCTATGCAAAGAGAGGCGGATATTTTAGACATTTCAATTGAGGATTTCGAGTAGACAGAATTTTTTTGTGATATACTAAGTAATTGAAAAACTTAAAAATAAAAATAACATTTGTAGGTAACAAATTAAGGGACATTTATTTGCTTAGAGTATCAACTTTAAAAGAGAGATATAGAGATATATATATATATATATATAAACACATATAGTACTTACTGAAATACAATGTAAGAAGGAATGCCTGAATATTTTGTGCCAGTACTTGATGCGAGGAGTACTCCTCTCTCCACCCATTCCAGCTTGATGTCATGTTTCTGAGGAGTCACAGAGAACACATAGAGAGAACAGGTTGGCAACTAGAAATTATACACACCAAAGTCAATACACATGAATAAAAGTTATGCACTTATACAGTTGCAACTATGACTAGAATTAAATATTCTCTTTCTTCACTGATATCATGAAACTTCAAGATGGAGTAGCTGTATCTACATGATACAAACAATGCCTACAACTCATGTTGACTAAAAAAGATTTTAACATTAACATAAATAGCTGAGGACACTTTTTAACTAGAAAGTAAAATATTCTTCTCATATATTAAGAGAAAGAGAACCTGCAAAATGAAACAATCAAAGAAATGTAGAAATATAGAATTTCAAAGGAGGAGAGAAAGCTGATAAGCACAAGAGCAAAGCATTAACTACAATGACTGCTGAGAAAGACAAGACCGAAAACCTTTGTGTCTTGATCTAAATAAAGAGATTCATAAATAATTCCATCCTACCTGTTGTGAAGGATAAAATGGCAATCTGTGGGATCCTCTGCAGTCTCCTTGCAGAAAGCAAAGAGAGTGAGGAAGTGGCATACAGTACAGATCACGACCGAACCCAGGAACTTGGTCATGAAGTAGAAGCAGAATAATACCACATGCTGGAAGGGAAGAAAGAGAGAAATAAAGAGGAGAATTCAATCAGTAGCTATGGTTGTCTTTTCTGATGAAAATGACTTTATATTTGCTCAAAGTGATATGAGATTTTGGCTCCCCTACTATTAAAAATATATAACATTAATTATTAGAAGAATATGAGAACATTCTTTGTTCAAATTCAAGTCATATCTTAAAGCCCCTTTAAAGTGTTGGGAGCCTCAAATTTGCCAAAAATTTGATGGCAAAATTTCCCCAAAATTGTATCATAATGTGAAAAGGATGTAATTTAAGACACACTTCTGCAAAGATTTTCTCTCAAAGAATGTGTTTGAAGATAAATATTGATAAGAGAATATACAATTTTGGCCTTGTGATGTATGCAGATTTTTTTGTTGTTGTATTTTTACATCTATATTCGACTTCAAATATATTTGTTTTAAAATCCTTGCAGAAATGTGTCTTAGATTACATCCTCTTTCACATTTTGATACATTTTAAGTGAAATTTTGCCATCAAATTGTTGGGGCTCCCACCACTTAAGAGGGGCTTTAAGCTAGCAAAAAAGGCTTCCCATTTACTATTATTGTCAAGATGGAATGAAGAATAATTATCATCACTTTAATTACTAAAACCCTTTTTCAAAATCGCACAAAGTTAAACCACATATTACTGCCTTCATAAGAGACACATTCACTAACTTACATCGGTATTATGCTCCCTCACGTTCTTGCCCGTAGCCTGGGTCATGACCTTTGACTGGGAGTTTGACCCCATGAGGGCCACGGCCAGCAGCGGCACGACGACCGAGGCCAGCCAGAGGACGTGACGCCCACTGAGAGGGGGTGGCAAGAAGAGCAGGGTACACAGGAGTTGGATTGCACTAAGGGTCAGCAGACCAAACATGAAGAAGGTGAAGCAGTTGACCATCCCATTGCAGATTCCTCTGGCCTACGGTCAGAAGTAGAAAGCAAAGGTAAGCAATATGAAGAAAAAAATCATAATATGAAATAAGGTACATGGTATGATCATAGCTAGTAATTACAATGCATGTGAGAATGCAAGGAGGGTAATTAATATTCATAATAGTTCAGAAATTTATTCAAAATGTACAATCAATACATAGTAAAAGTGGGATATAAATGGTAATAACCAAGTTACAAACTGTTCAGTTCAGCTAACTCTAGATGATAATATTGAAGACCTGTATTAACAGGTCTCTAGATTAATGTACAAATACAAATTCATACTGGAATATGCAGTACTTCTTTCAAAATATAATCAAATCAGGCATAAAAGCTTCAAACCTCATATGGCCGATAAGTGGGAAGTTCCATTTGATAGCATTTCAGTATATTTGGCAAGTCCAAGCAATTTTGTCCCTTAAGATACCAACATCATCATAACCTCTCATTATACCTGATCTAGTTGAAAGCCCTATTCATGCTTAGATCAGGCCAAATAACAAGGAAAATGAAACATTCAATTTTTAATTATGTTTATTTATCATTATGCTTATGAATGTAAAGGACAGATAATGCACAGGTACCTTGAACATGCCCTATTGGAAGCAATAAAGGCTGTGTTTGCAAACACTGAAAAAAAAGACTGTTCGGCCTCCTTCAGATATGATGTGGCAAAACTGTGGCAGTTTTATCATTATCATTATGACGTTAAGTATAACACACTTCACACTCCTGTATCTTATAACAAAGTGTTCAGTGAATCCACGTAGGATCTTAGCACGTTGCCATTCGTTAATTTTACACATTACAAAAATGTGGTATGTTCGTTTGCGTCAGATTGCTACATCATATCTGAACAAGCCTTTAGCCTACCTCTCTGATGAGCGAGATGAGACTGATGTTATCCAACCGATGGAATGAGAGAGAACAGGGTAGACTGGTGAGGAGACTGGAGACCTCTAATGGCGACCAGGGGGGATGAGATGATGTCCAGTTGGGCGGAGTCTTCGGGTCGTGGTCTTTGTTCAAACAGATGTGGGGTGGTAGCGGCTCCAAGCCAATGCTGCCAATACAAAACAAAAGTAAAATGGAATCAAGGATTACATTATTACTACAAGATACACTTTAATAGATGTATTTTTGTTTGGAAGAAGTTTTTTAATTTTCACATACACCCTGTATCTCCATGTATTTCTCTTATACATCCTTGTATCAATAAGGAACATAGCTCACATCCTTTTCATGTTATTTTTATCTCACTACACTCTTAAGCTGACTAAACCTTGACCTGTACTTTAAAAAAAAAAAAACAGGCCCAACAATTAAACAGAAGAAAGACTGACTGTACCTGATATCTGCTTGAGCGAAGATGGATGCATTGGTAATATTGAGACTGCTTCCCAAACAGCACACAACCTCTCCATTTTCCTGCATGATCTCCACCATCTCACGGGTTGCTAGGGAAACAAGAACAATCATGGTACCAGAAAATCACTTGATCAGTAATGTGTACAGATCAGAGGGTAAGCTGGGAAGGAAATGAAATCCATAACCGGAGTGTACAGAGTAGCATTTTAGCTGCACATAGTTCTTTGTAGGCCTTTTATCTAGACACTGTATATACACCTGCACAGCGCCTACATCGGTACGAGAATACACCCGATGGTGGCCTGTACTTATACTAGTGAAGAAGAAGAAGAAGGGTCGTCTAGAGTGGAACAGTTTCAAAATATACAAAAGCAAAATGTTTCATGACTTTCAACCAATCATTATTACTTACATGTGCTTGATATTTGGACCTGTGTTTAAATGCTTATTATGTACCATTTGTACCATTTATGATAATTGAACACCATGCAAATCATGGATGAGAAATGCTCAAGGACTATACATCTGAGTGTCAGAATGGTGTCTGAAAGGACTGAAATATCTGGAAATTCTCATCCCTATGAAACAAAATAAGAACAAATGTTGGTTAAGCTTCTTTGGACAAAATTACAAAGAATTTGCTATACTCCAATGGTTAGAGATCAGGGGGGGGGGGGGTTCTCAAAGCCCTTTTTCAATGACAAATGACAAAAAACAGTGACAAATCTGCTGATAACCAATCAAAAGCAAGGATTTCACTAGCTTATAACAAAAACTGTCATTTGTCACTGATGACAAGTTTTGTGAAACGCCCCCCTGGTCTCTAATACTGGGTTTGCAGCAAAATTCTTTCTGTAAAATCACAAAGACAGAACTCACTTTCTGGAGTGACATCTGTGAAGAGGGGTACAAGGAGGGGGACATTGTCGATCCTCTCTATGTGTGGTCTGATGTTGGCTATCCCTCGAGGTAACTTGGCCTGGCAAGAGAAAACACATCAATATTTCGCTGATCTTTATCTATAGCTTAACCCTAGTTTCAAACAGAGTATTACATGATTTTCATTACACTATATCAATTATCAAGAAGTTATTTTTCTAATTACCGTACAACAATTACGACTTTTGAAAAGCCAATGATGTGTTGCCCCATAAATTCCTTTGATATAGAAATTACTGTAAATGATATCCCATAATCTGTAAAGCATAGTATTTTAAATTTAAAAAATTGTCGGTATTGAAATATGAAACTTCACAATTATGCCTAGATTACAATATTCTGTAATGGCTACAAATAAATGATGCTAACTGTTGTGATCCAATGTATATGTAGTCATTTAAACTGATCTTGTATTTTCGTATTTATACCATTAGACATCCCATAATGAAAGAAAAAAACATAGATTGACATAAACTGTACTACTCCTAACATCTGTGATATCATCCGCTTAAAATCAGAAATAGAAATACAGCTTCCAAATCTTACCCTGTTTGAAATATCAAATCCTCCAGCTGTTTCACTCTCTGTCTGATGGCTCAGGGTATCTGTCCCTGCTGCAGAGACATCGCTATTAAAAGTCTGCGTCTCAGAGATCTGACGCTGTCTGTTGGAAAGATCAAACGGCCTGGCTGATGTCTGACTCAAGAGGGCATCGGTCTCTTTGGCATCTTCAGAGTTGTTGGGGTTCGAGGCCCGTGTTTGATGAAGAGGAAGGGTGGGAATGGATTGCGAGTTTGGTGATGATGGAGATGATGGATCGGATGATGTCTCAATGTGATTTTGGTCTCCTAGCAATGCATCATCCTCCTTTGGTCCTGTACTTTCAATGCAAGAAGTATCCTTTGAATGATGCGACGTTTTTGTCATACTTTCAACATGAGTATCTTCCTGTATTAAGGAAGGCTTCTGAAGTCCTCCTTCTTCATCTTTGTCCTTATCTCCCTCCTCCTCCTCCTCCTCATCGTTTGCATCTTCGGTGTCTGCATCCCTGCTGCATGGCCTTGCTAATTTAGGAATGTCAGCTGATCCTTTCATAGAAACTACCACACTTTCACATGGTCTGCTCCCATCGTCAATATTACTCCCTTCATTTACTTGTTGGCTAGAAACAATGTCACTTTTTTCTTTCACCTCCTCTCCTATCAAGCTCTCCATATCTACCACTACAACTGCCTCCACAGGATCAAAGCGTACTCTCTGTGCCTCCACCTCGATCTGAACCTAGGAATGAAAGAATGGAGAAATGAATCATAATCACATACATTGTACATCATATTTGAATATGTTTAAGAAAAAACAAGAGGGGGTTATCATCGCCGTCATCATTGCCATCGTCATCATCATTATCATCATAGCCATTGTCGTCATCGCAGTCATCATCATCATCGTCATCATCATCATCATCATCACCATCACCATCATCATCATCGTAGTCATCATCATCATCATCATAGTCGTTGTCGTCGTTGTTGTCGTTATCATCATCATCATAGTCGTTGTCGTTGTCGTCGTCATCATCATCATCATCATCATCAATGGAAATCATACAGGAAAGAGCTGAATAACAAATTGAGAGTAAAAGACAGTTCCTAAAAGGAAAGAGGAAGTGTATTATAATGGTCTGACTTCCCATTATTCCTAGACGTACCTGTGCTTCATCAGCCGAGTGGGGAGACGACGTCTCCGTCCCATCCGACTTGGGTTCCCTGGCATCACTCTGCCTGTTTCTCATCTCTCCGTCGGTGATGGTGTTATTATCATGTCCGCTGCTGCTGTGGCTGGAGTACTGGCGGGACATGTCTCCCGTGTGAGGGAGGTGGGAGGAGCTGGAGGACGAGGAGTCCTGGTCGAGCAGGGAGATGTGGCAGTTCCATCCGGCCTCCAGGCCAAGCTTCTCAGAGAATACCTATGGATGGAAGAAAGGGGGAAAACTAGATTTAGAGACATGTGAGTTGGTCAAGTGGTTCCGAGGTCAGCTCGGTGGTCTTCAAATTGGGTTCAAATCTGAATAATATATGCCTTTAAAATACACAACTTGCAGGCACAGATAAATCATAAGACAAATCTTATTGGCAGATCTTGTTGGGACAGTTGGGACACCTCAAGCAAGAGGAGAATAGAGAGGAGATGTGAGGAGAGAGGAGGGCAGAGCAGATCGTACTTAAAATGATTCTATGTAAAGAATTACCCTGCTTCTCAGTTCTTGGTCTCGGGAGAAGTGGACGAATCGTATACAGGCATTGTCCAGCTGCTCAAGTAGGGCTACAATGTCTCCTTTTGCCTGATAGTTACTGGTTACCATGCCGATGAAGATCTGCCCACACTGAGATCTGGATGAATGAGAAAGAGAGAAAGAGAGAAAGAGAGAGAGAGAGAGAGAGAGAGAGAGAGAGAGGAAAAGAGAGGGAGAGAGAAAAAGAGAGAGAGAGAGAGAAAAAAAGAATGACTATTACATTCTCACAAATCAAAGGTTAAGAAGACCAATACATGGAAAGATTTGTTTAGGTAAATTGTAGGGTGGGAGATAATAGCTCTTTCTTGAAGTTCTGTCATACTGATGGTGTTTGTGCAGGATCCGTCCAACCTTGTACATTGTCATCATAACCATCATCCTCATTAATATCATCATAATCACCATCATCATCATAATCACCACCATCATCATCGTCACCATCATCATCTTCATCATCACCAACCATCATCATCATAATCATCAAACATCATCATCATCATCATCCTCATAATCACCATCATCCTCATCATAATCGTCGTCATCATCTTATTCTCATCATCACTGTCATTCTCATCATAATCATCATCACCATCATCATCATCATCATCATCCTCATTCTCATCATCACTGTCATTCTCATCATAATCATCATCACCATCATCATCATTCATTATCCTCATCATCCTTTTTCTCATCATCATCATCACCATCATCCTCATCCTAATTATAATCATCATCATCACCATCATCATCTCCTTAATCCTCTTCCTTCTCCTCCTCCTCATCACCTATTTCACAACCATCACCATCATCAAAATCATCACCATCATCATTATCATTATCATCACCATCACCATCATTATCATCATCATCACCATCACCATCATCATCATCACCATCATCGTCATCATCACCATCATCGTCATCATCATCACCATCATCGTCATCATCACCACCAACATTACCATCATTATCATTTTCATCATCATCATCATCATCATCATCATCCTCATCCTCATCCTCATCATCATCATCATCATCATCCTCATCATTATCATCATCATCATCATCATCATCTCCACCACCATCACCACCACCACCACCACCACCATCATCGCCACCTTCATCATCACCTCCACCATCATCTCCTTAATCCTCCTCCTTCTCCTCCTCATCATCTATTTCACAATCATCACCATCATAATCATCATCATCATACTATGACTTACTTGCAGCATTCTTCAGCGCTTCTTATTGTTCCATGTTTATTCATGGTCGAATCCAGGCTATGGTATTTCCTTGTGCGGTGGACAGCTGTATTAGGTTCTCTGCTTGTATCCATATCCCACGAGGATCTGAGTCAAAATATACCACATGTAAAAATAGCACTTCATCATAGTTTTAGCATAATCACAGCTGCTGAAAATAAAACATATTATACAACGCCTACTAAGATTCTTGCAACCTCATTGGTCAATTATTGATCACATGACATGCGCTATAAGTACTGTTGAACAGCATCATTCTCAAGCCGTTTGATCCTTTCGCACCATTGCACGCTGACGTCACTAAGGATGTACAAAGTATATGGTGAGGTACGGTGGTGTCACTGTGCAATGGTACCAATGGATCAAACGAAATTACACTCCGCGTCACAATAAACATAAAGCTTGGTATGCGCATGGTTTGCTGCCTGTTTAATAGTGCGCGCTTACTGTCAGCAATTTCATCAATTAAAAACAAACAAAAAATCGCTGAGATTTAGGCCCAGGAAAACTGTTTTAAGCTCATAAACGTCCGAGATGTTGTATAAAACAAATAGTGAATGGTCTTTATTTGTGCAATGAAACAAGATCTTGCATTCGGTGAAAGATGAGATGCTCCATTCAACTCGGCTGCGCCTCCTTGAATATATAGCGTCTCTTATCTGTCACCTTGTGCAAAATCTTGTACCATTGCACTCATGGCCTTTCACTATTTGTATATTATAATTCCCCTCTTATCCACAATCCTTTTCTTTCTTTAAATGCCCCTTCTTTTGAGTGTTCAAATTCTTTTCACAAATATCATCCCATGCACAGCTAGGGAAGGTTTCATCGACAAGATATAAGCATGAAATACATACAAAATTAATCTACAGGTACCGCAAAACGTGAAAATAAAATAAGTATTTTAAGGATTAAAAAATTCATCCAAAATGAACTTCCAACATGCAAAAAGAATAACATTAATACAGTGTGTACATATAGTTGATCGGACAAGAGACTGATCTGATTTCTATAAAAAAATCTTTGAATTTCACAAGAGAAAGATTGCTTTTATGTCACGTAATGTACATAAATCTGGTTGAAAAACAAGACATTGATCCTAAATACTATGCAGCTTCTTCCTTTCTTGTCAATGTGATAATTTTGTGTCCAAGTAATAATGATTACAATATACAACAGTTCACAGGTAGCACATGTCCCAATGACCCTGAATATCCACAGATTTTCAAAACATAAAATGATCCCACTTTGTACATTTTGAAATAATCACTCCTACAGCGATGGAGGTGTTACACAATAGTCTTTGTTTCCCCCTTTTAAAGAATACTTCCACAAATGTATCATGGAGTGCACTACTTGTGCATAAATGAATAATGATTACATAACTTTCATATGCAAGTATCCAGTATTTTGTCTCCGTGTATTTCATAATTTGGTCTGCAATAACCTTTATCTGCTCATACTCAGACTGCAACTATGAACTGGCTTATTACATGTTGATCTTTTTTTTTTTTTTTTTTTTTAAAACAAGTACCTAGCTGATCATACCTGGCCAAACCTGGTATCTCAGGCAAATCATGATCATCAGCACGCTTGTGATGGGGAGGCAACTCAATATAATAGTCTCCAAGACGATCATCAATGGACTCCGCCATGGGCTGGTAGGCAAACGCAGTACAGTACGATGATAAGGTAGCTCTCTGGTAAAAATCTAGAATTTTCTTGCTGCAAGTACATTGATTGTTAAAAGGATAAAACTTGTGTCATTAGAACAAAATTAAATTGGATCATTCTGTAATTCAAATTAGACACATCTTAAAGAGAAGAAAAGTGAAGGAGAATTATAATGAGAGTGGTAAATAGGAAGAAGCAAGAATATAAATATTAATCAACAGAGCAATATTATAATTGCACTTGCATTAGATCATCAGAAATGTATCACTGTGTTTTTATGAAAGCAGAAATGATGATGAGTATAAACTAGTTGTGTGCCTGTAATACTCGCTAAGTAAAAGGTTTTAGTTTAAGTGCATGGGAGTATATCTGCCTGACATATGCACGATAAAAAATCATCTTAAAATCAAGCAAAACAGTCTAACATTTTTATTCTATTAGATATAATAGTATTGCATATTTATACATCCTTCACCAAATAAACATTACCTTTCATTTTCTGTTAGTGAAAAGAGGTTAGAGCCATCCCAGAATTCTGAGCAGAGGTCAAGAAGGAGGCTAGCACTTCCTTGGGTCAAAAGCTGCTTACATCCTACAAGATACAGAAAGACAGTGTTATCATCCCATCTCATTAGAATGAGTGGTTGTTCAATTTTCACTGGTCCTAAAAGCCAATCTTGAGCTCTGGTTCGGGCATAGTATGTCAGGGGAATATAGCTATAATTCATTCTGGATTGTTTATCCTGCAGTAGATTGATTGTTTGAACCAGTAAAATAAAAACAACCTCACAAAAAGTTGCTGGAAATCATCTTCAATAAAAACCACACCTCTCAATTTCACATCGTGACCCGTGTTTAATAAGCACATCGTGTCGGACCTACCTACCATGATTTACTTATCTTTCCATGCTCATGACTTTATATCCCCTATACATTTTCTACCAAAATTGTTTGGCCTACATGTATGTCATTTATTTGTAATCTTGAACATTCAGTGTAAGTTTTGTTGGATTATGTGAAAATTTATTTTCTATCAGTACCAGAACTCAAGCTTATCATTGAATAGAAATCAATCTCTTTAGTATTCACTTGTCTGAGTGCTTCTGCTAATATAGAAGGCATTCATTCACGAGTCCAATGAAAGTGATGAAATATTTGATATGATGCATAGAGATTGTAACATACCTGTAGACGCTTGCTGAACCAAGACTGATAATGTGTGAGGAGCTGGGATGCGTTTCTTAATGAACGATCGTGATCTAGCAAATCTCCTTCCTCCCACATCATTCTCGTCAGCATCACTCTATGATTCAAAAACAAAATGACAACAATTAGAAATAGTGACATCACCAATTTGATAGATCATTGTATGATTATATAATGCTGAATGTGATAACATCATAGAGGAGGCGCGATGACTCAGTGGTAGAGCAGCAGTCACGTAACTGGGAGTTGCCGGGTTTGAAACCAAGTCGATGCGCTTGTGCCGTTTGGTAAGGCATTAGTTCTCATTACCAAGAATAATAAACATAGAAGAACTTACAGGTAGTTTGTAAAGTGCTAACTTCTGTTTGAGTTCGAAGCTCTCAGTTGCTTGGTCTGTGAAACCCATCACTTGAGCTATCTGGCAAAGACACCTGATGCAGGAGAGAATGAGAGAGAGAGAAAGAGAGAGAGAGAGGGGGGGGGGGATTATGAAAAAAATTAATAGATCAACGGAACAAGAATACAGACAAAACATTTCTTTGTTATATATATATATATATATATATATGTACCAATTCATTATGAATTGAAAATACTTTGAATTAAGGTGGAAAAGGCTACTTCTGCAATTTATTTGAAGGGTGTGAATTACATGGTACTTGTGACAAACACCCTCTACTAATGGGAACACTGTTGCAATCACATATTATCTTTCATCTTCACATCATCTGTTTGGTGTAAAACCTAGGTAATAATACAAAACAAATATTATAGAGAATACAATGAAGTGTATAAAAAAACAGGAATGATTAGTACCTTCTCTGGGACACATGCATGTAATGTTTGCTCTCTTCCGTGTTCACGCTAGAAGCAACATGGTCCATGAAAGTGCTGTGAGTCTCTACTGTGTTGGTATTACAGGTGTTCATCAGTATAGTCAGGCCCTGTAATGAAAGAGGAAAACCCCCCAAAAAAGATTACTTATCTATTTCCACCATTCATTAAACAAAAAAGAATCACTTCATTACAGACGTAAATGAACTGAACTGAACTGAAAATATACAAGTTATATTAGCTTGTCAAACAAATTGATCTTTGATGGGATTGTTTTACCTAACTGGTAAGATACCCTATATGCTTATAAAAAAGCAATATGCAGAGCTGCCAACCTTGTGCGACCAAAAAAAGGAATCATGGTGGCAAAAAAAGGAATTTCAAGTAAAAAAAGGAATTCATAAAAACAAAACTTACAACCACGCGCGACACACTTCCAATGCAGAAATTTTCATTCATCATGCTGATTTTTCCATACAAGCAGGTAATTTTTTTGATGGTTATTTTGGTATTATCGGCATTTCATTTTTTTTGGAGAATATTTTTCTCTTAGTATGTTTAAAATTAGTTTTCTATTGAATTTGTGATCAAATCACCATTTTAGGGCAGTTGTTTGACGTGTGGTATGTAAAAAAAAAAAAAAAAAAAAAAAAAAAAAAAAATTAAAAAAATTATTAAAAAACGTATTTTTTGAAGAAAAAACGTAATACCGTAATTGGGAGGAAAAAACGGAGTAATTCCGGCAAAAACGGAATGGTTGGCAGCTCTGAATATGGGGACCTATGGCGTTAAATCCTCTCTGAGGGACAACATGCTTGCCAAACCTGATTTTGTATGCTTATAAAAAAGCAACATGGGGACCTACCCAGCAAACACAGAACGTTTTCAGAACGTTTTCAAAACGTTTTTTTTAGGTCCTGTACGTCTTCGTCCTAAATGAACGTTTTAAAAACGTTTATATAACATTAAAGTTTGGACTTCTCATTTACGTCAAAGTTTAGGTTTTTGAGAACGTTTAAAAAACGTTTTTTGGACGTTACAAAATTAAACGTTTGGTATAGGACGTTTACAGAACGTTTGATATAGGACGTTTACAGAACGTTTGATATAGGACGTTTACAAAACGTTTGTGGACGTTACAAAATAAACGTTTTGTACATAACGTTCACAGAACGTTTTATATACGTCCAATTCAATAAATCAACTAAGATTTTTTTAAAAACAAATACCAGAATTAAGCATCATATTTTGTCTACGTCCAACTCCTAAGGATAAATAAAAACAAATGAAAACAGATCACTAAAATACTGTAGGCGATTTCTTGAATTGAAATGAAAACGAGATTTGTTTGTTTTATCATATAAATGCATACACAATTCATAAACAAAAATACACAAGCAAAACACATTTTTATACATTTTACATACTCAATTTTATTACCGGTAATTTCAAATCATTTATCTTACATCTTTACACAACAACGAACGAGGCCGCCGCCGCCGAGGATTGATCGATGACGTCAGCGCTAGCCGTGCCCGGCTGCGTTATTGCCCGGCTAGCTAGCTAGCCGGCCATGTGCGTGAAAATTACATTGAGAATTTTCCCATTGAATACCGTGTGTGCCTTTGCAAGAGCTATCAAGAACTCCTGAACTATCTACCTAATTTGTGAGACTGCAACACCAATGTAAGTGATATTTTACCATTTTGATATCTGTTAGGTGTTTAAATGTTGTTTGAGTGAATTCGAGACGTGTAAAATGTGGGAAAACATTTAAATGAGTATCGGCTTGTGTCGTGACATGTCTGCATGTAACTCCGGGAAGCTCCAACAACACCGGCGCGCAGCGTCGGCGCGCCGGTGTTGGAGCTTCCCGGAGTTAGTCTGCATGCATGCTGCATTCATGCATTAGCGATAACGTGCATGAAAATTTACTTTTAACCAACCTGTGAGTGTGAATGCAATGTGATACATGCCAAACAAAAAGGCGTATGTTAACCAGACGCGTTACTGTTATTGTTGATTGTTGTATGATTGAATCCAGAATGATGTGAATTAACCCAACTTTCACCTAACAGTAACACATTAATACATGTCATGTAGCAGAAAGAGTTACTTAAAATCACTGAAAGAACTTGAATTTATTTCTGATATGGTAAAGGTCTACATCATACATGTACATTGTAACTGTAAGTTAGTCTAGTAGATCTATGACCGAGTGACTTAAAGTCTTCAGTGAAGATGGCCATGTCATTGTGTTTCGGACTCCCCACACGTATCCGCACCGCTGGTATTAGATTGCGCGTGGCCATTTTGCCCACTAAATTTCACATTTCCAAACGTGAATACAGCCACACATTTGCACGGGAGTCAAAATCAGGGGGGGGGGGGGGGTCTGCCTATCATTTGATAGGCAGACCCCCTTTTTTGTTTGTTCATTTGAAAGGGGGCTGGGGCGCAAGCTGGGGCGTGTTTAATAGAATTATCAAATAAAAAAATAAATAAAAAGGGAGAGGGGGGCTTGCCCCACGACCCCCCCCCCCCCCTGCAGGGTCCGCTTATGTCCGTGTTATATAGAATTATCAAATTTAAAAAAAATAATAAAATAAATAATAATAGGGGGAGGGGGCTTGCGCCCCAGCCCCTATCAAATGAACAAAAAAAGGGGGGGGGGGTGGTCTGCCTATGTCCGTGTTGAATTGAAATTGAACAAGAAAACAAAATAAGAAAAACAAAATAAAGACTTTAGAAAAAATGTTTAAGTGGATTTTTTTTTTTTTTTTACCCTTTCATCCAATTTTGATGATATTTTTAGTGTTCTTGTTAAATTTTACTCTACTTTACATAACATCCCAATTTCAGCCTGGAGTACCACTTTAAGTGCTAACTTAACCCTAATAGCACCTGGGGGGGGGGCCATAATGGCCCCCCCCCCCTCGAGATTGTTCGCGACCATTCCGCCGCGCAATTTTTTTTGACCGCGCTGCTCGCTGACTTTTTACTTTCAAGTCTTGCGCATCTTTTGACACCATTTTCGCGAAAATCAGGAATACCGTTATGCTGCACGGCCTTTTATACACGCTCGTCCAAACGAAAATGGCTCAAAAACGTGATTTTGTGTACAAACTCAATGCAAATTGAGTTTTCTCACCTTATTCATAAAGATATGATTATTTTCACTTTCTTTGGCTGAAATTAATTTATTATAGCACAATTATGCTTCAAAATAGTTCTATGATAAATTTTACGAAAAAAACACAACAAAAACAAAGGTGGTAGCAAGGTCTGAAATACCCCGGTGCTATTAGGGTTAAGAGAGTTTTCTGAATACCACCCCTGCTGATATACACAACGAATCACCAGCATAAAGAATTTTGTTAGCATTTTTGGCCTGGACATTGTCAATCTCTAGGTGTGCATCAACATACGCTACTTGTATGAGTACAGTAGACCACTGCCTTTGTTGTCGAGTGCTGCGCTGCAATTGAATTTATATGCTAGAAGGATGCTAGATGATGTTTTAACCCTAATAGCACCTGGGGGAGGGAGGGGGGGGGGCATAATGTACCAATTCATCAAAATTGAAAATTAACATGTTGAAATGAATTCATAAAGCTTGAACATTTTTCAAAAATTCTTTTCTTGCTTGATATTTTTCTAATGTCTGTGATGTTTTTCCAGATATGGAGTGTGACCCTGAGCCACTTCGCAGAAGCCCGAGAAAGGCAGATAAGTCGAAGACTAAGGAACTTCCTCTCCCCAAATTGTCAACAACATCCATGATGGCCAGATTTGTCCCCTTAAGCCCGACGGGCCCAATCCAGAGGGGATCATCTCCATCTACAACTACATTCCCCTCTCCTTCGACTTCTCGCCAAAGCCAGCCGCCGACACCAAAAGCTAGAACCTTGGACAGTAAGTATTTACGTAGAGAATTTCACAAACAAAATATCTCTTCTCAAGAACTTAATAGTATGTTTCATAGGAGGTCAATTGATTAGATTTTGGAGTACAGCATATTTAAACTACAAACAAAATTTACTATTTTTTACCAAGATGCTACACTGATATAAGAGAGAGAGGTTGTCAATATAAATACAACATCAAAAGTAAGTTCCCCCCTAAAGAGCCCCATCAAATCTTCCAGTGGAAAAATCAAGAAAAAAAACGTAATTTTTTGTTCATGTTGTGATCATTCAGCCGTTAAGTCAAGGATGTCACTAATTTTCGAGAATCTGCTTCCTAACAACCCTAGCTATATCCAATGCTTGGTTTCAACTTGAATAATTTGTTATACTCGAAGATTTGATGGGGTTCTTTAGGGGGAAACTTTCTTTTGATGTGTTTAATTTTGATTTATTTTTATCAAAAAAGCAGGGGTATATTTTTCTGCAAAATTGCTTTCAGATTCTTTCTGTATGTGTTGCATTGTCTGATGCTTTGTACAAGTATTGTCATTGCAGCTTGGTGATGTATTCCTGAAATGCGATAGTTGAAAAGCTGTCGTACATATCAGTCACACTAAAATTACATACTCTTCTTAGCTACCAAAATGACCTAATTTGTTAATGTATTTTTGTTTACTCCTTTTGTTTTCCTAGACAATTTTCAACAGCAGGTACTTCAAAAACTTCAGAAGCTGGAAGATGTCCAGGCCCAGATAGTGGAGACGCTGGCAAACCTGGTTGCCAAATCATCAGTGAGTTTACGGGCAGGTCCTGCCGACCTGCAGGAGCCCTTTGCGGAACCGCTCAAGACAGGGAGTGAATTCGACTTGCTCGAAATGAGACTCGTAGAGTCTGATTTTAAGAAGAGAATGGTAAGTTTAAAAATACTTGCATACTAAATTAGCATTATTTGATCATCCATTCAAATGACTTTGTTTTTCCTTTTTGTACAGGTTTAATTATCTAAACCTGAAATATCCTGAGTTTCTGATTTAAACATGCCTTGATTACTTTATAGCCATGTTTAAAAAAAAAAGTGAAAGCCTGTGAATTTTGCAAATGATAAATTAATATTTACCGCATCAGGGTGAAGGTTTTAGCGGAGAAACATTCATAATAATGTCTGGAAATGAGACGGTTGGCTCCTATTTATGTGAGAATCTACGGCATTGTAATTGATAATGGTTCTTTTAATTTCAGATCAACTACCTGAGTCTAGTCGGCGGGGGCAATATTGCCCAAACAAGTCGGCGTATCATGAAAAAGCTGGGGTCAAATAATCTTTGGTCAGATTTCAACGTGAATGGGAGGAAGGGGAAGCGTGGTCTGAAGTCAACAAGATTTGTTCCCGTCATTGTCAGTAAGTAATCAATTAGTATATGATTAGCCAATTTCAATTTTATTTTATATGTTTCTGGATTCACCCGATGAGTTACAATGATTGGTGATCAATTGGACATTGATGGTCTCTAGCAACCTTGCTGCCTTTGAAGTCGCATAATAGCATTGTTTTCTGCTTGTAAGGTAGCTGTTGAATTTGGCCTCTAAGGAGTAGTTATGTTTTATGCCCATCTGAACAAGGAATTACTTATGTGAGAGTGTGCAGATGTGTATCCATGTATTTCTTCATACAAAAATGCCCATTTTTGCAAAACAAAAAAAAGGGGTGGGCCATAACATGGGAACCGACATACCATTTTCCCCTAATACATTTGAGAGGAGTGTAATGATATTGATTGTCCGAATTGCCATGGAATGACCCATTTGTCATTTAAGGTGTGTAATCTGTATCGTCTTATTTTAATGTGTCATCAAAAATAATTTTAATATAATGATCCATGGCGTCTGCACTTACGTCTTTCAGGAGCCTGCATGAAGACCGACCAGGGCGCCAAAGAGATGGAGATTGAAGAAGTCGTAGGGGACTTTCTCAAGCGAACCCCATTTCTTCCAGGAGGAAAGAAATGGAAGGTAAATTCCTTTTACTTTTGTTTGTGTTTTTATTTTTTATTTTTTATTTTTTTCTCTTTATATTATGTGGATTTCTATCAAAATACAAAAATATGTTGCAAGAGAATATCAGATCAATTTTCTATTTCAAAGGGCATTCAGCCTTTTTTGACCAATTTTTGTTTGGACATTAAAAAAATGTGTATTTCAAAGTTATCTTTTGATTGAATGAGTGAAAATTCTGGTGTTACGTGTATGTTCCCTTTTAAAGGGATAGACCCAATATCTGTAAAACAATATTGTACATGAAGCACATCATTAGTCCAGTTTTGCCCTTGTTGATAGGGGTGGCCGGATTCACCTCACTGCCACCCTAGCTTATCCAGACGTCAGTTTTTAGGCATTGGTCTCGAGACTTAATATTTTGTGGACAGGCAATAATATTTACTTATGTGCAGCCTCTTCAGATATAATTTTGGTTCATAATTTACATTATGCCAGTTTGTCACCAAATGAGCTTGTATAGGCGCTGTTTTTAGGGAGGGGGAACATCATGCCCCCTAGTTTTTTTATGGTTTAGTTGAAATGAACATTTAATTTATAAATAAAGGTTGTTTGCTCTGATTTGCAGAAACCTGATACCGATGGGGCTAGAGTTCCAGCTGTCGCTGCCGAAGATGTTGCCAAAGATGTTGCTGCTGTTGCAGATGCCACTGAAGACGAGGAGGAGGGTGTCGTGGAGAATTAAAAAGGATAAACGCTGATGACATCTGTTCTCGATTCGCTATGTAGTTACATACTGGCTTCTGATAAAACTCATTTATAGAACAAATCTGGACCTAACTACAAAATCTTTGGTGGATCAAAAGGACAATATATTAAATGGTATTTGAGACATATACAGTTCTCATAAAGGTTTTACCGGAGGTCAATCACACCAATTATGCCAAGTTTTCTTTGTCATTTAGTTGGTACATGTTTTCAGTACAAATTAACAACATATTTCAGGAATCAAAGAGGAAATTACGGGTTCCGTAAATCACTTGAGTTACTTTTGTTGAGTATGCTGTAACCAAAAATGCTATGCGTGTGCTGCCAAATTCATGACACTAGATATATTTATAGTCTTGCCTTTCCTATGTATAGATTGGTAAATTTAAGTTTTCATACTTGCCAGTTATGACATATCTTCAAATTGTATCTCATTAATGTAAATAATTATGTGTTGATTGTTACTATGTTATATGATGGATTTTGTATTTCATGGAAGATGAAAGTTCTAATGCTGGCTTCTGATAAAACTCGTTTATAGCACAAATCTGGACCTGACTACAACATCTGTTGGGGATCAAAAGGACAATATAGTAAATGGTAATACTATACAGTTCTCGTTAAGGTTTTACCAGAGGTCAATCACACCAATTATGCCCAGTTTTTTTTGTCATTTAGTTGGTACATGTTTTCGGTACGAATTAACAACATCTTTTCAGGAATCAAAGAAATTACGGGTTCTATAAATCACTCAAGTTACTTTTGTTGAGTATGCTGTAACCAAAAATGCAATATGTGTGCTGCCAATTTTTTTACACTAGATATATATTTATAGACTTGCCTTTTTTATTAATAGATTGGTAATATTGAGTATTCATACTTGCCACTTACTATAATGACATATCGTCATCTTGTACATTTTTTTCTTGTAAATAACCATTGTATCTGTGGTTTCAAATGGACCATCCCAACCAAATTTCTGTTGGCTGTTTATAATCTTATTTAAGTCTATTTTACGCCAATTTTTCAACCGTATTTCTCTAGATTTTCTCCTTGTGATATCACTTGTCTATCACCAGCCTGAAATAGACGTCTATTGGATGTTCGTATACCACATGGTGTTATGAAAACTTTCAGTTGTGAATACTTTATCACCACGGAAACCTACAGAGAACATTGTATCTTTTTATAAGTAACCTTGAAATACATGTACTATTATTACCAAGCCTTTGAACATTTATTTATGTTTGATAATAAAATCCTGAAATCGATCAAATGTGTGACCCAGTATTTATTTCATATACCATTTGTATTTGTTGAACATTCTTAACACTTTTGCAGGACGTTCTTAAATGTTTGTTGCGCATTCTTTCAACGCCCGAGACATTTTCAGACATTCTATAAAGGTTTTCTGAACAATCTCCTAAAACGTTTTATGAACGTTTTAGACGTGTTTTAAAAGGTTTTTTAAACGTTCTTAAAACGTTTGTAGACCATTTGGACGTTTAGAAAACGTTCTATAAACGTTCCAGACGTGTTTTAAAAGGTTTTTTAAACGTTTGTAGAACATTTGGACGTTTAGAAAACGTTTTATAAACGTTCCAGACGTGTTTTAAAAGGTTTTCTAGACGTTCTTAAAACGTTTGTAGAACATTTGGACGTTTAGAAAACGTTTTATAAACGTTCCAGACGTGTTTTAAAAGGTTTTCTAGACGTTCTTAAAACGTTTGTAGTGCATTTTAACGTTTTAAAAACGTTTTAAGAACGTTCCAAACGTTTTTAACAACGTCAACAATATATTTAGAACGTTTTCAAAAGGTTTTTGGACTTTTCGAATGTCTGAAAGGTTTTTAAAGGTTTTTTTTTGGTTCTTTTAACGTTTAAAACACGTTTTTAAAACGTCCAATAAAACGTTTTAAATACGTCGGAAACCTACCACATTTTGACGTCCAAAAAACGTTTTCACAAAACGTCCAAAAACCAACTTGGAACGTTTTTAGAACGTTCAGAAAACGTCCAATTGTTAGTTGGGTATGGCTTTAAATCCTCTCTGAGGGACTACATGCTTGCCAAACCTGATTTGTATGCTTATAAAAAAGCAACATGGGGACCTATGGCTTTAAATCCTCTCTGAGGGACTACATGCTTGCCAAACCTGAATTTGTATGCTTATAAAAAAGCAACATGGGGACCTATGGCTTTAAATCCTCTCTGATGGACTACATGCTTGCCAAACCTGATTCTGTATGCTTATAAAAAGCAACATGGGGACCTATGGCGTTAAATCCTCTCTGAGGGACTACATGCTTGCCAAACCTGATTTTGTATGCTTATAAAAAAGCAACATGGGGACCTATGGCTTTAAATCCTCTCTGATGGACTACATGCTTGCCAAACCTGATTTTGTATGCTTATAAAAAAGCAACATGGGGACCTATGGTTTTAAATCCTCTCTGGACTACATACTTGCCAAACCTGATTTTGTATGCTTATAAAAAAGCAACATGGGGACCTATGGCTTTAAATCCTCACTGATGGACTACATGCTTGCCAAACCTAATTCTGTATGCTTATAAAAAAGCAACATGGGGACCTATGGCGTTAAATCATCATTGAGGGACTACATGCTTGCCAAACCTGATTCTGTATGCTTATAAAAAAGCAACATGGGGACCTATGGCTTTAAATCCTCTCTGAGGGACTACATGCTTGCCAAACCTGGTTTTGTATGCTTATAAAAAAGCAACATGGGGACCTATGGCTTTAAATCATCATTGAGGGACTACATGCTTGCCAAACCTGATTCTGTATGCTTATAAAAAAGCAAACATGGGGACCTATGGCTTTAAATCCTCTCTGAGGGACTACATGCTTGCCAAACCTGATTCTGTATGCTTATAAAACAGCAACATGGGGACCTATGGCTTTAAATCCTCTCTGATGGACTACATGCTTGCCAAACCTGATTTTGTATGCTTATAAAAAAGCAACATGGGGACTTATGGCTTTAAATCCTCTATGAGGGACTACATGCTTGCCAAACCTGATTTTGTATGCTTATAAAAAAGCAACATGGGGACCTATGGCTTTAAATCCTCTCTGATGGACTACATGCTTGCCAAACCTGATTCTGTATGCTTATAAAAAAGCAACATGGGGACCTATGGCTTTAAATCCTCTCTGATGGACTACATGCTTGCCAAACCTGATTCTGTATGCTTATAAAACAGCAACATGGGGACCTATGGCTTTAAATCCTCTCTGATGGACTACATGCTTGCCAAACCTGATTTTGTATGCTTATAAAAAAGCAACATGGGGACTTATGGCTTTAAATCCTCTCTGATGGACTACATGCTTGCCAAACCTGATTCTGTATGCTTATACAAAAGCAACATGGGGACCTATGGCTTTAAATCCTCTCTGCTGGACTACATGCTTGCCAAACCTGATTCTGTATGCTTATAAAAAAGCAACATGGGGACCTATGGCTTTAAATCCTCTCTGATGGACTACAGTACATGCTTGCCTCTCTGAAAATAAGTTTGCTCCAGAATATTTGTCCAGTAAAAATTATCATCTACTGTTGTAGACTTTAGTTGAAATGGGTGGTGTAAGATATAAAGTGATTGAAAAGGATAGAGATAAAGACATAGTGGAACTACAGAAAGACAGTAAGTAACAACGTGAGAATGAGAAAAAGGGAGAGAGAGACAGAGAGAGAGAGAGAGAGAGAGAGGGGGAGGGGGTGGAGAGCAGGCAAAGTTTCAAGCTTTCTTACCATCGGTTTTAAGGAACTGATGTGTCTATCCCAATTTGTTTCATCAAACTCAACACCATACAAACCCTGTAAGGAACAGAATATATAATGTTTGTTTAAACATAGACAAATTTAACTCATAAAGAATACATAATACAGATCCATCTTTCATGAAAAGATTGACATGTTCACAAATCTTGTTACAAAAAAACAGGATCCTCAATGTGAAGCAGAAATTTGAACAAACTCACTATATACATGTACGGTAGCTAAAACATTTGCCAACAACTCAACATAAATCCGAACAGAAAATAAATTCACTGGCTTATGTAGCTATTCTTACCTATTAAAGGGTATTGGCAAAACTGGTTGAACCATACTTTGTCTTGATAGCCTTCCATAACAAGCTCTTGCATCATTAAAAGACCAATACCTCCAATATCACAGTATCTTTGTGTATTGTTAGTGGCTATTGGGGTAATATATTTTTTGATGGTCTCATTAGTGTGACTGTGATATACAGTTTAATTGGTTTACTTACTGATGAATCTTGAGAGAGGGTCAGCACTTCTGCATGATGCTCAGGAAAGTGATCTGTCAGAGAGGGAAAAATAAGGCGATTTTGAAGAGTAAGAAAGATTCATTGATCCAGAGTCTTAGGATGTATCCACTAGAAAAGAACATTTCTACATGTACTCGAATCTTAACACCTTCAGTCAAAAGGGTGCCAAATCTCCCAAGAATTTAAATGTTCCATATGTACTAAAGAAATTGTATTCTATTTCAAAAATTTCATCTGACATTGTGACCCTGAAATTCATCTCTGCACAACATAAATTTGAGCTACATTTTATGGTTAGCATGATTCTCTTCAAAAACAATTTCTCATGTTATCATGGTAAGAAGATTATTATTAAAATCTCTACATATTTGACTTCTTCAAAACTCACTGGGTCATAAAACACAACACAGGATGGAAGAATGGAAATGAACAGAGATGTTTGTTTTTACCTTCATTGATCAGCTTAGATTTTGATCTTTTCTTCCCTTTCTCTGTCTCATCTGCGCCAAAGACAGAGTCCTCACTGCATACACTATCTGAATCATCATCGGACAAACTACTCATGAAGAACACCTTCTCGGGGGTGGGGTCAGGCGTTGATAAGATCCCCCTCTTGTCAACACAGCAAAGAGACTAATTGAATTGAATACAACAGAGATTATGATCAAAATCATCATCAGATAGACTACTCATGAAGAACACCTTCTCAGGGGTGGGGTCAGGCGTTGATAAGATCCCCCTCTTGTCGACACAGCAAAGTGACTGAGCATGCAAAAAACAATGTCTATCAAAAACCATATCATAAAAATTTCCTGATTAAGCAATTACTCTCCTGATCTATGTGATGTAAACATGTAAATGAAAAAGTAGAAATATATTTCTTAAAGTCATTGAATGCTACATACTGGCAGGGTAATAACATCCATAACAAACAATGACTCTACATAACTTTCTATACAATATTATTTGATTTATACAGGCTTATGATTTTTAAAAATTACTACATAACTTTCTATACAATCTTATTTGATTTATACAGGCTTATGATTTTTTTAAATTCAGCTATCTGTGCAGCTGTGATTTGAATAATTAACAGTATAACACACCAAGTTTTGTCTTACTTGCACTGAAAACTTTCTATACAATCTTATTTGATTTATACAGGCTTATGATAACAAATTTCAGCTATCTGTGTAGCTGTGATTTGAATAATTAACAGTATAACACACCAAGTTTTGTCTTACTTGCACTGAAAACTTTCTATACAATCTTATTTGATTTATACAGGCTTATGATAACAAATTTCAGCTATCTGTGTAGCTGTGATTTGAATAATTAACAGTATAACACACCAAGTTTTGTCTTACTTGCACTGAAAACTTTCTATACGATCTTATTTGATTTATACAGGCTTATGATAACAAATTTCAGCTATCTGTGTAGCTGTGATTTGAATTATTTACAGTATAACATAACAAGTTTTGTCTCACTTGCACTGAAAACGTTATAGCAACAATCAAATTATTCATCAAAAAATTAGATACCAAGAGATATTAAATAAACTCTGTGTATTTCATCAGTTTATGCAATTATACTCACAGTTACAGATCCTAATCCCTGAAGCAGGTTGCCTGTTCTCGGTAGATGAGATGAGGTACCAAAAAAGCTTGATTTGGAGCGCTGCCATACTGGTAACCATGGTAACCTTTCATCCTACAAGAAAACAAACTCAAATATTACTTTTTATCTGTACAAATTTACTAACAAGCATGAAGCCTTGTTCATACTTGCTGCAATAAACCACACAAAAACTACAATTTTTTTTTAGAGTAAATGAATGGCAGATGGAGGTTTAAAAAAGGTCTCCTTACCGGTAAATACTTGCTTATCTGTGCATTCATAGATATGGACATTTAAATTTCCCTGCATATTAGTCATTTCATTTTACCTAGGCTTCTGTTTTTTTTTTTAATAATTTTTTTTAGGCGGTTGACTATGCTGTGTGAACGTAGTCGAACACCTACAGAGCATAACAATGAAAGGTATCCACAAAATTTGTCTATCAGAAGTGCAGTTTGTATTTTCATTTGGATAGTTTCAGAAGGAAGTATAAAACAAGATCCAGATTTTTTCTATTAGTTTTATTTTACTTACCACAATCTGTGTGTCTTCTTCGCTATCCTGGAATTCACGGTCTGACTCTGGAAGCTGAGAGAAAATTGGACAATTAATAAAATAAACTTAGGGTATGGACAAAAACCATTTAATCTGTCAGCCAGTTTTACTAAGATTTTCGTCACCTGACATAATAGTTGTTTAGAATACCTGTGATATACAATTTTCAACCAATTACACTATGAATTCTGACACACTTCCATTGGACTTGAGAAAGGAAATATCTTCACTACTTCTCCAAATAAAGAGAGAAACAAAAGAAAACAAGATGAAAAGAGAAGACTGTCCTCATTGGAAGATATGTCACCTTGCTGCGTCTTTTTGTCCCCAACGAGATATGAAAATGGGTGTACTGGAAGGAGAAGGATCACACTATCTACTCTCTCAAAGTTAAGAGTATAATATTGTAGGGATTATTTTGAACTTCTTAAACTCCCCTTCATATCCATGATTCATCCCTTTCATACTAATAGGTCATCCCTCATTCCCATTCACCCTTTTCATCCACCATACTTTCATCTATCTGTCTCTCTCCCTGATTGGTTTCAACGTTCACCAGATGCAGTCAAGCTTAAAGTATAATTTACATATACTATGAATATTCAATATATACCTTTTGTTTATGTTTGAATATTCAAGAATACTTTGTGATGTTGATTTATACTTGTATGTGACTATATGAATATTAATTTGTTTCTTCTACTTTGCATATAATGTATGTGGAATGCTTCATAGAATGCAGTAATGCATTTACACATGTAAACCTGGTCAGTTAGCCAGTACCGGTAGTTATCAATCGTACAACATGTTTGCTGAGCTGCCTCTGTGTTAACAGTGCTGGGAATTTTGTGAGAACCGCAACCCTACAATATCCCAACGACAAATGACCCAAGATACGAGGGCAGCAACCTTGCTACACGTTTAACGCTCAAGGACCTTAAGAAGACAGACAGTGGAATCTATCACTGTAAAGTCAAGACTCATGTCTTAATTGAGGAACGTGGCCAAGTAATGCTATCTGTTACCGACCAAGAGGTAGGGCTTTCCACCACTTCTCCAAGTGTTCCCTTTGGAGCTTCTACGACGATACCACCGCAACCTTCAAGAGTCAACTTAAGACTTATCTGGTCAATATGTAATGTAATCATATTTCGTTTGTTAAACTATAAAGCGTTATGTAAATATTAACTATTATTATTGTATGATTGTTATTAGAAATTTGTTATTAGAATTATGTATCATATATTATATTGTTGTAATTTGTAGGATAACATTACTTTGTACCGGTATTTTTATTTTTGTTAGGCGCTTAGAAGCATTGTATTAAGCGCTTTATAAATGTAATATATTAATATTATTAACCTGCTGAAGATAATACAATCTTCTTAGTCTTTTTATTATTTATCCCCATCATCTTCATCATCATCACAGTGTGTCTTGTTTTAAAGAAACAGGAACACACCAAGAAGTACTTCGACTCCGTTGGCCCCTGATTCTTCTCATCGTGAAACTAGAGTCAAGGAAGGTACACGCACTAATTTACTTAGCTCAGACTCACACGGCAGAGGTGATGAAGACGTGGATGACAGGCTAGAAGAAAGGTCAAATGCATCCCAGTCATTGAAAATCTGCAAGACCGATGATGGAACAATCTGACAGCTCTTGAGACTGACATTGCCGATCTAGTGACTCCTCAAATAGGTGTCAGCTTGCCCCCAAAACCAACTTGTCGCAACGGCCAACGAAAGGAAAAATCATTGAGCTGAACATTGATCACACGACATGATCAAATTGTTTAAACATTATTTAATATACCAATTTATGACAAACCCCATCAAATTATCTGCACGTAATGTGACAAGGAAATGCATCAAAAGACAAAAACTGTTTAAATGATTGCTTATTCGCTTTCTGCAAATCTAGAGAACAAGAAGTTTTGTGACTTATTTGAGTCTTTCAACTTGAAACAGTATGTAAATAAGTCAACGCATGAGACTGGTCACATTATAGACTCTGTCATTTTGTGCACTGATGATGAAGAGCTGATAAGTGCTCTGGAAGTGTCATCATTTCTCACTGACCATGCTGCAATACACTGTAATTTGAAATCAAATAAGCCTACCGGTACTAGCCAACCGAGTACTGAGACTCTTTCCCTCTTCTCAATGCCGAATTATGGCGGTCAACCTCAGTCTACCTATAGGTCAACCTCCTCCAAGCTAGGTTAAAGTCATGTCATTCAAGGTGAATGACTGGCAGGTCACCACAAGTTGGTATCTGCTGCTAATCTTTAGATAGGTCGTCAGAGCCCAGGACTGAGAAGACCTTTTGCATTGTTTATCTACAACAAAATCAAGGGGGTACTTCTCTCAAATGTTCATCATAGCAGTCACTTGCCGTTGCCATTGATCATCCTTGCGCTCCTTCGTTGTCGCAGTCAACGTTCGTCGTATAGATTGTCTGCGGTCCTTGAATTCTTTCTTCGTATTCGAAGTATAAACTTTAAATCTACGGAATTATAGTTTTTGATCTATACTCTCATAAACTTGGAGAAGACAAACACAAGGGTAATCATCCATCCCATGAGTTGAGAGATAAATAAATAAGCGATAGCTCAATCGGTAGAGCAGTGGTCTCGTAATCCGGTGATCCGGGTTCGAAACCAAGGCGATGCGCTAGTGCCTTTTGGTAAGGCATTAATCCTCATTACCAGGTCCCTCGGAGAGAACCTAAAGCCGTCGGCTGTCTGGTTGCTTAATTACAAGCATTTAAGCTTTCTTAGCAGTCAGGTAAAATAACCACCATTCATTCCATTCATTCATTCATACAAACTGACAGACAGAAAAGGAAAGACAGAAAGGGGAGTAAGAAACACAGACAAAAATAGATTCTCTCAGAGTGGGGATACATGCTCACTTCTTGCAATGTTTTCACTAAAAAACAAAGATAGTGAAAAGCAGATATAAAGAGATACATAGACAAATAGAATTAGGCATTTCAAATATTTGAAGTAAATATACCTTGATATGTTTAGACTTGTGGAAGAGAGTGACGATCCTTGCGCTACCAAAGTGATTGAGTGAGATCCAGATCAATGGGAGGCACAGAGGCAGCAATGGCAAGACCGTGTGAACCTATAATCAGAAACAAATTTTAATTCGAAGATGAATATATCGCTCGTTGTATTGTCTAGACATTTGTATGAAACTAAATTTATCTTTGTTATTAATGTATCAAATCATGTCACTGCAAAGGTTGATCAAGTAGAACTAATTAAAGAAGGTGTTTTGTGGCCATAGATTAAAGATTTAATACAAATTTACTTACAGCTAGGCAAAAAGATACATAGTGAGTTCAATATTGCATGCAATACTATAGAACAAGAAACTTTCGCAACATGACAATTCCATGAATTGTTAAGGATAGCAAGGAACATTCAGGAATGGCAAAAATGTGTCAATTGTGATTCAATTATTTTACAGAATGAAACTTTTGTGTAGCTGAACCACAATTCTGTTTTTACAGTAAGGATGTTAAATGTACCTACACAAATAATGTAAACTAACACACCGGTCGGACAGTACAGTCAAAAGTGGTAGGTGATGAATTGTCCTTTTAAAATGAAAATGTCAGAGTTCTAACAATAAGATCAGATGAGATAAAAAAAAACTAAACTAACTTACCGGTATAGCAACGAAGACCTGTGCCCAGTGGCCCATGTCAGACTCAACGACCAGATAGCGGATCATATTGATGACAAAAGAAATGATCTGTAGGGGTTACATAACAACAACAATGGTTGACATTAGAACCTGTGAAGATCATATAATCAATAAAAGCAACATGATCAATGGACTCTTGAATGATATTTGTAATTATTATATACAGCTTAATAATCCAAATTGCATGTGAAAAGCTTGCCATTGTTTTCAGAATTTTTAGCTGAAGGCAAGACGCTTTGGGAGAATGATACCATCCTTGTGGGGATGTCTCTAAGCCAGAGCATAACATGCAAGATATACAATATGACTCCTTTAAAGACATCGTTTAACAATGTTAAAGGCCGGCTGTCCTAGTTCAGCCAGAAGGGATTAGACCACACAGCGAGGTCACTGACAGGTGGCCATCTCATTAACTCAGCTCTCAATTAACATAAGAAAAAGAGGATCATAGGCGACCAACAGGCACCGATCGGGAAGTTTTCTATATAGAGGGAGCAAGTAGCTACAAGTAGTACAGTGTGGCTTTAAATCTGAAATGCATGGCCCTACGTGTTATCAGTGTCTGTGATATGGTGTAATATTGAAGCCCTAAATAAAAAAGCGCTTCAAAATGATCATGAAGTGCCTCAAAAAAGTAAAATTCTTTGAGCGACTGGTTTTACCATACTCATTTTACCCTACTCGACTGTAGTGTTATAAAAACCATTAGGAAAACAAAAAATGAAATTTTGATTTCCAATCATAAATATCTTGATAATCAGACAGGCGATCGGCTGGTAAAAGTCATGGAATTCCTGACTGACTGAAAAGTTTATAATTATGATTGCAGCATGAGCTAAATCCAGGATTTTGTTTCAGAATCTGAGGCAATGTTACCGAGTCACTTTAAGTTACAATAATCATAATGAATATGATATTCCTAAATAATAGAATTAGAAATCCCTCTCACCAGTGCAGCTGGGGTGAGCCATCGTTCAAACATAGCAGTGCAGATGATTCTTTTGTTATCAAATGAAGAGAGCGGCTTCTTCTGGGCTCCTTTCAAACAGGTCCTAAGAAATATAAATCAAATACATGGTGAGCAGGGGGGTGTTTCATAAAGCCTTTTTTCGACGACAAATGACAAAAATCAGTGACAAATCTGCTGATAACCAATCAGAAACAAGGATTTCAGTAGTTTATAAAAAAAACTGTTATTTGTCACTGATGACAAGTTTTGTGAAACACTCCCCAGGTACAACTGAGATGAGAATATTGCAGAGCAAAAGCTTGTTCAGCTATAAAGCGGTAACATGCTGCAAATAAGCCACCATGGTTTTTAAGAGTAACTGATGGCAACTGGATGCAACAAAGGTCTTGCAAGTAATTTAGTGAGCTCTGTGTTTAATATAAGATACAAAAACATGAAGCATATGGCACTTTTGATAATCATACAAAAAACACCACAGTTTTGATATGTCATATCTGACTGAGTCTTCAGACATTTATTTTCACATTGAAATAGTATATAACTAATCTTACAATAAGCAAATAGTGTTGGTAGGGGTGATTTCACCTGACTTATAAAAATCATATATATGCTCATAGAAAGCAAAAGTGGACCTAAAGCTTTAAAGGTATTACAAAGTTTTGGGAAATTTTGAAAAATGGGTGGATAGTGAATCTTTACAATTTCGATATTTGGATGCCCCTGTGGATGTATTAAAAGCACTAACAATTTTAGCCCCTAGAACATTCTGCTTTTGAGACAAATTGAATATAAAGATTTACCGGTGCTCCCAGTAAATTTTGATAAATTTCAAATAGCTCCTACGGCCTTACAATGGTAGCTGCGACCATAAAAATCTCAGAATATGTAGTTGTGGTATATAATTTCCAAACAGGAATAGCTAATCGGTCGATTTTAGTCAAGAAACATTGTTTTATAGCTTAATTAATATCTTGACCTTTTAAAGGGAGCTATACAACATAAAGAGTTTATTATTTACAATTTCATAACTTTAGACTCAATTTCAACCATGACAACAATCACTGAATATTGTAGGATCGCATATGCTTCCAATATGTTAATTTGAACCAAATTCATGACCCCAATTCATGACCCCATACCAAAACTTTGTATTACCTTTAATTAAGGGCACTATTCTATCGTCTTGGTTTTGAACCCAGGACCTTCCAGCTACCAAACCAATGCCCTACCACTGAGCCATCGTCCCCCTCTCAATGTTTCTCTACGTGTCTTACCTGAGATGTGGAATATAGGGGGTGTCCATGACTTGGAATTTGGCAGGTTGGAGTGGGTGGCGTGCTGTGGGTTCTGATTTAGGCTCTGGAATGATTGGATTATACGCCTCCCCAGCGTGTAACTCAAGATCACTCTCTTCCTACAAGCGAGTGCATAAGATTGATCGGTTTAGTTAGAAATAATAATGATTATAAATGATGTTGTTATGATCATTGTAAATTACCAAACAAAAAAACTCCCTTTTGTCTACAGCTACAAGTACATACAAGGAGGAAATTTCAAATTTCTACTCAAAACTCTTTCCTACAGAAGATATTTTTTTTCTTCCCACTGAGTGGTGTTTAAAGACAGGTTTGACCACTCAAATGCATCATATCTGTGAATATAACTCAGTTTTTTTCTACAATAGACAGAAATCAATCTGCATAAATCTTTGATAAACTAACTATAGAGCTATCATTTCATCATTATCATATAAAGCACTTGAAGGACACAATCTGGGTTTGAATAACACATCATGAAGATATATTATTCAGAGGTGTGCCACTTTGTTTTACCCAATTAGCCTGATTTTTTAATTTTTTTTGGTCAAACTTATACAATGACAAAACCTGAGCCTGAGACACAAAGGCAACATGGTCTGAAGGGGAACAAATATCAGAAAGCTAGCACCTATCTTCTATTATCCTCATTCCAATGAAGAGGAACTCACTGATAGAATTCTGATGTTGGTTGGCGCTATCTTTCCAGGTCTCATCAGGATGATGTCATCGGTGACCAGCAGCGTCCAGGGAAGATTGACCAGCTGACCATCTCTCAATGTCCACTGCAGCATGATGGAGTTGGTATGGGGGCTGAAGAGAGGCACGTAATCGTCCGGTGTCCAGGTCACCTCCTGAGCCACCATCCCTGCAGAAAGAAAAGAAAAAAATCAACAATGCTTATATACAAAGCACAGTGAAACCTGTCTATAAAGACCGCCCAAGGGAGACAAGAAAAGTGGTCTTTATAGACAGGTTTCTTTAGTACATTTTTCAATGAGAAACCATTTTCAAGGGAAACAAAAAATGTGGTCTTTGTAGACAGGTGGTCACTAAACCAGGTTAGACTGTAACCATTCTAAAATTATTCCCACTGGGACTTGAATTCACTACACCACGATTCAGACCATTGTAAATAAAAAAAATTCAAATAGCAATTTCAGCTTATGTGACTGAACGTCTAGAAGACATATCACTTTTCCTCTGTGTATGAAACAGCTCCAGTAACTTTCCTTGTGTGTTTCTAATATTAAGTTCAAAACTTCATGACGTAATTAAGAACATGATTTTGGGAGAATAAAATGTCTGCAGAATAATTTTGAAATACTATAGTGATTGAAATAGAAAAAATGTTGCAATCAACCTCCAAGATAAGAGAAGATACATCAAATAGATAGACGTTGATTGAATTGAATTCACTTTATCTACACACATAAACAAGTACATGAGAAAGTATTTCTGAAATAAAGAGAAATCTGACAACATGTTATTTAAACAAAATAAAGATATTAAAACAAGAGAAGGTTGTAAATGATTGGCTACCTTACCTTCTAAATGTTTGATTAAATCCTTTGTCCTATCCACCATCTCGCGATGCTGAAGCCTGCAGTCCCAACCCGACAGGTAAACATTGAAGAGGAGAAACATAAAGAGGACTGCGCTCTCAACCAGCAGACTTGGATCCCAGCTAAAGATGCTCGAGAACAGTAACAGGACGATGGCAATCATTATGGCGACGCCACTGGTCCAGTGGAAAGCAGCCCTTGGGTCAAGCCTCCATCCCGACTGGTGGCCCAGGGCTGACATGCAGCTTTGCTTTTTCCATGTAAAATCTTCATAGATCTGCAGCTCCTTTGTGATGTCCGACTTCAATTTCTCTAGGGCCTTATGGGTGTCTAGCCCAGTGTACTCTGGCGAAGTCATCTGTGACAAAATAATGTGAAAATGAGTGCAGATTCTCATAGTAATATTCTAATAAAATAGTGAAAATTTCATACAAATTGGAAGAATAATCAGAAAGTTGATTAAAAGTATCTTCTTTCCTGTTTTTTGTGTTAGGCCATGTAAAATTGATTACATGTTGATCGTCCGGATTTTTTGAAAAAGAGGAGGAGGGTGTACCATGTTATTTGATATTTGATATTTTTCCCAAGATGGCTGCCGCGTGTAAAATCCAGCGCTAGAGCGCGGTTGCGCTATCGTGAGGTATCTGCGATGCGATGATCAGTCGACTCGATCGACTCATCTCTAGCTAGCTCCTCGACTCAAGCATATACATGCGATATATGCATGCGCAGCGCATGCATCATCGCATCATTTTTTAGCGCAGCTTCACTTCAGCATATCGCCGATCATATAGCATATCAACCACTCTACATTTCAATACAATTTTTTCTAGAGTCTTAGTATGTTTGTACAAGAATATTTGAACAGCGTATTTGAAGAAAAGGTGGAAAAGATGCATATGGTAAGTATTCTGTGTTGTTTTCTGAATAAAAAGAAAATATATCAAATATCAAATATAAGGAGGCGGGCGGAAAAAAGGAAGCGGGCGGGGACGATCAACATGAAATCAATTTTACATGGCCTTAGTGTTACTGTTAGTGTTAATAAATTAGTCTTCAACTGTTCACGTTCAAATTGCATATAACCAGTATGGGGCGGTGCTGGTTCGAAATTGAGGATCGTCCGCATTTTCACGGACGTTTTTTTTTTTCCATTGGTGCTCTGCGGGATTCGGGTTCCCGAACCGCACGCTGGCAATGCGAATAATAAGATAACCCCAGTTCACCGCCTACATTTATCGGTTGTCCATCTTCCCGAGGATTTATCGCTCATAACGTGAAAGTCTCTGTACAAAGTCAATGTGAAATCCATCAAGAAAATCATTGCGGAATCCGTTTTTCGCATCGCCATTTTCGTGGTATTTGAACCAATTTGTGCATTGTGAGAAACAGAAGGGGTATTAAAATGTGTATCATGTTCTCTATCTATTGATCTATTAAATATTCTTGCCGAAACCATCGGCAAGAGCATGTCGCGCCGTGACCTGGACCGGGCTTTGGCGCGCCGGAGCTCGACCTCGGGTCGTCGCGGGTTTAAATTTTAGGAAAGAATAGGAAGAAAACATAACACACATTTCAACACCTCGGACTGAACAACGGATCATAACACAAAATATTTTATTTACCATTGCTTTGCTACTTGAAGTTCTCACTCTGATGCAGTCATTATTTATAATAACCAGGTAGTATCCAGCCGATTATGTGGATCAGTTGCAGCATCTGATAGTTCTAAATAAATAGACAAAGGTTGTTGAAGAGATGATTTTCCACTTTTTCGGGCACAAAATGATCGAAGGAAACGAAAATTAATCGCCCCGTTAATATGGTGAACTTGACAAGACAAAATATTGAGGAATATATTAAAGTTGCAAGAAGACGTACGAAGGCCGAAGGCCCAAAGTTTTTTGTTTTTTGTTCTCAAAAAAACTGAGCACACACAACAAATTATTTTCAAACTTCTGTCTTATACACTATCATTCGATTTCGAGAAATGCTTCCCTTTATTTTAGAAATCTTTGAAACTGCTAATGAGTTAAATAGTATATATATATATTTTTTTTTTTAACCTTCTAAATGGTGTAGGCTGTAGTTTTGACAGGGGAAATGATTAGAAATTGAAATGTTCAAATATATAGAATTTCTCGTTTTTTATATAATGCTTCATACAGAGTGTAATATAGGTAATGTTCCAAAATGGTTCCACAGGTAACCATCAAGTCCCATCCTGCCCCAGCTCCAACTTCCCGCTCACCTTCCCTTCTATTTGGGTAAACCTGTATCGTCTCTGTACACATCCCCTCGTTCGCGTTCGTTTGTTTGTTTGGTTTTTTTTTGTAAAGTAAATCAGACGTGGCTCTCTATTTTTTCACATAATAAATAAACTTAGAGTACAAGCTCTCGACCGTGGCAGATCCAAATATTTGAAAAACCAGGAATCATATATTTCCTGACCTATAGCTATAGTAGTAGCGGCCTGTTATAGAGCTGTAGTGTTTTTTTTTTTTTTTTTTTCGGGGGGGGGGGGGGGAGGGAGGTGGGAGGGCTCAACCCCCCCAAAAACAAAAAACTTCGTTAAGAATATGTAGACAATAAATACAAGAAACCCCAAACTCTCCACCCCTCCCCTCCCCCACCATTATTCTTCTAGAACCGCTCCTGCAAACTGGATACATATGGACATCCTGGTTCTCAGTTTCAAGTTGTTTGATTTAACATCATCTTTGTCAAAGGTGTAGGCCTACTGCATGTGTATTGGCATTAAGAATGACAATTTATTGTATAAGATATACAATCTTCGCATGTTACCCTCAGTCATGTTTTTCATTATTACGTTCATATTTTGTTCATCTTGTTATCTCCTACAACTTCAAAATCGCTTGCCATGTATTATAAGTTTATATCGCCCTCTATCTACAAAGAACTGTTACCGGAACTTTGTTCCCGCGTGTTTATGATAATGAGCATATGTGCGACCAACTGTTAATTCCATTTGGATCATATTAAGTAACATTCATTCATTCAAGACTTTATTCCAGACTCAGCTGCAAGAGCAGAGGTCCATATAACATATTTACATGTATATGATAAACAATGAACACAAATAAGAGGGGAATACAATATATATATACGAGAAACAAAACTAAACTACTTTAATCAACCTTTGCCGACTGTGACAACAAGCTACTGAACCAGAACCTCCACAAGTCTGAGGTGAACCTTGTACTGCTATGCAATGGGTTAACCAAATTATATGTTCGGTCATCTCGTTGCAATTAAGGAATCATCCCGACTACAATTGAAAAATGCTTTTCGATTGGGGGCACGTGCCCCGTGCCCTCCCTCCCTCCAGTAGATACGCCATTGCCTATATCAGGAAGATATGTCCACAGTTTGGTACCTGTTCTCGTCATATTTGACATATCCAGATACTACCTTCATAAAATAATGTTCATATGACAATGCCACTGTGACATGTCTTTATTTTAGAAGTTCAATACAATTGGCAAAGTTGACGAACTATTTACACTTTTACCAAATCACAATTCTCTCTTTAAAATTGTTATTAAGCCAGAGTTATTGTACTCGCAATCCACGTCACAACCCAATCACTACTCTCTTGATTGTTCTTTGATAAAGCACGCGTGCAATTTTGGAGTGCACCATTATTGATATTAATCTTTGGCATGCGTCCAGGCCCAAAATGATAGCTTATTACAGTTTCATGTTTGCACTGACATGCATGCATGATTACATGTATACCTTTATAATATTTCAAAGCTACCAATCTGTTATTGCTGTTTCCTCCCCTTTTGTAAAACACGAATTGCAAAACAGAAAGCATCGACTTGTGTACAATACGTGTTGTCGCAGTTTATAGATCAAATTCAAGCTACATAATATTATCGATGTCCTCTTTTTATATTCATCTTCGTTTCTTCTCTTTATAAGTCATGATCGATTTCGTTAAACATCATTATGCTCAAGCAATTGCCGAATCAATTGCGCTATATAAATCATCAATATTAAAAAAGTTACATGGTTTAAAGTGAAGTAACTGAACTGTGATGACTATGATGAATATGCAAGCATTCAGATAATACTTGTTTGCTTATTTTGGGAGTATAATTTGCAGAATTATCGAGAAAATCATTTCGATCCAATCACTGCGTTCTAGTTTTCTCCAATAAAAGGCGGCCTTCAACGACGCCAGGTGTGTCTTCCATTTAACGATCAGCTATGACAAGCCCGAGTTATCCAACAACTCAATTGTAGCATACCGAGCTTTTATCATTTTAATACAAGAGGAGAGATATTGTAAAGAATAAGAGGCGATAGGTTGAATTCCACCATTCATCATGCATGCATGACGTTCAGCGTGTGCCGAAGGCGGAGTCTATAATGTGGTTGCATAAAATCGAAAGACAACTTAATTCTTTAAAGCTTTGTATCGGTTTGACATCGTTCATATCAATGCAAGAAAATATATTTGGATCACCTGAAAAGCAACCACAGAATTTTCTGTACAATGTTCTTTTATACAGACAGTTTTGTTGGAAGATGACACATATCCATTTGAAACCAAAACGGCATAAAGCCATGCAACCTCACATCGTTTTCAAAGTTGGTGATACCGATATTTTCCAGTGCATGAAACCAAAATGGATTCAGACAAAAACGTTTATACACCATGTTCCACTCACCAAAGAATATTATTAATAGCTATAAACATAAACGTATAGGCACATTTTGGCAAAGGGCATCTTCCGTCATAATTGCCTCACTATTTATCAATTGCATTTATTTATTGTTCACAAAAACTCTTATTAACTTTGAAGAATTGATACTATTTTCTGAATATTGTATATTCATAATCATTAATTTTGTATAAACATAGTCTATAAAAATTCATATCTTTCATGATTTAACTGAAAACAAATTACTCTACATTAGTGCATCCAAACAAAAACATGTACTACCAATATAACTTGGATGCTGGTGTGAAAAAATATGATTTTGTTGTTGTTGTGTGTGTGTGTGTTTATTTATTTATTTTTTATTTTTTGGGGGGAAGGGGGGGGGGGATTGAAAATTTACATTTACAGCCACCGATTGAAATCCGTGCCTCTACCCCTCCCATGATGCCATGCAGTACCCCCTGAATGTAATGTCCAATGCTATACACTCTTATTTCCACGGAGTCAAATTTCACTCTGAATGGCGTCAGCTGGGAGTCAACTCTATTCCTAGTTAAACTGACACGGAAAAGGAGTCATCTTGACTCTGAATTGAGTCAATTCTCAGCTGATGCCACACAATCCGAGTCAAATTGATTCGGAATCCGTGTCACTTTAACTAGGAATAGAGTTGACTCCCAGCTGACGCCATTTAGAGTGAAATTTGACTCCGTGGAAATAAGAGTGTATGCCACTGATCACAGTCACGGTTTAATCAATTTAATTGGGGCACATGCAGATAATGAACACAAAGAACCCAATCATTATTCTTCTAGATAAAACATACAACTGCGGTTGATCATGAATATATGCTCACTGATCGACTGATAGCAACATACTACTATACAGCACTTGATGATTTAAACTTTGGACCTTTTGATAGCCTCTCGACTTCATTCAGCGCGACCATGATACGCAAAATTAAAAAATGCGATTCCTATTCCGGAGTTCTATTATTATCAGTATTTGCTCAAAATATCTTGTTTACTCCTCTTGCCTTATCTGGCATACCAAAAGCCACATGAGGCAGACGTGACTAGTTAAATCCAAAGTCACACTCCTCATAGAGGTTTGAACTTGTTCTATAGACCTGTGCCACGTCTAAAATATTCCATCGTATTAAATCTCTTTGAATAACCTATTGTTCGGTTTCTCTCATATAGCCTATGTTATATACCTCACTTAAGAAATCCAGCCATCTGATTGGTCGAATTGCATTCATAAACTTCAACTGTTCCTGTAAAATTCTCGGTAACCATGCATAAAACATTTCACTATTTTTAATAACCATGGTTACTCCATGGTTACCCCATAGGTTTACATGTTAAAAAATGGTTTGAGCGATGGAGAATACCGTATGTGTGCGAAGGATTGGTCTACAATTGAATCTCGATCGATCTTACCGACAATTTTATCTTGCATTGTTGACATGAAGACGAAAATAAACTCTCAAAAACAAAAAAACAACATCTGCCGATAGATCTTGATCTAAGTTCGTGCCAATATGCATTGCAAAAGTAAAAGAAGGGCCCGTTTCATGGAGCTTTTGCGAGGCCCTCACGCAGAGCCGTTTTCAATCCATTTTAATGTATGGCTGTGTGACCAAAGTTCGCGCGTGACCAAAGTTCGCTTTCTCAAAAAATCGGTAAGATTTCGAAAATCTGATATCACCAATGGAAAGAGGATCATAAAATTACCCAGAAACGAAATTTTCTTTGGAATTGGGTGCGAAATTGTGAAAATATTGACAAAAGATCGGCACATTTTGCAGTTATTTGCGTCCGTTCCGAAAAATTACCAACTTACCGATAAGGGTCTGGAAATCTTCATTTTGAGAGCAGATATCCTCAAAATTGTAAGTAATAAGTGGTACCGTCTGGTTGTATGATATTTTGCCTTGCAAATTATCAAATTACCTTATTTTTGATGGATCGTATTTTTGTATAAATCAGCTGTTAACCCCCGTGCGTGAACTTAGGTCTCGTTGTTTTTATGACTTTTTTAGATGCAGCGCGCATGCACGATCGGACATCGAATTTTTAGATCGCGATATCTCCGAAATCCTTCGACGATAAATGTTGTAGTTGAACCAATTGGTAGTAAAATACTTTGCCGTCCATTTGGTAGTAATTAAAATAAATAAATTTGTGTAGAATATGAGAAAACATGGATCGAATATCACATTTTCTAATTTGTTCTAAAATCTGCGCGAACTTTGGTCACCCCTTCATATATATTGGAGAAAACTGCCAAGCATGTTAACGACGCGCAATAGCCTAGTGGTCTAAGCGTTGGTTTTCGATACACCTCTTGTTGTACGCAAGAGTTCGAATCCCGTCTTCGACAAAAATGAAAAATATTTTTTTATTTTTATTTTTTAGTCTATTTTTTTTCGGCATATAAAAGTATTAATGACTGCTTTAATATTCGAGAAATAGTTGTTTTATTACGCTCTCGGGAAGGTTACAATTGGGCTATTCCCCTCGGCAAGCCTCGGGGAATAGCACAATATTCTAACCTTCCCTTGAGCGTAATAAAACAACTATTTCTCTCAAAGCAGTCATTAATACTATATTATACCCGTCGTTGTATTATTTTGTTACTCACCTTGTTTGGATCTAAATAATAACTTTTTAGTTTTACATGAACTCATGCTCATGGACACATTTTATCTAACACATGTTATCATCTCAAGGTAATGCTCTGCGATATTAGGGATGGGGCGCTCAATGTGTACAAAGTGCCCCAAACGACAATAGGGGCAATTTTCGGGCATCGATACAAAAAAACAAGGCACAGGCGCTCAAGACCACCCCACCCCGCATGCCCCCCCCCCTCACCGAGAGCTAAGTGTTTCGGTGGGCCCTTATCGTTCAAAATACATGTTTGTAGAGGATTACAGCCATCGAGTAAATACAGCTTTCGAGAATCACCAAATTCTCATAAAGGGACATTGCCAACTAGTACCGCAGTTTAGTTCGACAGTGTGAGATGAATTTATTTTGTTTGAAATTATACACAAAATTCATACTGAAAATGTCCAAAACGAATCTCAAGTCAGGATGATTATCGAACATGAAAATTTGTTTTCTTATTACATGTACTTTCTACCTCTACAAATTCATCATTATTTTCCTCTTCTTCCTTCTCCTCTATTTCTTCTTCTCCTTCTTCTTTTTCTTCTTGTACTTAATATCATTTCTATCATCAGTTTAATGTTGTTATTATTATTATTATCTTTAATAAGTAGTTCTTTTAATTTTCTTATCTGTCTGTAAATATTACTATTTTAACTTATTAATTTTATACATGTCTGTAAGGGACCCCACTGGAAATAAGCTCTCGAGCTTTCGTGGGTTATCCTGTTCAAGCTGACTTATTTTTGATCTGTTATTATTGTATATTGTTGTATGTTGGAAGCTTGTCGAATAAAAATCAATCAATCTACTTATAATATTGAGTTCGGTGCGTACAGTGCCAAAAACCGAATTATGATTAATTATGAAAAGTAGACAGAACGACTGAACATACTCTACCTTCTCATTTATCTACTTAATCCCTAAGGAATGCTGTTTTGTTATTGTATGTTTTTTTATAAATTTTATTCGGCTAACCTCGCTGTGCCCCACCGCTTGTATCCTTAAAATGAATTGGACACACGCATGACGCGTTTATTTTCGCTTTCATAAAAGAGATTTTTTGTTAAATGTCGGAACTTAAAGAAGAAAAAAAAAACCTCCCACCCCAGTTATTGTTCTGCAAATTATGTTCATACCATGCACGCGCAGCCATGAAAGCTCTGAAGATTATTGTGCAAAGCTTGCAGCTGCACGACCCTAAAAAGAGGTGGAAAGAGATATACAGAGGGGGTGAAAAATATGGCTGATGAAAAGAATTTCGGTCCAGATTATATTGTTTGTTCGCGTCAAGGGTTGGGGTCTCTATACGTAGCCCTTCCATTGATCAAAGATTGTATTTGAATACAATACAAGGGGTTAGTTAGGGAGTGGGTGGCAAACATAACCAAGCACGCGAACGGAGTCAGCGTGCGAGACAGATGAAGAAAAGAAGAGGGGAAAAGACAGAGAGAGAGAGAATTGAAAGAAGATAAAGTGACAGAAAATGATTGTGCGATTGATTGTGTAAGCAGCTCGCGCTTGCCACGCGTTGCTTGTAAAGCTGCAAAAACGAAAGAGAACTTGTGATTGAATTGAATAAAAATAAAGGTATGTCTGATTGAAGGTGGTTTTAATGTGCATGAGGCCTCAAACGACGTTCAAAGGAAATACGACTGAAAAATATAAATGGAAAGATGAATAGATATAGAGATAAAATTGACGTGATTTGTAAGTGTTAACAGATTCGACATTACGGAGGGCCAATCAACGAAATATTCTACAATAATTATTATTGTTCGATAATAATTTCCCTTGAGATAATGCTTCAAGAATGTGTCGCGAGATTATATCATATAGGCCTAAATGAATTTATAAGTGCCATTATAATATTGGTTTATTCATCTCTATATACTTGCATAGTGTTGATTTATTGGAAATATATCATGACGAAAGAAAATGTGTGTATGGGGGGGGGGGGGGGCTATCATATACCTAGAAATATCATCTTATGTATGTAATTTTGACTAATGGTTGGAGTACGGTCGGAGCTGAATGAGATAACAGAATTTATGAAATATCTTGTACTCTGAAAAGTGCGGAACAATTTCAAAAAAAAAGAATGGCGCTTCTGAATCAGTCTTATAATTATGTAAGCAAAACTTAGGTACCAAATTATATGGGCGTCAGTCTACTGGAGTGGAGGCATTCAAGCCCCCTCAACCCTCTTCTGTTGCCATAAGATATAGCACATGGACTAATCGTTTAAAAATTAACCAGACTACAGCTTATAGACTATAAGGTCAATATTTAAAAATGGAATCGACCTGATGTACAGGGTGTTATCCTTTTTCTAGCCTACAAAGTTTGTATCTTTGTAATTCTGTTTGTCTTTTTTCTTAAATGATATTTAAAAAAACCTGATGCTCGAATATCAATCATCATCTTTAAGGAGGTTTAGCTAAGGGGCTAGGGCTACAAAGGGGGCCCTGCCTATGGGGTATACTCATGAAAAATAAACTTTATTCTTCAAGGCACGTCGATATAAACCGCGAGTGATATATTACAGGCATGAGAAAACAGATAGACAATAGAACCGCATGAGCTTCTGGCAATAATTAACCTCTACTGTAATAACCATCAAATACAGAAGGAAACACCATGGCGACAACATAACACAGAAGAAGAAAAAAGGGCGGCACGAAGTAATGACACGAACACACGAGCGGCGTATGCTCGCAGCTGCGCTGGAAGCGTGCCACATTGTTCTATTCAAATTACGGGAGTCTGGTCGCGTGGCGGTGCGACCAAACTTACCCAACAAGATCCGGACCCCCGCATAACTATTACAATAGCCAAAATCGATTGATATGGTATTATTATTATTATCAAATGATTTCTGTTTTCCACTGGAGGTAAAATAGCCTTCTTTGTGTCCGTTTTTAAGCAGACGACGCTATTTCATGCACGAGTAATGAATAGGAGAAAGAGTCCCGTATCATTTAAATCTTGGTAGGGGGTAAAGTTAGAGGACCGCGGGGAGGTGCATGATGAATCTATTATTTTCATTGGACGTTATAATATTTGAATCCATCATGGTTGATACATTTCTATTACAAGGTATAAAGTTTACGGGTGAGTAAACGTCTATTTTGGTCCCTAGCAACCGATGCTAAACCCATGATGCCCTGTGTTACTATTAGGGAAGAAACCAGGCTTTAAAAAAAAAAAAAAAAATGATTACTACTTAATGATCAATATTCATCCGAAGAGGATTTAGTTTTACGGATTTAGTTTTACGAACTTACACCCATCATATTTTTGTAATTCGCAAATTTAGGAAATATTTAGGAATTTAATAAGGGGGAACTGACTCGACTGAGGACAAGAAAAATGTTGCTACAGGGGAGGGGGTAAAGGTAATCTGAGTCGACGGGGTGGGGCGGGGGGGGGGGGGTAAATACCTCACTACCCCCCCCCCCCATGCCACCACCGGTAATGATTCGTTGAAAAAAGATCATACTGTCAGCCGTTCAATGCATCCATGGGAAATCTTTGTCAAGTTAGAATAATAAAGTGTAGCCTGAAATTGATGCCTCATCGAATAAGAAACGATAAATATGATAACAATTAGAATTATGTTAAATGGAAATAATACATTCAATAATCAATAAACATCGACTTTTAAAAAAATCGGAATTAATTTTAGTTCGTAGTCATTCATTGGACTAATTGTTATTGAAACCAGGAAGCTGTAATGAACTGCCACAACAAATCCATGCCTTTGAGCCATCTTCGAGCTGCAAATACGTATAGCGCCCTCTGTAATGACAAAGGATAGGTCTTTCAAGTTGAAGTTGAAATGAGGTTTGAAAATGAGAGGACATTTGTTTTTCTCATTGCCATCATTATCATCATTATATTTCTTCTCTCTGCCTTTAGTTTTACCCAATGACCGAAACAAGAGACATGTCGAATTCTTCCATCAACAAAAAAACAACTATCAACAAAGAGTCTCTAATCTATTACTTTTATTGATTATTTTCCTCCATACATTTTCTAGAATCATGGAGTCATCGGACCCAGTTTGTCAGTTCAGATGCTAACTCAAACTCAAATTAAAAACATTTTCAAGGAAACTTACCAATTTCAACCCCCCCCCCCCCTCCCCCGACAGGGTCACCACCATTTCCTTCCACATACCGGTACTAGTATTGGAATTTGAAGTAAAAAGCAACAACAAACAAACAATCAATGTATCTCTTCCTAATTGGCAGGGAAATAATGATTACGCTCAAATAAGTCATCTTCACTATTAATGTTTATGATGAAGATTTAAAACAAGAAGGGAAGCAGGGAAAGTTTGTAGGTCTACATCAACTAGACATTTACAAGGATTTAAAAAGAAAGATTTTAGCAAACACTCATCTAAACAATGAAGAGGGGGGAGAGGGAGAGAGAGAGAGAGAGAGAGAGAGAGAGAGAGAGAGAGAGAGAGATAGAGACATGGAGAGACAGAGAGAGAGAGACAAATGGACGGAGAGAGAGAGAGAGAGAAAGAGAGAGAGAGAGAGAAAATGAACAAAAACTGTGAATTGTTTTCCTGGATACAAGAGAAATGCAGCCTAAACTACAATTTTTGAGCTGAGGAACAATAGCATATTGTGTTTAACTTCAATTGATTGAATTCAAACGAAACATATATATAAAACAATAACATCTAAACAAATTTGAAGAGCATAAACCACAATACAACGAAATAACGCCGATAGCATTAAACAACAACAACTGCAACCTTTCTACCAGTATCGTCACGCACGCTATGTCCGAAGCCAATGCAACTTTGGCGTTCATTCTTGAACGGAGTTCGCATTGCAGGTACATCACTCGGAGGCTGGGGTAAATAATCTAGTGATTTATTTTCCTCGATCCAACCTTTTAAAGTGATTAAAGAGTTCATCTAATACCGAAAGGACGTAGAAGCATTGATTTTTGAACGGTTAGAGGAACATAAGCTGCTGAAGGACTCACATTGAAGGAGTTATTTAAGTATATTTCAAGGTGAGAAGTTCAGAGGAGTTGTTCCGAACCGCTACCACGGGTACCACGTACACTGTACCTCTACCAGTGGCCCATTCGCGGGCGTGGAACCGAGTCGCTGTCTGGATCCACACAACGCGGTGCATTCGAGTGACTCGATCGCATCGCACAACTCGGCTCAGATTACAATCGTCTGGAACTACGTTTTCCGAAAGTTTTCAGGAATCTTCGAAGACGCTATTTTTTAGTTTAGACTTCCCGTGTTTGGATTGTCAGGATCTGGACCTGTCACTGATAGAACAACTGTTTTAAAATGGTGTCGGGATAAAAGGAAGGGATCAAAGAAAAATGTTGCATGACGTGAGACCTCGAGAAGACAATCGTCTTGGAGACGCAGCTAATGGAGGCTGTTGTACAATGGATAATTGTAATGGGAAGTCGAGATGGATCATACAAAAACTATTGGCAATTGCCACAACATTGTTGCTGTTTTCATCATCTGCCCATGGTCTAGAAAATGACTTGTGTAATTGGACTGGAAGGTTTGTAAAACTATTTTGATAATTTTCTTTATTATTTGACTATAAATTAAAACTAATTGTTGTTTTATATCTCAAAATCAAATTTCAAATTTATTCCTCCGTTCTTCAAATGATACCGACTTACCAAAATGTGTGATTTTATGAAATTTAAGTTTTTTTTATATTTTTTTAATTCAACACTGAAAGGCAATGTAAAGAAGTGACTTAAAAATACTTTTAGCCAAATAAGATCTAGAAAACGAAATTTTGTATTAATTTTTTTTTTTTCTTCAATATCTATTTTTGTATTTTATACACTGTATGTCAAAAATTTGTTTTATATGTAACTATTGATTCTCAATCTTCAACAACAGTACATAGATATTTTTAATGAAGCTGAATTGTATGCATTTCAAAGATTTGTTAGGTAACTTTAACAAGTAGACCTTGTAATTAGCTGACACATTTGTAATTTGCATCCTGAAAAGAATGACAAGAGAGTTGAAGAAACCCTCTTTTATTAAATGATCGCCTGAGCCCCCAATTCACCCTGAGCAGCTATCAAAGAGAATGTTGGGGGACAAACAAAACTCAAGATTCAAACTGATACAAAACATGAGATGATGAGACCTCCTTCAGTTGATACACTGCTAATAGTATTAGGATGATTAGGGGTTTGGGGTTAAAGGGAGAAATCCTCTCACTCTGTTGGAAGCATTCTCATCTAGCTGCTTATCTAGAAAAATCCCCTTAATTTGGCCAGATCTGTTTACTTACCTTTGATATTTGTTGGACAACTGTCCAAGATTATCTTTTAATTCTCTTTGATTTAACAATAGGAAATTTGCAGCTAAGACTTTAAGAGGATGTAGTAGAAGAGGAATAATTCCTTTCCTGGAGTTTTTCGTTGGGGGGTATATTCTTAATTTTAGACTAATTTGAATGATGCTTTGTTAGTCTAACCCCAAATCAGATTAGAAGGACAGTATAATGGTTTAGAATATTCAATTGTCATGGAAGGGGTCTTGAACGCAGGTGCAGCTGTGCTATGAAAAAGAGGGAGAAGTGAAAAGGGGGCAGAGATTAATGAGCTATCGTTACAGTTACAATGTGGAATGCGTAGTTTTGAAACTTGTACTTGCTGGTAGTGGACTGGGGCTGTATCTTGTATGTCTTCTTGGCTAGAGAATTGTATTGATGAACTGAACTCTGGTAGCTGGTGGAACAAGGATTCAGTGCTTGAAATCTCGGATCTGTTTCAATTCATTTACAAAGCTCATGACCAGTGATTCTATTAAAGATATTGTTACATGTACAAACTACAAAGGGTGTGGAAGTTCTATAGTAAATGGCATACATGTATCAATGGTTCATGGTAAAGTTCAACGAAAGGAGCTCATTTTTAAAACCCCTGTACACCCATTGAAATATCACATTGTTTGCTCTTATACTGTAGTATACTGCAAGTTTAAATGGTTTGTTTTCACATACTGTAGCATATAAATGTAGGCTTGTAATAACTTCTCAAGTTCTTTATTTTAAGCATTATCCAGTAGTGGATTAAATTTTATTTCGCTTTGCTTTGTTAGTTCAGCTAAAGTTCAGCAGGATGTTTCAGATGACTTAGAAAACAATGAGCACATATTGCTGCAGTTTGTACCTTAATATTATGTACATCAATATTACGTACATCAAATACTGTCTGCGTGTGGATGCTACAAAACTTTATACACTGAAATCCGTTGGTTGGTTGTGTGCATGCATTGAATGTTAGCTGCCTGTCTGTTGTATGTATATTCTTTGCGCAAATCCGTTGTGAAGTTGAGTACAAAGACTGGGTAAGATAAACATCATTCTGGAGACATGCTGTAGGACTGCCCACAGGGTTTTAGAATCTCAATTGTGTCTCATTCGGTTCCTGAAAAGGTGTGTTTCCACTCGGAATTACCTATGTTATCATTTGTCTATGAAGGCTAGAAGGGCGTTAACTCTCTGCCGAGACGCACACCTTGAATGAGTTCCATGTAATGCCATTTTGGCTCTCTCTCGCGGCAAACAGTATGAAGTAAGGCTGTGCACAACAGTGTAATGAGGTACCCGAGTACACTCCCAGGCTTACAGGCGAATACTCGAGTATTCGGACGCCATGTTTTTTTATAATTTTTGAATTTTTTTGAATTTTTTTGAATTTTTTTGATTTTTTTTGAATTTTTTGATTTTTTGACTTTTTTGACTTTTTTTTCTTTTTTGACTTTTTTTGCCACTACCATACCACTCGGCAGTTTCTCAGATCCCTCGCCCAAAACGCATGCAATTTTACTTTGAGTTGCAGTTGAAGGCGCCGATTTAATAAGAATAATAACAGTAAACAATGCTGTTTTAAAAACCAAAGATGGCAGAATAATCCATTTTCCTCCAAGTCCAAACAGAAATTTGGACATTTGGTCCCAGTTTCTGAAAGGTGAGTTTGACAGTGCTTGAGTTGGGAAACATTTTTACCGACGGTACCATGCCAGCGGCTGCCGCTCTCCCTCGCACTTTTTTTTTTTTTTTTTTTAATTTTTTTTTTTTTGCGGCCGAATATTCGGGTACGAGAAATCGTACCCGAGTAGTTGTCAACCGTGCGGGTACTCGAGCATTCGACTACCCGTCGCAGCCTTAGTATGAAGCTCTTTTTAGATTTTTTTGTCCATTGATGTGAGATCACTTCCACATTCCTCAAAATAAATGTTTTTTGATCATGTGACTATTATGCTCTTTGTGATCACACTCACATAGGATACATGCCTCAGGCATATACTTATTAGTTTAGAGTACAATGTTGATTTTTATAGTTGCATGAAGAATTATTTATTACAAAATTATATTCAACTCTGAAATTGAGGACACACTTTTAAACATTTAGTTAGCTATCAGACTCTATCCAGGACATTATTAAAAGATGTATTTTGGGGCGTTTTACAGATAAAAAGTTGACAAGTAAATGTATTATATACGGATTACGGACAATATTACATGTGCATGTAGGCTACAAAATATGATTATGGTATAGTACGAACTACAAAGAACTCTTTACACAATCCTCCCCTAAAGTTCCCTTGCTCTGCAGATCTTTTGAGTTTTTACTACAATGTACATGTACCGGTAGTTATGATGTTCAGCAATGTTTGTAGGGTTCTTCTGCCTCAAGTAAAAACATAAATGAAACAATAGACTTTTGCAAGTGCATGTGTGAACTGGTCTAAATTAACAATCTACTTACTTCCAGGGACACTTCGCTCATCGGTGTGTATTTTGGCACTATATATGTCAGTAAATGTTTGGCATAGTTGTAATACATACTTGTAATAAATACCACCCAATAATTCAATATGTAGTTGAGAAAATATTGCTTCTAAAGAGTACTAATGTTAATATACGACCAGTTTGCTAGGTACAAAGATCAAAGTTCTTGTATGCGGATGATTGTATTTGGGCCACTCTGTTTGATGAAGTTATACAGCACACATGGGCCTACATCTCACATGGGCCTACATCACATACATGTACATGTGTGGAGCGGCATACTGGAAGCTATGGCAGGCTATAGCAAGGTGTGATATATATAGGCCTACATATTGTCCATGATAGGAGTAGCATACTTACTTTGTATGGCAAGTTAAATACTTTGAAAAGATGAGAACTTTCACATTGCAAAGACTTTGTCAGAATTAAATGAAGATAAAGTGGTTCAATTATTCCCACTTTACTTTCTGCAGTTTGTGTACTTTTAAAAGTACATTGATAAATGTCCTAAACATTTAGTTGATTGTGTATATATATGACATGCCCTTGAAAGGTGAAGTTTGTTGTTTTACATTTAATTAAACAAGAAACATGAATAGGATAGTACAATGTAAAAATGAAGGCATATATATGTGTAGCCTACATGTAGGACAACATGTAAGCAAATGTCTTTTTGTAGGACCAACATGTACATGAAGCAAGAGTTTTGATTACAAATATTGACTTTTATCTACAATTCTACATGAACATGTAGGTTTATGAGTAGCCTAGCCTAGTAATACCTCTGAACTGCCACTACCACTGTCAAAAAAACACTTTAATATTAATTGTATGTTTTTCCATAGATTTGAAACTTTTCCAAAATAACTCTGAAACTTTGTATGGGAGCCCCTTCAAATCATCATTCCTTTCTAAATTCCAGCATCAAGAAAAATTACCTTGCGTCCCGTTTATGACAGAATCAATTTGAAAAGCTGCAAATATCACCTCGGGCTTTATTTCTAAAATGAACTTCTAAGAACGGAATACTGCCCCCCCCCCCTCAAAAAGAAAAAAAGTCTATTATTGCAGAGGAATTTGTTAGGAATACAAGTGCTTTTCACCTGTGACTGCGAACGTGTCTGTTATTATACATGCAGATGACCATTTGACCTTATAAAGCTTTTGAATAAACTGGTGTGTGGTAATATAAAAGCAGAAAATGATATTGTCTGGAAGTCACAGAGGGCAATCATCCAACCAGATCGAAATGGAATCACTCAAAGCAACGATGTATATTTCAACTACATGTATCTGTTCGTAACATTCTTGGTTTAATATCTTCTTTTAAAATATGGGTTATGAAGAAAATTATAGCAATGGGATTGCAGCATGTCATGCGGGCCCAGCAGGTATGTTGTCTCTGTTTCCTGTGAGATCAAGTGGTTATCATCATAGAGCACTTGATAACACCTCAGTGATATCATGGACCCTCCCTACCGTCCATGGTGAGATTATTGATAATAAATGATTGGGTGAAAGAATTAAGACTTCATCTTGAAACACTTTTATTGTGAAGGGAGTTCAAGACTTGCACGTAGACAGTATTTTTTTCAATATTACATTTGTACTAGAATCCTGGTTGCAAATTTCTCTTCAACAATGTACATTGTAGACCTGACTTGTTTTCCACGTTCCAACTAAGTACAATACTACAGAACCACCAACTCAACATGTGTCTCTATTTTCGTTGTTTGTCTAGAGACTCAAAAATATGCTCCATTGAAAGGGGGTCTGCTCCCATTATGAGTTTCTGGTAAGCAGGAAACGGCATTTTCCTCTGCCTTTCATCAATAACTGAGATCCAGAGAAAAGAGTTTGTATTTTAATTGAGTGTTCGAACTTGACTTGACTGGGTTTGGCCAGGCGTGGGGGGTTTGAATGAGGGGCTGTTGTGCAGCTAGGAATTTCTGCGTCTATGTAGGGCTAATCAAGCGCTGTTGAATAAACACATTTTGAAAAATTAGGCATGAAAAGTTTATTATATTTCGACAGTGAGGAAAAGTGGAAGATACATTATTATGTACACTAAAGTAGGCCTAATGTGGTATGTATGTGTACATGTATACAATGTATACATTGTACTTCCGTCTTCTCTGTAAATTTGCAAGGAATTGATTTCATTATTCAGGTATGTTTAGATTTAGCCTACTTTCCACTGAATTGTATGTTTCAAATTAGAATTAAACCAAGATACCGTATCTGTTCTGAGCTCATATAGCCATCAATGTAAAAAGCCATCAGGTGTTGGTATAAACCAAATTCAGAATTTAGATGCATCTGTGTATATTGACTTAATGGAGAAATATTCTTTTTAAGTTGGGTCTTTGTGCGAATTGAGAAATTTGAGGGGTCAAGAATTAATAAAAGATTGGGCCCACGTCCTTACATGTATGTGTACCAGGTCTGTGTTAGTGCCCAGCCCTCGAGCACATATGTACATTAATGTTTAATAACAATTATGAATTCTCTCCCTTTTTTTGAGGAAGGAGCATCAGCATCATTCATTTTGCTAAACCCAGACTCTACCCATACAAAATATCCTGATCCATGGGATGCAAATGTTGTCCTCATTTTGTCCTCATTTTCTTGTGGCTCTTTAGCAAGTCATGGTTGTTGAATTTCACCAGGCTCCAAGTAAAGTTGAAACCAATAAGGGTCACTTGGGCAGACTGAGGGTGTACAAGGGTGTACGAGGGTGCTTGCTCGCTACCCAAGCATTACGGTATCACAGGCTTCAAGGGGAAACGATTTTGGTATATTAATGTAAACAGACAGGTATTTACATTTCTAGCTCCTCTATGCACCACTCCTGTTGTGACTGCTCTTTCAAACTGTTAAGCGTGGGTGAAGTTCAGTCTACCATAACTATTTAAGGAATGGCACTTCTCTGTTTTTGCCAACCGTATTTTTGCTTCTTCTCCTTTTTTTAACCCAAACTTGTTCGTCATTCAACTGGCTCAGAAAGCATGCAGATATGTATCTTATTGCCTCGTTTGTTCTGTTGGCCTCAGATACACGTGTTGATGTATTTTCCTAGCATTGGAAGCATTTGTACCTACATGTACATGTACCTAGTGATTTATCCCTATTTGAACACTTGTACACTGTATACCATAAGGTTTCTCGTATGACCTCTGATATACTCTACATATTTCATGTTTTGATAATAAATATATAGTAAAAGGTCAATTATGAGAGGTCATATTTTAAAAAAAAATTGCTAATCCTATTCTTTGATTTGCAATAATATATCCAAACTATAAAACATATTTCATATGTAAAAGTGACCCTACATTTATAGTTATAACGACCTCGCCAGGATACAAGTATGTTTCAAACATACACTTTAAACCATCCTGAACAAAAAGGTTTTCAGATAGGAAGGTTCTCAGAAAGCTACAAAGTGACACTCCATTCTTTGATTTGACTGAGGAAATAGACATTTTAGAATCAAACCATGCAGTAAACATCATTTGAAACCAGCGGCACCTGTTGCTCAACCATTCCTTCTTCCAAAAGAGTTGTCTTTGGGACAAACAGGTAATTGGTCAGCTAGTAGAATAGGGCTCAATCAAGGCAAATAGTAATGAAGTAGTGGACCAACCCCCTTTACCCAAACTCCATTCAAAGCTCTGGGGTCTGTTGGACCAGCAGCCCTTTTTAGGATTCCTTTTAACAAATCCCAATTCTTTTGGCTGTAAATAAAATGCTTAAAGCTGTGTCAACTGCTCCTGTTGTGATGTTTGCTCATGGCTTTTCATCCCCCAAGAGCAACAGCTTGTGCACTGTAAATATGTCTCTTGGTCATTTATTTAGTTACGCAACAAGTGAGTTCGTAGACAATTAGCAGATTTCAAACTGTGCACCAGTAGGTCCCATTGTGCTGGTCGTTCAGAAACCCCTCCGATCCTTTCAACAATCGCTTATAATTGCACGCTTTCACTGTTTGCTTGACTTTTGAATGCCATCCCACCAGCCTGCCACAAACAGGCAAGAAATGAATAGACGATTGGAGAAGGAAAGAGAGAATAATACTGATTTTTAGATTCAAACCCATTAGGGAGTTGACTTTCTTGTTTCATTTTGAAATGGTTTTGTCTCACTTTGAGCCTGCCTCAAGCAGTTGTCAATTAACAACATTTCTTCCTAGATTGAAGTGTAAAGCACACACTTCATTAAACGTTTTCTTGATAGATAACAATAAGGAGAGCATTTACTGCTTGGGTTTTGGGATAATCCTGTAGTGTGAATTTTGATGCCTTCTCAAAAGAAATACCCAACAAGATTTCATGGGTATTAAGCTCAGGGACCATGTACCTTTGAAAATCTTTAAAGTTTAACACTTGAAGGGCTTGTGACAAAAATCATTCCACTGTGTGTTGTTGACTGTAAAATAAGATACAGTATGATTTTGTATATGAAAAATGAGTCAAATGTTATCTTTAATACATCTAATATCAACTCTAGTTGTAGTTCTGATTTTTTTGTTACATGTACATTGTATACACTGTCAATATACATGTACATGTAGTAAATTGAAGAGTTGTTCACGATTGATTTTATTATTATTTTTTGCTTTTGACTTCATATGAGTTATTTAGTAGAATTTGTACTTTCATCCACTCTTTTTAACACACATTTCCTTTTCCTTCCTTCTTCACTTTTTGTTCTTTCTATACTGCAGTGGTCTGGAGATCGATGCGGGTGAGCGTTCAATACAACAACTCAACATAAACTGCCAAAGTGGGCATATCTCGTGGTCCTACCCAAGAAATGCCCTTCACATCACATTCTCAAACGGGAAAAGCAAAGAGCACTTTCGCCTCTGTTTGAACATTAAAATCCGGGGTAACGGAGCGAACATTTACCGGGAGACGCCGGGAAAATTAATGCCGCTTCTGCTGGATGACAGGCCCGAGTTTGAAAGGAACACGTTCGGGAAGGAGGTGCATGTGCATGATATTTTAGAGAGACTTCAGTATGAAAGAACTTCGCCTAAAGAGGAGCACTGCTTTGCTGCCAAGGATGGAAAAGCAATAATTTACATTGAAGCAGCCCCAAATCCTCTTAGCATAAAATATGAAACAACAATTGACTATAGAATAGAGGAATTACCGCTTTTCAGGAATCCTATCCACCATGTGAGAAAAGGTAAGGAGATGTCAACTTTATAAATTGTTTAAAAAAAATAATAAAAAAAAATAAAAAAATTGTCAACCCCCTCTCCCCCCCCCCCCAAAAAAAAGGGGGGGGGGGTGGAAGAAGGTACATACATGTATGTAGGTCAACAAACAGTACAAGATCATGCATGTAATTGAATAGAATACAATTTAGTGCATGTTAAAGTTGATGATAATTATTGAAACGAAACAGTAAATCAGTGGTTAATCCAGTGATAAAACTACATGTAAACAACAATTGTATAAATTATCTTTGAAGGGATCAACTTCTGTTGAAAATTCAAACTCTTGAAAGTTGCTTTGTGAGAGAAACCTGAATTGGTATAAATAATATGATTGTGCGATCAATGCATTAGCTACCACTGCACTTTGATTTCTCCAATTCATTTTTTGCATGTGTTCTCTATCATCATTATTTTCAACATGGCATTCCCACAAAAGTTTGTTTCCATGCTCATTGGTACCCCGGTTGTTGAGTTAGAAGTAAGTATAAACATATGCAGATAGCGAGTTCCCACAACAGACAATACACATACTATGGGCAAATTTGGGATTCCAATTGTGGGAAAATAATCACGTTGAATAACACATATTTGAAAACAATTACGGACAGTACCGGGTGGTGGCTTGTTTTGAGTAAGTTCATGTAGCAGTTCCCATACTCACACCTTCCCTACATCTGAAAGGTTCACACATATTCTGAAATACATGTAGACAGATACTTTTTTCCCAGAATTACTAGACAGGTTGATTCAAAACACAGGTTGATTTAAAATACTCTTGAAGTTAGGGTCCTAAACTTTGCTGTTATGATGGGTGACACTTTTAACTATGAATATATCAGGCCTATAAATATAAAATTTACTTTAGTGTACTGCAGTATCCACTGAGTGAGATAGCTTTATATTTTGAATAACCAGAAAGGCATTAATTTTTAAATAAAATTGTTGAACAATCTGTTCGTGCAATTTAAACTTGTAGCACATTGTAAATTACATGTACATTCATAGCTTTTTAAACTTTATGTGTACATGTACATGTACATGTAGTTATCACCTAAACTTTAGAGAACAATGCAAAACAGACTTTTGGAATTGTAGTTACTCATTCATTTGTATAGGTCATAGGTCATAGGTCAATATATACCGGTAGTTGTACATGTAATGTACCTGTCAGTGGTACATGTAGCTACATGTAGCTCTTCTGAGATGAAGCTACATGTAGATTGTAGGCCTACTCCTACCTCTGTTTAGGGGCATTTAGACCGTACCCATGAGGATCCTTTCCTTTGCACTGATATTGGAAACCCTAAACTACAAATATCTCCTGCCCTCACACTATACCCATATAAGGAATTCTGTTTAAAACTGTCTCCTCATCCGAGACTGAAACTAGAATCTAGAGAGAGAAAGTGAGAAAGAAAGTGAAAGAGAGTTAGCTAAAGAAAGAATCTTGGGGGGGGGGGGGGGGGAGAGGGGTGAGGTATTTTGTGGGGCGGGGCAATGGAGGTCCTGTCAGTGATAATTGGTAGGAAATGATCACAAGTTCAGATCCTTTCTTTTTCTCGACCCGTGGTCCATTCCCAGGTAATCTTACACTCAGACTTTCCCTCGTCTGCCATTCCTGCAAAGGGTAGGCAAGATCATGTTTGTTCTGCCTCGAGTTGTAAAAGCAGAACCTGACCCCCCAAACGGCATCAAATATACCAAGTTGAACCTGACAGGGGTATGCACCTCTGTCTGCAGGGAGATAGAGAGAGAGAGAGAGAGAGAGAGAGAGAGAGAGAAAGAGAGAGAGAGAAAGGGGGGGGGGGGTAGGAGGGAAGGAAGGAATGAGACGGTGAAAGAGTCTATGTGGTGTCTTTATGGACATAATTATGTGTTTTCTTTTTCGGGGGGGGGGGGGTGGGGTCCATGGGTTTATAAGCCTTGAACGTTTGTAGTATTACAGGAATACAGGTACAAAATATAATTTTTGGTTTCAGATCACAAATTCTGACCTCGAGAAGAATCTTTGACAACTTTCTGGGAAAATACATGTGGGGGGGGGGGGATGTACTATAGAAGTAGAGATGATTTATGACTATTTATTTAGGTATACTCAATGTGGCTCATAACTCATCACAATTGTTGGGAAGGTATGAAATTAAGTTTGGAAACCTGATACAAAGAAAGAGAGAGAGAGGGTGGGGGGGGGGGGGGGTGAAACAGACACAGAGAGAAAGAGAGAGGTGAAAAGAACTCCTGTGTAAAATGAGGCCCCAGTAAATCTTGTTTTCTTTGGCAGGTTTAGACTCACAGCAGAAGTATTCACACTGCCTTGAACCTAAGCTAAGCTGAAAGGTGATGAAAGGGTGCCATCTAGGAAGGTGCAATTTGGGCACAAAACTCTTTTGACCACATTATTATCACAGTCCTTTTGAGCTCCTCCAGTGTGCCTTTACCCCACTCATGCACCCCGGGCCAGAGTGCTCTCAGAGCCGATAGAGACCCAGATAAGACACGCTTTACAGTTCCGATATGCAGATATGTACGATTAGAAACCGACTGAATGCTTCGGTAGGAAGCTGGAGCATTGATCGAAAATGTTGGGATGATTTTGGGTGCAGATAACCCTGTTCACCTCTCCGCACGACTATATTGACATATTGACACGGCAGAGTTGAACACACAGACCAGCCTACGCTGTAGTATGGGTTGTTTGAAAAGACGAAAATTCCTTGTGGGGTACATAAGATTAAGACATTCAGATATTGAAACATAAAAGAAGCAGACCTACAAACACCATGGGCAGTTTTGAGCCAAGACTTTTAGATGTATGGTTGACCTGTAGATTGGTATTATGCTGAAGTAAAGAAATAGCAAATACTTAAGTCTTTCAATTGTGATGTAATCTTTATAACACATTTGAGTAACCTAAAGTTTGTAGAAGGTATCTTAATTGGTAACTGTTTCCTTAATAGAGTAAACATTCTATAGTCTCCTGATAAAAAAGCAGATTGTCAATTCAGCTCCACAAAGTAATTTATAATTTCTTTTATGGGTTTAGATGTGGTACATTGGAACATGTCTGTTTATTAAAAAAAAAACTTTTCATAAAGAATAGGCTGAGCTATTAGTAATATAAAACTTTACTAGTATAACATTAGTAGAGGAATAATTATATTTGAGAATTTACATGTAGGCCTGTATTCAAGAAGTTCTCGAAGCAGACTTTGGTTCCACCACCACATCCAAGGGGTGTTATAAAGTAACCTGGCAGTCCAGCTTTGTCTCTATTGCTCTTTCCAGTCTTGAGTTTTCTCATGGAGATCCACGGTCTTTGATGTGTGTAAGACCATGTTTCCAACTTCCCACATGCATAATTAATCAATGAAGTTCCGCGTCCCGTTCTTGGGGCTATTATGGCCATTTAAAGTATGGTTGAAGTCACACAATTGTTGTGAGCAACTTAGCACCTATTGGAGCACCAGTACTCAATAGAATAGGACCTGGCATGTCCATGCTGATCCACGTGTATTGAGTTTGTTTAGGGGAAGGATTAGCGCAATTACCCAGAGAAAGTGACATTTCTCCCCCTTAATACATTTTCTGGTCCGTCTGGTGCATTTTCACTCTTTTGTTTCATTTTTCTGTTCATGAATTTCTTAAGGCTTTTCAGGGAATTCCATTCTTTTTGTCATTTATTATGCATGCACTTGACATTGCCTTTCCTCACAAAGGAAAAGAAAGTCAAAGTGGAACTGAGACCAGATGAAAAAAGGGAGGGGGGGGGGGGGAGAGAAACTTAACTGTTTATTGAAATGCTGGCAGGTTTTCTTCCAAAGCAATCTCTATTGAAGACGTTTAGTACTTGTATAGAATTTAAAAGGCAATTTGTCACAACAGAAGAGAAAGTCAAAGTGGAACTGAGACCAGATGAGAGGGGGGGGGGGGGGGAGAGAAACTTAACTCTTTATTAATGCTGGCAGGTTTTCTTCCAAAGCAATCTCTTTTGAGGACGTTTAGTACTTGTATACAATTTAAAAGATAATTTATATCCACTGTTTCAGAACAGTGCACTTTTAACTTTAAGGAAGTGGAAAACCTCTCAAAAAGTTAGGAAGGCTTGACTTTGGCTAAGCTTCTTTCTAGTAAACTTATATTGTGTTTGTCCACAGGTCCTTCTTAGATTTGGGCTAACTGTTTTCTGCATATATCCTATTCACTTTAAAGGTTTCCAGCTTTTAGATGTACAGCCAGAACTTGGCAGAAGAGGGTACATGTATAAATAGTCCTACAGAAAAGAGACAGGAAGTATTTGTGTTGTGGAGGAAAGACTACAGAAAAGAAAATGAATTCTCAGAGTAGAAAACAAAGAATTTAATGTAATGAGTCAGAAAGATTTTGATCTGTGGAAATTCAAATAATTTATGCAGTCATTTATTTCGTAAAACCTGAAGTGTTTACAAATTTTGAATGAATACACGGTAGCAGCATGTCATCATTTTCCATTTCCTTTTTGTGTTTTAACTTTAAGTCATAGACTAATTGCTAAAACCGAAATATTTTGCCTAGCGTACATTCTTCATCTTATTTTAGAAATTTGAGACATGAAATTATCATCCCAAAGTCTAATCAAGTGTCATTTTGTGTGGCCACGAGAAGCCAATGAGAATGGGCTACAGGTTCTGTCTTAGTTGATCACACTGCATTATCAAACATTGTTAACATGGATAGACAATTAATCCTTATGTTTCAAGGACAACTTGTCATTTTAATGAGAACTACATTCAGGGCTTGAATGTATACTTAACTTACGCTACCATGATAAATTCCCCATTAATATCCCCTAATGCTACATGTGTGCCTGTACTATCGCTTCGAGCCATACCTTGGGGTGGATTTAAAAAGGAAGATTCTAAAGGAGGGGTACTTATCTGACCTCAAGCTTCTTATATTGATTACTCTCGTAGCAAGCGAAAAGCTAAATCCTGTCCTTCAAGAGAGATTGGTCATTATCCCACTCCTGCCTCCCGCTAATTCTGTCTGCCAATACTGTCACTACATGTACCCTCACTAGACCTGGTTTCATCAGCTCGAGATTGCCAAATAGCCTGCTATTTCTGATATGGAATATAATCCCAAAGTTACAAATCGCGTCTTCATCAGCTCAAGACTCGGCCTAGAGCTCGAGAAATTATCTCAAGATATTTTGCTCAGCGTTGCGGATAGTGCGAGTCTACGGACTGGTGAAGACGCACTGGACAAATAGCAGGATATTCTGCAAACTAACCCAAGGTATCTGGGGATGATTATCTCCACCAAATAACCCGCTCATTGAATAATTTGCGATTGGGATAGTTCAAATAGCGGGTTATTAGTCAATCTCGAGCTATAAAACAAAACAGGCCTTCTGGGTATTTACCCCCCAAACTATGTAGTCCCTCAGGGGATCATTACTGTAGGGGTATTACTACCCTACAGTATGTACTTTAGCCATCCCTGCTTTAGGCAGCTCCATGTTCTACTGTTAATTAGTCTGATGAATGTGCTGTATTGGTTTTTTGTAGAGCCAGAAAGGGTTATTCAATATTCAGTAATAAGGAGGTGCTAGAGAGCAGAGAGATTAATAGCATTTTCATGTTCTGCCAGGGCGTCTTATCCGAGTATGACTCGGCTTGTCATTACATTCTGTTTGTCTAGATATTTTGCAAACATTCAGGTTGCTGATATTCTTGTATCTAGGGAATCCTTGATGTTATTCATTATGCACACAAACATGTACATGTATATTTTTTTTCTTCACCGAACCCCAACTGAGATTTTCATTTTCTACAGTATTCCATGTAATTATATTTCTGCACTATATGATGTGCAAACAGTGATGTGTTTACTCACGTTAATATTAGACATGTTATTCTTGTAAACATCCCGTTCATATGTGTACATTTGGTAATTTCCTGATCTCACACTTCGTTGTTCCTAACCTTGCTCAGTTAAGCCTTTGTTGGTGTATTGATTATATGATTGATGCCTTGACACAATGTTCATTGTTCAACAACTCCCAGGCTCATTGCTTCTGTGATACAGCACCACGGACCTAGTCTTTCAGGACAGTCTTTATAATGCAAAGATAATCGTAGTTACGATGATAGTGATAATCAGATGATGAAGAATGATATGCAATTCATGCATTGTATCTATTTGAAAGCCCTTAAAACAAGAAATTAAGAATAATCATTTTCAAATGACATCTGTATCTTTATTCTTCAATTGAATTCACATTATGTGCATTTATGCTAAATTCCAGAGGGGTGTTAACTTTGTTGAAGGGGTACATGTTGATACCCCTGTGGTTCTCTGTAGATGGTTTGTAGAGAGTGCTTAACCGCACTGTGAGAACATTGCAATATACCCTTCATATGAATTTATGGTAAGCTGTAACATAATGTGCACCATCTCCTTTCCTTTGGGAGTATTACAACTGATTTGTAGTTGTACTCTGGATTAAAATGGTAGATGGATGTAAGTCCATAAAGCATAAAGAGAGAAAAGGTATTAAATGTGCACGGTTAGAAGAATATCAAGAGATTTCAGGCCTTCTCAGCATGCCCCATCTCAATCCCATTTCACAACACTGCCTTGAAATTGAAATTCCGTTTAATTGTAGGTTCTCCATTGTGCGCCTCACACCTTCGCTACTACCACCCTTGGTTTGAAGTGTGTGCCACCTTACAGGACACCATTGTCCAAGCCCAGGACTTTGCCCATGATTAACACAGCCGCATCGGGGTCAGCAAATCTCAAAAGAAAAAATTCGAGCAAAAGTGAATAAAATTTGAGGCATTGGTAGGCCCCCCTTCATGAGTTCATAAGTGTACATTCTTACCGGTTGACACCCTTAGACTATAGTTGGTGCAAATCTAGCTTTAAATGCAGGGGATATAATTACCTCATGGTGTGTTAAAAAATATTTTCAAAGGACACCTAACCTTTGTACCGAAGAAGATGCCTAAAAGACTGACCACAAATTTAGACTGAATAGACCCAGTGAAAAGTCTTGAAAACAGATACCAACTGTGAGTCATACATGTTGGACTCCTAAATGTGATTCTTATTTGTCACACCATGAAATTGGAATAGCTAGGCATTATGGTTACAAAGGTCTCCATATCAGTTTCAGGAATTGGATCCATATAGAAGGAATAAGGGTACAATGTAGTAGTTATTCCTTTTTCAATTTTGCTTGCTATTTGTGATACTTTTATGTATTGTAGAGAAATGCACTTTCATCCCATCAATTTTATAATTTAGTTTAAACTTTAACCCTTATCCTCTACCTTGTAGAAGTAATCCCTATGGCAGCTTATGAACCAATCAAGAATAACAAACTTGTGTGTTACCCATACATGTGACATGTCTTTAATCACAGTTCGTGTTGATTTATTTGTTGGGTTATTAACGGCAAATAGGCCTACATTAGGGAAACTTGAATACCGGTAGTCATTAATTGATCAACAATTATAGTTTTATGAGATAGTTGTGGTGGATATACACTGTACATTGTTATTTCATTATCATTATATTCTCTCCTTTTTCCATGCTACACTCCACCTTTAATTTCATCTTTTGCCCCTTCTTATCGACCAATTGCTCAGGTATCAACTTTTATCTATACCAATACATAGATATATCTGCTCTTAGAAGTAAAACGATGCCAGTTAAAAAAGAACCTGACATTTACTCTGAATATGAAGAAGTCTATAAAAGCAGAATGGTTTCAACTATATTTATATCATAAAAAAGGAAGTGCCTGTTTGATGAACATAAAACTGTCTCCAATGGGTTGAAATGTTCTTCTTATGAAGATTGTCACTAGGCACCTTATACAGCCCAATCTTGTTTCTCAAATAAATATGTACATTGTACCTTGTAAATGTAAACAACGTTAAAACCTAAATGCACATGAATGTATCATATTGTAACTGCACATTACCATGCGTGATGTGCACTTAGCAACATTTGTTTACGTGTAAAATCGACTATGCCTGCTTGCATTGCGCGAACATTAAACTGCTCCGACTTTTAACTCCATGGTTCATATTAAAGCTCCTCCACAAATTTTAATGATATGAAATGTTTACCATCGCCAAACAAGTCAGCAGGTGCAGGGAACTTATCAATAGGAAGTGGGTATAAAAAGCTCAAAGTCTTTTGTATTTCAGCATAATAGGGTATTTGGGAGTCAAGAGATAAACCAGGCTCCAATAATAGTCAATAGCTTTGTTTGCGATTGTCTCCTGTAAGAAGCCTAACTGCATTCATGTTTAGCAAACAGTTGAATGAGCATTTGACTTTTGCCACTGGTGATTTTAACCAAATATATTTTCTTTCTTTTTTTACTTGTCACATTTTGTGTGATAGGAAATGAATTATTCTTTCATCGTCATAAAAGAGTGTTTTTTTGTCGATAATAGTTCTTTAGGATTTTAATCGACTTTGGGTTTATTGGCAATTTTTCTGTAGAAAAGCAGATTCCCTTTTGAAATATATCGTTCAACCAAAATTACTGCAGAACATATTCGTTTTTATTCTCATTCAATTGTTTGTGAAGATAAGTAGAATTAAGTTTGCAGTGAAATGAAAAAAGGCATTTACACTCTGATTATCATTCTGAGTATTAAGAAAAGTAAATTGTGGATGATTTAAATTGGAAGAAATTCAAAGTGTGAACACAACTCGTGAATAATGATACCCTGCTGATATAAAGTGGAAACTTGTCTGAACTTTGATTGCATTCCGTTGCTGTAATTAGGCTTGACATTCCTCTTGCCTACGCACAAAGGTATAATGCTTCATTTGAATTATGTTGATTTATTGAGAACCTTAGTTGTAACTTGTATTAAGCGGCTAGCAATTTTACTAGTAATGTACAAAATGTAAAGTTAATGAACGGAAGAGAAAATAACAGAAGGCGTGATGGTTTCCAATAATGATTTTAAGATTACAATGATTTAATAACCTCTTTTTGTCTGGAACATCTCCTGTACATTGTATGGTATCTCAAATAGTCCAGAACATCTGACAAAAATGAGTTAGGGTCAAGTTGAGAGCAGTATGGATAATGAATTTTAAGTACTAGAATGTTTGCTTGGTTACAAAATGTCAGACATTAACACCCCGGGCCTTGAATTGTTCAACTTTGTTTTTCCTTCCTGTTCATCAGTCGCGGCTCTGGAAGAGTGCTTGAGCCCCCAAGCCTCCCCCCCCCCCCCCCTCACACACATCAAACCAGAAAAAAATCTCAAATCCCTACAATTTGTCTTGATTATAAATGAATTAAAGCAAGGCACATGTAGAAAATAAATGCAAGAACCCCAAGCCCCCAGCCCCCAAAGGCACCCAAAATCCTTTTTCTACAACACACCTGCTGCTGTTCATGATAATTTGTCCATGAGTTAAGATAATAATATAATAATAATATTTAGCTTTTATATAGCGCTTAATACAAATGTCTCTAAGCACTTTACAAATATTACACAAACCAAATTAGTCTAATCATTGAAACCAATGAAACAATAATTAACTTAGCAATCAAATTGAAACAATCTGGTGCATTATTATTCACAATGTGATGCAATTTGTGTGTGAGAATCGTGATAATAACCTCCCTATTTTTTCCATGATTGAGTAATCCTTCCAACTGGGCTGTGTAATTGGTAGCAGGTGAAATTTCCATGAAAACGCAATCAATTATTTTTCGTCATGATAATCTACAGAGAAAGTGAAAACAGATGTTCAGTGATAATTCTACGCCTCATGCATCATAAACTCAACTAATTATTTTAGATTTAAAGGAGTTGTAATCGGTCAAATCAACATGAGGATTTTTCTCCACTGAACCCTACAGTTTTATTATAACTGTAAATGCAATAGATAAAGAAGTTCAATTTTTACTTTTGTTTATATTTTTTAATCAAATACAAATTATATTAATAAAGCATGATTCTCATTCAAGTTTTTGAATAATTTTTGTTGTTGGATAATAGTTGTGCAGTGTAGATAGTTTCGATCTTTCCAATCTGTACACGACACTTGTAACGTACAATAAGTTCCTTTTCTTAAAATCTTTAATCTTTTAAAGAATTCTATTACATGGAAGACACCTGACTCAACTAAAATTAGACTACATGCTTTAGACGCTGGTTGTGTTTACTTCTTAAAGTAAGCATGCGATAATGAGGTTGGGACCTTGCAAGCTATGGCTCCTGAGCCTACAGAATGAATAAACCACTTGTGTTTTTGTTTGTTGAACAGACATGGTGGAATGCATTTACCATGCTCTGTTTCCACCCTGTATTTACATTTAAAGCAATAAAATCTCTATCATACGGCAGCTTACATTGTACGTCATGTTGCCATTGTTCCAGCGAGGTGTATCTCATCTAGAAGTTCAAACACCTGGTCTTTGCAGAAAAATTATTTGTCCTTGTATATACCATATTTGTATTGTATTTCTTATATTTCTTGTATTTATCAAACTTTTCTCTTTGTTTGGTTATTTGTACAGAATGCGGAAAGTGTGAAGGCGGTGAAATCGTCGCAGCATTTTGCAGCAGTGACTTTGGTAAGTCTGTTTAAATTTCGTGATTTAAGTCTTCTGTAAATAAAACCTACAAATTAACTGTGTTTTGGTTCTAAAAGGATTGAAATTCTGAGCCAATATGAATATCTAAGACTGTTTATATTTTTCATTTTAACTGACATTTCTGACTTATAGTACATTGTCTTCTTTCTATTCCTGCAAAAAAAGTTGAACTTATCAGTGAAAGATAATTTTTAATAAATTTATGTTCATGAAACGATTACTGGCTGGAGAATCGAATAGGAAAATAATCAAGTACAATGGAATAGGATGTGCTGTTTGTTAAAAGTATAATAGAATTGTAATTTTACATTTAAATTGGGTTAATGAGGTAACTTTAATAATGCTACGTGGGAGAAAAAGGAAACTAGTTAATCTCAATGCCACATTAATCATATTTTGGCAGTGAATGGCACTTACATTTTGAAATTGCAAAATTACATGAAGATGTTGTTGGAATCAAGATATTGTGGTTAAAGAATGACTTGCTTCTCTAGTTATAAAGAGGTGTACAAACATGTATACGTTTGAGACATTTGTAACATATGGTTGGAAAAGGTCTAAACAAAAATTGATTTGAATTTTCAACTGTTTTTAATTTTGAATCAAAATGAACTTGTGAAACTTATCTATTTTAATTAGGTCCTTACATGTATGACTTATTCCTATTTTAATTGATTTGAATTTTTATCTGTTCTCAATTTTGAATCAAAATGAACTTGTGAAACTTATCTATTTAATTAGGTCCTTACATGTATGACTTATAGCTATTTTGATTAATTCATTGTGACCTCCTCCTATTTTGATTAAATCCTTATGACTTATTCCACCTCATTTTTTCCTTCTCGTTCCTCCTGCAGCTATCAAAGGTCGCATGCTGGCCGTCACCCCGGAAGAGAGCACGAGGGAGACATACATCAACGTTGCCGCAGGAATGGTGTACAGACAGAGAGACCCAGTGTTCCTGCCAGGCAGGCATAGCCGGTACTATGGCCTCATCACGACTCCCACCAGGTGTGGGGTCAAAAAACTGGAAGGCCACTACCTCATGACTGGCCAGATCATCTTGGGTAGGGCGCAACTGGGGTGCATGGCCCATCTCTCGGTGGTCAAGAAGGTGGCTCGAGAGGTGGACGAGGCCGGAATCAGCCCCTGTGATCTCACACCCATTCTTGGACACAACCATCACAGGTACATCGAATGAACACACGTGTGCAACAGATGATATCGTACGTCACATGCTGCTTCGGCCACCCGCGTCTTCAGTTCACCATGTCCAACATCCGGCAGTCCATCTGGGCTTTGACTCACTGACCGAGAGGTCACTTGCCTATCAGCTAGATGACCTCATAAGGGCATTGCCCAGGATGTATGTTTAGAAAGAGGAGTTCAGTTATCTCAAGACTGCAGACTGATTGGTTTTCAAGGTGTTTTTCTCTGTCTTTAGCTAAACATTGATCAAGGCCAAGCTCAGATTGTTATCAGTCTTCTGTTTATGTCACTCCATGACCTCCTCATCATCTGATGCTTCAAGCAGCAAAACAAACAGATTGTTCCTCTATGCCCGTGTTCATACTCCAAGCAAAGTTTAAACTTTGTACCTATAAAACATGTCACCTCTTTAATCTATTCTTATTTTACCAAGGTAAAGTTGTAGATGCAAGCTTTCTCAAGAAGACTTGTTTGTGTATGAACATGACTCCATCTTGAGAAGATGTAGTGAAATTGCAATAAGTTATTTGGGTAAATAAAAAGAAGGATACATTTGACCGGTACTTCAGTTCAAATTATAAAACAACCTTTTTTTCCACCCCTCTCAAAGCCACTTGATGGACTTTTCTCTCCATAAACCTCCCTTTTCAATAAATAAATTCAGACAGTATTATTATATTAATACTTTTCATACCTCCAAAGTAAGTGTAGCAAACTCCAACCTTTGGCCAAAACGTTTTTTTTAAAGAGCTGTAACTGATTATAATCTAGCTCGTCTGATTGAATCCAAGAATTTGTTTTACAGAATCCAGTGAAACTGGAGGGACGGAGAATAGGCAGCCAAGTCTACCAGTCAAGATTACGTCAAAGGGAATTTGAAATCTGTAATTTAAGCGAGGGAGCTAGGGCATTGCATTCATGTACACAAAGACGAGTGACCTCTCTAACCTCACAATGAACCAGTCAACTTTGACTGTGAGCTGCGCCCCACCATTCTCCGGCAATACCCCCTCCAGAAACGGAGAGAAAGAGACCAAGAAAAAAAAAAACGGTCAGAAGGAGAAAAGGAGAGAGAGGTAGAGAATGGGGTGGGGGGCTTTGCCAGAGAGAAAAGAGTTTCTTGGACCGCGTAATTGCATGTAACTTCTAAAGACGACTGTTTGTGTTTAAAATTTGGTTGCTTTTCCGTTGGATGTACCTCCAACGGCCCCCTCCCAGGCTGTATTCCTTCCATGTTTTGGTATATTCATAATTGTTTGGATTGGTCCTCTGTAAACTATACCCCCGGATGGAGTAAATATTAATAGAGTGACCTGTTAATTAGTGTATCAAAATATTATTCACGCTGCAAATAGTGCCATTCACACCCAGTTATCGGAAGTTAATTTCCCACATCACGGTCAGTAATGTCAGGGAGAAGTTAATATAGTACAGAGACCAAGTATTATGGTGTATTCCAGTCTTGTCCTATGAAACATAAACATGGAGCTTGATGTACTATGTTAAGTCTAAAGGGCATTGATATCGTCTGTTCAGAGCCAGAAGGGCGCTAACGCGGTACTGAAGTATATGAGTTAAAACCCTTCTGGCTCAAATATGGCACCGAATCAATGTCACAGTCATGTCTTTAGATCATCATGTAAAAACTTGCATCATTTAACAACAACCGTATATCTTCAGATCTGCATTTTCATAGAGGAGCTTGACTCGTACAGTTATATCTTTGCTCTCCAAACTTTATCATAATCACGACAACAGGCATTATTATACCGTAATTGTTTGGGAGATGACTTTACATTTATACATCTATCAATTAACTAATGCTTGTGTGTTGTGATGTGTTCCAAGCCGCATTCAAAATGTTTTTCATCATGTAGAATTTCTCTTCAATCTTATTTGTTGCTGTCTTTTATTCTTGTTTGAAATATGATATATTTCATCCATATTTGAATTGACCATTTGCATTCAATCCTTGCCATTTCATTGTATCATAGTATGTGAATACAGCACTTGTGTACAAAAATATTATATGGAATTTTAACAGTATTTATGGTTCTGTCAATAGAGCTTGCATTTTATTACCCTTTTTCGGTTTGTATTAGTTATGGATATAACCTCAAGATACATTACCAAGGTAGAGAGAAGTATGTTCTTGGTATTTTCTTTAGCCTAGGTCAAAATGTTTTTATGGCCTCATCTCATAATCTCAGTTGCAATTAATTAATAGCGCTCATTACTACCTGATATCAATCACAACTCTATAGTCGCGATAAGGGGTTTGCATGTGTGCGATTATAATTAGAGGACTTGCTATCAATTTTGATCAATTGCAACTTTTTATGATATGAGGCAAGCCTGGCCAACGCCTTGCATACGGTATATCTTGAGAATGTTTAACGCCTCCTAAAGTAGAGTATGATTAACTAATGATCAGTCATCATTTACATGTATGGGTAGGCCTATAGTTCCATTGTAGTCACGTGAATCTGTTATTGGCAAACTTTAAACAAAATCTTCTGTATTTGTAGCATGTTATTTGTTTTGATTTCTAGAGCTGTTTTGTTTGTTCAGTTCTAGTTAAACAACTCATTTCTGTTGACATTTCAGTCTAAATTTTGTTTTGTTTTGATGTAAGTATACACAAGAATCCTTTGACAACACACATGTACGGCTTCCATGATGTTTCCTATCTGTTGCTGTACTGTAGTAATGATCCTAACATGCACCATATGCATTGTCCTTTGCATGTATTTCAAGCAGGACTTGTCAACTACTTGATACAAAAAGTGGGTCAAGTAACGTCTTCAAGTCTAAAATTTGAGTTTCAAAAGTTGTGTGTGCAAGTATAAATGATCACAGAACCATTTGTACTTTTCTACCTTCATCAAACAGTGCCCCAAACCAATATTTGGATACAAAAGATACTTCCCGATTTATAGCACCCATCCTTGATGAGTATATCCCTCTGGCCATGAGGAGGAAAGAGGAAGGAGAGAAAAAAAGTACAAATTATTAGACAAGATTATGTCAATAATGGAACTACACTGTACCGCAGAACAGCCCTAGGATAGTCTTTCACTAGGGAACCACAAGGTCAGTTCTCCTGGTTTCAATCGATGCCATCGCTTTGTGATCCACCCGAATTGTACCTCGGAATGACTTGTCCCTTTCAGACTATACCCCTTCCCCCTGTAGCACCGGTCTATCTGAGGCCTTTGTCCAAATCATGTCGTCCTCGTTTCCTATTCTTCGCCGTTGTTTGCAAATAATCATCTCATATATTGGGAAGCGAGTCGATGAGGTTACCGTCGGAAGAGTTACGATGATGAGTTTCTTTGTGAAGATCTCTCCCAGATACAATGATATTCAATGATAACCTCCCTGTACTTTAAAGAGTATAGACCGACGAAGATGATACTCAGTTGACTCGTTACACGTTTTGCTACAACTGAATCGAGAGGCACATGTTGGTATTTCTCAATTAGTGTAGCAAATTCTCCCTTTTTTCTAATGCATTAGTGTAAAAATGCAGGTATTTTGCCCACCTTTTGGAATCAACTTTGGTATTTCCGTCAATAAAAAGGGTTCATTGAAACGAAGAGCACAGCAATGGGTAGCACTTGCACAGGGATTTACTTGGAATGCTAATTGATTGAGTTGCCTTTTTTACATTCTTATTGTTAATGTAGCATTGACAAAGTTTGATAAAAACTTGTCTTTGGTGGTACTGAGCATTCTTTCCTCTGCTATTTACTAAAAATCGAAGCACAGGTCTCTATGGTCCTGCTGTGTCAGTGTATGCAAGTCTCAAAAACTGTGTCCTTTATACAGTTTATAGCAGGGATTTGTACCTTTAGGAAACCATGTGATCAGTAGTCCGATTATGTTTTGATACATGAATGTTTGTATTTAACAAAGGGATGGAACAGAGCATGATATTTGTGGTTGTGGTATTGGGAATGGGGTAAAGGGAGAGTTGGAAAAGAATAACAAAATTGAGGAAAAAACATGTGAAAAATGAACAGTATCAAAGCATAAAAGGCACCCTGGTTACATGCGCAATAAAAAACATGATTTTCTTACTTGTTCTGGCCCCCAAGTAAGTAATTTTAGTTGGCAAAAACTTTTCTTTCCTGCTCTATTAAAAAATAGAATGAAATCGCAAAATACGTGGCACAAATATATCACATTTATGACACCATTTTTTTCTGCAGCCTCCCATCACAGTTCGATCCCTTCAAGATACGGTTTATACCTCAATGACATCAATTTGTTCAGAAGTTCCATTAACCATTTCATGGTTCCAAATCCCTAATTAAAAATAGCGTAGACTCCATTGATTTCTGAAATTTGGAAGGGTTTTATACTTGTGACAGCTGTTGGTAATTTCGCTCATTATTTTAAAAGATTCAATAATTCATAGTGTATATATCAGAGGAAAGACTTTGGTTTTCAAATGAAAAACAAAGTTCATTCTAATGATTCTATCCATTTTTCAACATCAATGAGTTTATTGTCGCTCTTTATTTCCACATATGTATTTAATTACATCAGGCGTATGTCACATAGAGCGAGGTTCTTTGTACTCCTTTTGATTCAGTATTCATTCCTCACTGCCCCTTGTAATTAATTAGCATATTTTGTCTCTTGCAAGTCTGCATAATTTTGATTTAATCAAAAGCCAACCTGTTTTAGAATTCACTGCTCTATTTGCTGCATGCGGATTGTTTCTTGATGAGCTATTAATGAAAAAATAATTCATATCTCCTTTATCTGTGGATGTTTGTGAATTTCTTTAAAAAAAGGGCTTCAGTAATTTGCTTTATATTTTCCAATTTGAGGACCAACAAAAGACCCCTGCTGAACCCAACAGTGTGTGTGAGCTATAATGTTCCCACTGCTTACAAGAAGCTGTGCATCAGTTTCGCCAAGGCTCTCCATGTGTGACGATGCTGTTGGTATGCATAGCCCCAGCATGGTGCAAGAGGCTACGATTGAGCTCGAAACCTATTTAAACTTGCCGGGGGAACAGGCCTGGATCACAGCATCTAATACGAGTAGTCTAACCTTGTCTTTGCTTGTTTTGTCTCACTTACGTAGTAGAGCGATTATCGTCGCACCATTGTTCAGACAATAGGATTTCCGCTCGACTGTGTCTATACCCGATCATGATCGTAATTGCGTCAAAATCCACAAACGGGGGAGAACTCGGCCCTACCAGGCGGATTGGCAAGGAGCCTCACCCCCACGCTAGAGTGCATTTGGCGCTGTTTTAGGGCTCCCCCTTTTGTTTTCAGGTTTGAGGGGGAACTTGAACAGGATGATAGCTGGAGTAGGGAGGTTGTATTGTTTGCTTCTAACCACCAAAGTCTATCTCTCAGTGGGACATCGTACCATTACAAAGTCTCTTCTAAAAAGGAATTCTTCCTAGTCCAATTTGAATTATGCCAATTGCTTTTTCACAAAAAGATTCATTGTCTCTGTCCTTGTCCCCAACCCTCTCTGTCTCTATACCCTCACTCTCTTTAATCATACTTGAAACAGTAACAAGCACTTGTTGATTCTCTATGAGTATCTGCATACATGCATGTACGACATCTGCGACATCTGCCAATGGCAATGCATGTATATAGGATCATTACACTGTAATCTGTTGAGTTTAGCATTCTCTTCAAAAAACAGTATGCCACTAGCAAAGAAACATTGACACAAATAAAGTTTGCCAATTTCAAGCAGTTCCGTGATACTTCTCACTCTATTGTAACCATGTTAAACTTCAATTTTAAACTTTGTATGATTTAAAAAATGTACAATGCTCCTTTGAAATGGAACAAAGTTTGCATGAGCTACCACCTGTAGTTTTTAGAGTGGCTTTGTATGTGTGAAGTCTGTGTATCATATTGTATAATAAACTCGCTCTACACATCTATGTAAAATTGTACAAAGGAAATTTCATCTACAGACTGCCTGTATTTATAAATACACACCACTGCCGTTACAGTATTCAGAACCTTTAGAGGGAGAAAAAAATCATTTGTAAATGTTTTGTTTCTAATATTGACTTGCACATACTTCAGCACATAAAGTGAGTGTGCAAGAAGTAAACATATTATACAAGTAAGTCCTATGGATATATCTTGATATCGAAATATGCTATGTTATACCTCAGTGCCTCTTTATCTATTTTTTCTCTCCAGCATATTAGAAAAAAAGACCTCAAATATTCTTTGGTATTGCCATAGTAACCACATTTAAAATATAGAGATTAGATCTCCTATTTTGAGCAGCCTGTGTTAATTGTTATCTCCAGGTTGTGTTGATATAGAGGTTTATGTTTATGTAATATTACAGTTCCAGTTAGTAATGGTTACAGTTATTAAAGTTACAATGAAGCAAAATGAGTTTAGTCAATCCTGAATGAAACTTTATCTCTACTGTCATGAATATACCCACTCTATCTTGAAACTTATAACATACCAATCAGTATTTATTCTCCATTTTATTGACATATAATTGAGGTGTATACTAGCCTTTAGAAAATTGACATTTTCATGATACTGGCACACTATAGGGAGAATTGATTTCAATGCCACAACATTTCATTCAATTTGACCAATAAAACAACAAACCAATGCATTTATTTCTCTAATACCCACTGTAATTAGTCCTCTTTTGAAAGCGTTCCCAATCGCAAATGATTTGGCAATGCCTGTGGATTAGTTGGGTTTATAGCGTTTTGTTTGTTGTAAGCCAGTGCTTATCACCTCTTCACATTTAATCATCATCATTCGCAAGGCCGCTTTCATTTTATCAATTAGGGGGAGTTTGATATAGATGCATCCAATATTGGTAGCGACCATCACAGCTCACGTCGGTATTGTTAGTGGCATGTTTAATTGACAATACTTTTGTTGTGTTTTGATATTTAGAGGTGTGTGAGCGTGCCACTAAAAATGAATACACTAAACTGATATGTTGATTAAATGTATATGTCACATGAGGTTGTACATTTCACCCTTTTTCAGTGTACATTATAGTCAAGCACTCAAGAGGACATCTTTGGAATCACAAATTTACAAAAAGTTAATGCCACCATCGCCTTCTTTAGTAAGTGCACATTGGTTTTTGAGTGACCAGTTTAGATATTTGGGCCCTCTGCTATTGAACGTATCGGTTGTTACATGACAATTTCACTGCATACTTTTGTGTGAGGTATTGCAGCATTCACTTAAAAAGTGAAAAGAAAGTAGTTTTTGAGACAATTAAGTGAATGAAGGGCAGTGTATTGTAGCTCTCATTGTATCTAAACACAATAATGATTTTTGAATAATACATTTTAGTTATTAGTTTTTGGGTGGAATGAAAGAAATGAATTAAACACATATCATTATAATGTATTCACTTTACTTTTTTTTTAAATAGGAAAAATACTTATTCACCGTTTTCAATGTAAAGATTTCTTCAAATTCTGAGGAATAAAACCCATCTAGCATGCAATCATTATTTTTTAACTGCCATCTTTTCTTCTATAACCATTTAATATGTCTTATAAAATGGGTCTTGTCACATTTTTGTTGTATTTGTGATGATAATATTGCCTTCTATCATTGTAAAGTAAGTCTTTTTAATCTTTATGTAAATGACTTAACTCCTAACCATTGAATGTGATAATGTAAAATGCAAAAATAAATATATTCAATACATTAATCCTATGTGTCTGTTAATGAGTTGCATATTATTCATTTTGTTTTTTCTTTCATTGTGAAGCTATTGATGAAATGCTTATGTAAACTCAATTGCTAAATGATCGCACACATGGAAAAAAGTTTATGTGCAAATGACTTCTAAGTTTTCGAGCTTGAGAGTTGTGAATTACTTTTGTTATTCCTTGCAGGGCTAAGCATGTGTAAGACTCATGTACATAATGCCATAGATCATTCAGTTACACCGAGTACTTACAAATCATTCCATGGTGTGTGCGTAAGTGAAATAGAGAAGAGAACGAGGGAGGAGCAAGAGAGAGAGAGAGAGAGAGAGAGAGAGAGGGGGGAGAGGGTGGGAGAGAGAGGGGGTAGAGAGAGAGAGAGAGAGAAGAGAAGAGAGAAGGAAGAGAGAGAAAAGAGAGAGAGAGAGAGACAGAAGAGAGAGAGAGAGGGGGGGGGGGAGGAGAGAGCGAGCGATAAAGCACAAGTGTGAGTGTTGATGGGTTGTTTGAGAAAGTGTTTTTTAAATGGATACTTTAGAAACCTTGTCAATATGACATCCCAAACCACGAACACAAACGACACAGACAAGTATAATTTTATCTACACACAAATTTCAAGATTTTAATTCTTTACTCTTCTTTTATACAATTTACATGATATCTGAACAGTCATAACAACATATTATAATCATTTTGCTGCATAAATACTAGATATTTTTCTATATCACAAGTGTTGAAAGCATACATAAAAAGCACATGACATGTTAGACAAAATAGATCTTCAAATACTGGTTTTTCTTCAAATGTTTATACAACTACACGTATGAATGCAAACTCTTACTGGACGAAGCCAGGATGAACATGAGAAAACATTTTATTGTGCACAAAATCGAAAGCTAACATTGATCGATGTGTTTATAATTTGAAACCAAACAGAAGTTCATTGGTCCTAATACACTGAACATTGTATCAGAGAGTTTGTGAAGAAAAAAGTGAACAGTTTAAACAGTGCGAAAGAGGCTTTTCCTCAAAAACCTTGGAGTGATCACAAATAACAGTTAGATTCGAACCATTGTAAAACATAAAGGAACACCATACATTTGGTATGCTATTTTGATGCATCACCATTATACTGTCATTTACATGTACGCTGTAGTTCACATCCCATTTTACTTTAAGAAAGTAAGATTATTATATAAAACACAAAGACTCTATAATGTGTAACCTGTTTGCTTGAATTTAAAATGCATTCTAGGAATTCACAACATCCCTTTTTCGATTCAGGACAAACTTAATTTGATAGTGAATTTATAATATTTTCTCAGAGTGGGAATGATAAAATGGCTTCATATCATTTAATTTTGAAATAACTAATTGCAAGCTTGGTTAACAATGACCAGCAAGTTTCACTACATGTATTTTGCAGTATACCATTAAAAAGAATACCATTTTTCAAGGGTTGAACCCGTATGAGAGTGACAGATTGAGCATTGTTCCTCCTCTCTTTAAAAGCAATTGCTTTTTTGCTGTGCTCTTTCTCATCATCACTGTTGCTATATCTGGCAAGCCTTAGGCAAACTTCTTAATGCTAGGAGCAAAAATATGAAAGGTATTCACAAGATATGCATATGATGATCACTTATGAATAATGCTTCATCTACATGAGCCATTATTTTGTTATTCTTACATGAATATAGCAAGCTTTTAGTATGAATACACTATGCACACAAAGCATATTTCAAGTACATCAATACATGTACTTCAATCTTTTATGTAAATATCTACACTTTTTATGTATATCATGAAATTTGAAGTTTGTACTAGATAATATGATGAGAAAAACTTACAATAAATAAGATTTTTAAATATTTTTTGATAGGAATCGATAATCAACTCTCCACTACTTGCAGGGGCTAACCAACTGCAATTAGTGTATATCATGGGAACATATCTTTAAGTACATTGGGCCATTTCTAAGATTTGTGGCCAAAAGAAATAGGCAAGCTAATATTATAATTATAATATCATATTCATTAATATGTCAGAAATCAATGAAAGAAGCTATTGTTGGGATTTAAGTTGCAGTTAAGTATATCACTTTGGTATTATTAAGTACAATGTATTTTCAAAAAGCATACTTAACATGATATTCTATGCTGGCATAATTTTCGAAATAATTGGTAAATTTGATAAATATGGTATCTATACGAGAGAGCAAAAAACCTGGATTTATATTTTGAGGTTGAATTCTAAGAATATCACATTCACAATTAAAGTTTACAGAATCATCAAATACATGGGCCAACGTTAATTCATAAAAATAAAAAATGGTTGTATCGTTTTGCCAGATTTATGAAAAGTTCAGACTGCACCAATAGATACGTAACATATATATACAAAGTAAAAATGTAGATAGTTACATGAGCATTTTAAGGGAAATACAAGCCTGATCATTTGGAAAGATACAAATGCAAAGGAAACAATTTTTTGGTTTATACTGGTACAAGTGAGGATAATAAGATTATGCAATGCAAGTATAATTTTTAGTTAGTGTACTTTTTGAAGTGACAGTAAGTGAGCAATATAGAACCAGCATCACACTGTTTCTAAGGGTTTAAAAGTTGAGATACATTGTATATTCCATTTCATTGCTATTAAATTTGAATTGCATATTTGTGCTTCTGTGCTTTCAACTCTTAAACATACCTTCTATGTATAAGTAGCTATTTATGGTTAAGTACATATCAAGGTTTCCATCAACTCTATTCTGAATGTCTTCATAAATATTAATCTTCAACTTTTGTAAAACAAGAAAATAATTCACCCTTTTATTTTGCAAAAGTAGGCTTTCCATTTTAATCCAACAGCCATTTTTGGCAATATTCTAAAGTATTTTCATTAAGATGCTCTCAAGTGCATTTAATTTGTTTAGTTTTTTTTTTTACAGATTACAATTTAGGAAACTGTTTACACATGACATACGTGGAAACATTTCAGAGATAACAAACAAAATTAATGGAATCAAAGCTCAAGTGCAATATTTCAAGTCAAAAACACAAACTAATTTGACATGGAACATTTGCCTAGCTGTATGAAACATGAGAACATGGTGAAACACATCAATCGATCTAATGACGTCCTAATCAGCTCATAAGCTCATCAGCTCGAGTTGGCCAAATAGCCCACTATTTTGTGATCCGGGAAATTAGCCCGAAGTTACAAATCGCGTCTTCATCAGCTTGAAACTCGAGCTCGAGAAATTCGCATAGTGCGAGTCCTCGGGCTGGTGAAGACGGACCGGACAAATAGTGGCCATTTCGCAAACTGGCCCAAGATATCTTGGGACGATTTCCCGAGCAAATAGCCGGCTATTTCGTGATCTGGCTAATTTCCCAAGTCAGCAAAAGCGGGCTATTTGGCCAACTCGCTGATGAGGACAGGCCTATGGAGAAACAGATTAATCGCAATGTAACTGCAACAAAGCTAACAAGAAGCAATACTCTAACTCATGATATAAATCTTACTGCAACTGATACCACAATACTGCACAGAATAGATAAGACTCTTTAAGACGCTAGCACACATTACAATGAACTCTCCTCAAAAAATATATATATGCTTCACAAGTACTTACGATCAGCTATAAAAAAGTAACATCAAAATGATGATGACCAACAAACACTTTCAAAATATCGGCTATATCTTTCCTAAATGAAAAACTAATTTCTTTTCATTTTGTTTTCATCTCTCCATCTCTCGTTATTGTTTAATTATGTACAGGTAAAAGGTATGCATTATTCTTTTATCTACATGAAGCGAATGCTTGACACATCTTGACATTCATAATGCAACCTACTCTTCGACATCACTATCCCACGAAACGTATTACATTTGCCCAAGTATATTTATAATTGATATTTTCCCTGATTTAATGTCTCTCTATCTGTACAAACACAAAAACTGATCAAAGCCCTTCTATTTACATCAACACGATTGCAACTATTTTAGCAAAATCAACCCAAGGGAATTTCAATACCCTATTGTACTTCCCATAGAAATCATGTTCCGATTACATAATACGCCATTGTCAAACTCGCACATTTCGATAGGCGACGCACAAGACTACTGAAATTGCTTTGGGTTGATTTTTAATATTAAAGTAGCTGCGATCGTGTTATTCTGTTTAATAAATCCAAGTCTATTCAAATCATTTATACTTATATTGACATTCATCGTCTTTAATTTTTTACATGAACCTTTTCATTTACAAATATCATAAAAGTACAGTGTGAACTGCACGTTATTTTCAGTATGTCAACTGATCCAATGCTAAGTTAGTACTGTGAAGCTTCAATCTAGCCTTGTACCTTATATTCATTTCAAGTAAAAGAGATTTCTTTTTTCTTTAAACATCCGATATACAAATTTTACTTCAACTACCCACCATTGATTTGTTTCCCAATGTTACATCGAATACAACCAAACCGCTGTAGCTTTAATCTTTCAAATGGTTGATATTGAAGTTTTATCTGAAAAATAGAACACATAAGAGACACATTGGAATAGTGCCATAAATCCCATCTGCAGTAGCCTATAATCTAGGCGGAGTGCCGAGCTTTTTTCTTTGCTGCTAGACTAACCCTAAGCAGAACGTCTGATACGGCGAGACTACGAACCGTGAGTCGCGAAGCGGCTCACCGCCTATAATCACTGGTCTAGCTTTAGTCGTTGTTTTTTTATTATCGACCGTGAATCCGTGGCAGTTTTCGTACGAAAAACTGCCACGGATTCAAGGTCGATAATAAAAAAAAAACGACTAAAGCTAGACCAGTGAGTATAGGCGGTGCGCGGCTCACGGTTCGTAGTCTCGCCGTATCAGACGTTCTGCTTAAGGTTAGTCTAGCAGCAAAGAAAAAAGCTCGGCACTCCGCCTAGATTATAGGCTACATCTGCAGTAGATGGTTTGGAATATTAATGAAAAATTAGACATAAGGATCATCTTAATCCACTATACTCTTGAAAAAATAGTTTTTAAATATATGACTAGCACATGTTTTCATGAAAGTCATGATCACATTATGATATAATGTTCAATTACAGCATATTTTGTGAATTTCGGCAAAATTATGATGAGGGGAATTCAGTTCTCATCTCTCTACCCAGTAATTCAATTGGTACTTGACAGATAACAGCTACAAAATTTGAAGATTTAGATTCTGAGCCAATTAAATTCTTTGATCCAACAGCACAGAAAACCTATATTGATTATGTATTTATAAATTCCAGTAAAGAGTTAGTTATAACTAGTAGAAGTAAAAGAGCTCCCATCACCTTGCATCCCAATTTATATGGCAAGTCTAGAAAAGTGTATTAGTTAATAGTAATATTTCATATATAATCTAGGGCCATTCTCAGGCACATGTTAGTATAAACCTCTTGATATATTCCATTTCGTAAATATTAATCGCCAAATCAATGTTTTATAAGCATGTCTTCTTAACATGTATATATATTTTTTAAATTAAATGTAAGTGTGTAGAATTATTACAAAAAAATTCTTTTGAGTTCTCTTTTGAGAGAGGAAGAAACCATAATGTCTCAGCACCATTTGGTGAGAGCACGACAGCCTGAAATGCAATAAATGTTACATACATCTTGTTACTTGTTATTTATTTTGGAAATGAGTGTTTTTGAGAGATAAGCTAGAAATAACATCAATCCCAGGCAAGCAATCGAATCAGAAGGCCATACATAGTGGTATGAGACCACAGATATACAGACATTCTACTGGACAGGTATGTAGTTAACATGCAACATGTGCTTTTATAACTATTATTAGTACACAGAGGGCGCTATTGCATATTTCCTTTTGAACCAAGTATATTTTCTCTATGATAATCATGCCAACGTATTTGAAACTCCATACAGATAATGATGGATCTACACTCTGTGTTGGTACAAAATTAGATCTAAAAATAAAGATCATAAATTGATGGTACAGAGTATATCAGTCTCATAATATATTTCTCCAAATATAAAAGACTATGTGGACTGATTACCTTTTTTTGCAATCAAAACCATATCATGCTCTTACATTTTAATCATTGGTTTGTTCACTGTTTTTTGAATGGCTACTATTAAAATGCCTGAATTCTTCTTTACAAGACCTTCACAGTAATTGCCTTGCTGCAGCAGTATCCTTCAAACCAAATGGCCTTGATTTGTTACAAATATTCTTTGGACTTGTCTCTCCTGTGTAATCCGAATGTCTGTTCATGACCAACTTTCCTAGATTGCAAATATTTCTCATCAATCTTTGGGATATTTTGATATTGTCATATGGTCTTGAATTAATGTCATGCCTATCAACACCAAAAGTAAACAGACAAAACTAGTGATTTCATGCTCAATTTAAAGTCTCTCACGAAGGGACATGTTATCGCTTTTACATGTAGATTTTATCTATTACGGGGGGGGGGGGGGTGTTTTACAAAGATCCTAAGTTGAACTTATCTCTAAGTTGGACTTATGGAAAGCTGTTAGCATCCTTGAAAATATTTGGTAAAAGTTATTTTAAAAGGCATAAAATGTTGATTCAAATCATTCATATTTTCTATTATCATGGGAGATTTCATGTTCTTGATGTGGAATTTATAAAAAGTATAAAATACTTGAATTTTTGCTTTTGAATATATTTCATTACAAGGCTACAAATGGCTCTCCATAATATTTAAGTCCAACATAGAGTTAAGTTTGACTTAGAATCTTTATGAAACACCCCCCTGTTGAATGAATATCAATATCTATCGTTCTCCAATACTCTAATTTATCTTCATCTTTTCCTGTCAAACTGGCACCTAAACTCCTTGGTCATTTGAATAATCTTACACATGTTTACAACATCCTAACCCCATGACGCAGAGGATTGAAGAAGATACGTTCACAGGGGAAGAGGTGGGAGGGGTCACTGCCACGATCAATATTCATCATCGGAGCTGAGCAGCGTGGTCTTCTCTGTGTGGCCCGACCTCTTGCTCCCTCCTCCCCCTGTGCCTCCACTACGCCCCTTGCCCGTGATGCCCCCTCCCCCGTTGCTGCTGCTGCTGCCACCGCCGCTGCCCCCACCCGATGACGCTGCAGGATTGACCATCTCCTTGCCGTTGGTCTGGGGGTAGTGGTGGTAGTAGCCGGAGTCCATATCATCGGAGACGGTGCCCTGCTGCATGTACTGCTGGTAGGCCGGAGAGAAGTTGTGGATGGTGTCGTTGAACATGTCGCGGGGGTTCACCGTGTCCTTCAGGTTGTTCGATATGCTCTGCTTTAGAGGGGGTAAGAAAACAGGGCGTGTCAGGGTGTGGTAGGGTAGGGATGGGATGGGATGGGTGTGGTAAGGTGGTGCGGAGAGGATAGGATGGGAGTGAAAAAAAGGAACAAATTGATTCATCCTGCTCTCAAATTCTTTAGTCCTTACACTTACACTTGGAGAAAGCAGATCTTAATTTGTCTGCCACAACTTTTATTTTAATGCTAATGATCTACCAACACACATGTCTAGCACTTTTACAAACCAGTTTACTACCTAACAATCTATTTAGTTCATTAATATATTACAATAAGGAATAATTTATCTTGCAACATAATAATATGTTATGGTTTTAATTTAAAATAAGTCCAAACACTAAATTTCAATGTTCAGGTACATTAAATAAGATTTTCACTCATTCATGTCATCTTTACCACCCTATACCACCTGATTTTAATTACACTTTCCTTCTAAATTAGAATTTCGATCAGATATCTTAACTTGTTTATCTAATGCTAAGTATTAATGACAGAGGTACTGCAGCTGATCTATGCATAAATCTATTTAAAAAGGATATTTAAAAAAAGCGCAAACAAAAATATAAAGAAAATTTCCAGCACAATAAATATCATTTGTGTTTTGAAAAAGAAATTTGATTGAAATTTTCATACCTCATTAATGTAATGTACCTACAAGTATTATCTGTCATAATATTCATGTTTTGAAAAATAGTGGCTTTAGGAGCATAAATGACAGACTTTTCATGTTTTATTTCTGCCAGAGAGGGCATACTCTCTCTATGTATCTACCTCTATGTTAGATGACCCCAGCCATGCAGATGCTGAAAAGGAAAGCAAAATGCAGGCCAATGGCACATAAGAACATATCTATCTATCTATCTATCTATCTATCTATCTATCTATCTATCTATCTATCTATCTATCTATCTATCTATCTATCTATCTATCTATCTATCTATCTATCTATCTATCCATCTATCCATCTATCCATCTATCCATCTATCCATCTATCCATCTATCCATCCATCCATCCATCCATCCATCCATCCATCCATCCATCCATCCATCCATCTATCCATCTATCCATCTATCCATCTATCCATCTATCCATCTATCCATCTATCTATTTATCTATCTATCTATCTATCCATCTATCCATCTATCCATCTATCCATCTATCCATCTATCCATCTATCAATTTACCTGCATGTTGGATGATCCCAGCCCTTGTTTCTCCATGTAGACATCAAAGGGGAAGGCATAACGCAGACCAATGGCACAGAAGAACATCTCAATACAGATGAGGAAGTTCTGGTAACCAGCAGAGACCGTTCCCGCTGGGATGGAGGATGTTTCATCCTTGGTTTCATCAGCAGGGTCGAGGGCTCCAGCTAGCTCAATTATTGCCAGTAAGACACCTATAAACAGATGAATAGAGATATGTATTTAATAGTATAGATAAAGAAATCTCATTTGTATTTTTCATTCTTATGTCATTGCTATCTCTGTAAATAGCGAAACCTTGTAGTTTTCTTTAAATTTAATAAAAAATTAAAAAAATTCCAGCAAGATGGCAGAGTTCAACATCTTATTAAAATTAGGCTTGTTTACCCATCCCATCATCAAAATACACTGACAAGTAGTTGTTCATAGAGGGCAGCAAACATGTTGAACATATTGCTTGCTTTCTTCACCTATCTGCACAGTTGCTCGGTCGCCACGTGTGCAATTCTGCACACAAAAAGAGTCGCCATTTGACGGAAGGAGTGCTTTGTAGAATGTCTTTGCAAAATGACAACCTTTCTAACACCGGTTTAGATGAATCTTGCACTTGATACAGTTGAAACACCTTGAGGCTATTAGTATATATATCTATCCCATAATAAATACAATGTGGCACAGGAGATATTTTTGTGGCATGGAAATGGAGTCCAAACTTTGTATGTCATTGTATATTTTTACCTCTACTTTGTCCACAACAACATTCATCAAAATGTCAAAAGCAACCAATGTTCCTTCGTCTCTAGTGACTATGGGGTTTTAGATTATGTACCTGCGTAGTATATTTCTTTGGAGGAAGGATCAAGGGAAATGTTAGTGAGTCTTAATGTATTGCAATTTCATGACAGCCCATTATTATAGAAAAGCAGGCTTTGCATAGAGGTTCTTTTCTTACAAATTGATGTTGGAATGAAAGTTTGATCACGCCGTTTCCATGGTACTATAGGATTTATTGGGGGATTATTTTGGTTGGAAAGCAAATTTATTTATAAACACATACACAAAACGAAAGGTGATCTAGAGGAGAGAGAGAAAGAGAAAAAAGAGTAGATGTAGAGGGAGAAACAGACAGAGAGAAAGAGAGAGAGTGGGGGAGGGGAAGAGGAGGGAGAAAGGATAAAGAGAATACATGGTATGTGTTCGAACAGTGACAAGAAGTAAACATTAACAACCAAAAATAATTTATGAAAACTATATACATTCGTTTATTTCATTAGGAAAGTCTAGCACCACAAACAGACATAGTGGCAACTGCATCAAAAGACTCCTGGAAGATGGGGTGAAGTAATTTGTGCATTGTGAATACATATAACTTCACCAATATTTGTTTTACCCTTTTCTACGTTAATATTCAGATTTAAAAATGCTAACATTGTTCAGTATCATAGCATAAAATTGCAAAACTACATGTACATCAGAACAATTTTATACACATCCTTCATAGTGCTACTCACCTTGCCAAAATGAGACAAAAATGATGGATTTGACGATGAAAAACTTGAGGATGGGTTGATAAGGTGCGAGGAGCTCTTTTGCAGCAAAGTAGAAGAGAAAGAGAGCGTACAGCGCCAAGCTGACTGATATATTATAGATGATTGTGATGTACAAGTAACCATCCGTAATTCTGAATGTAAGCAAGGAAAGAAAAAAGGATTATTAATATGAACATTCCATTGTGGTATAATGCTGCTGATGTATAACAATATAATAATATAAATTCTCTAATAAATGTAGATACTAACGGATTATCAGGAATAGAGACAGAATAGTGGATAGATATAGGTATAACTAAGTAGATAAATAGAGAGAGAGAGAGAGAGAGAGAGAGAGAGAGAGAGAGAGAGAGTGAGTAAGGGAGAGAGAGAAAGAGAAAAAGTGAAAAAGAGAGAAAGAGAAAAAGAGAGAAAGAGAAAAACTGAAAAAGAGAGAAAGAGAGGGGGGGGGGGGTGAGAGTTATACATAATTTCCTCCTCTATATAAATTGTGGCATACAAAAATACATTTTTTGGTATTCTACTGCCTCTTGATTACAAAAGAAGTCTGTTCAAAAGTAACATAATTATATCTTCTCCTCCTTTATAAAGAAAATGATGAAGGCTTATAAGGATATAATTCTTTGAATCATTATAAAAAACTAGGAGTTTATCAAGGAAGAAGGAGAAATGTATGACAGGAAATTATTATAAAGATTAAAGTCTATCTTGGGTATAAAGAGCTTGACTATATTAGAATATGCCCTTGATGTTTCTATTTATGCTCAGACAATAAAGTGGGCGGCTATTCAAAGAAACCTCATTATGCGAAAATGATGCATTTTCTCATGTTCCTTCTTCTATTTAAAGCTTGCCTTGTAACTCCTTACTCTCTCTAATACTGGGTGGGCAATCCTAAAATACATATCAGATCATGAAATTTTGAAATTTCTTATTATTTGCCAAGGATGCCGATGCACGTGTATCTACAATAATTCGACAATGTACCTCATGATTATAAATCAAATATCTAAAAAAAAAATCATTGACATTTGACTACCGGTAATGAAATCTGCCATCCCATCGGGTTAATACAGGATGCATCCGGTTTTCCTTAGGCAATGGTTAAACAGAAATGTTTCTGTTAAAATCTATTATACTCAAGTCTACTGTAAGATATCCTAGTAATCATATGAGTTGAACTTATAAAACTTATATGAATGTACTTTGAAACCACATATATCTTTCACAGCCTTGTCTCTGCTGCCACAAGAATTGAATAGTGTTCTTGAAGATTATTGAACAAAACTCTGATCCATCTTCTTCAGAGTCCGTTGCAAAAATGATACAGAGAATAATAAAGAGTAGATTAACTTACGAGAAGTTCCCGTCTGAGTATTTTCCAAATGGGAGGAGTATGAGGGTGCAGAGGGCCATGACTGGTTTGATGAAGCAGAACTGAAGGGTAGCTTGCTTGCAGAAACGCAGGAAACCGATGGAGTAGGTCCTACCTCTCAAACAACAGGTACAGCAAAACCAACTAGTGGGACTGAAGGCAAAGAACGGAGAGAAATTGAAACATTAATCATCATAAATTATTTGTACTTTGCTTTCATGTAGTATAGGTATAAGTCATACTTGATTGTAAACAGAAAGTTCTTTATTAAAGCAAAAATATTGCGGTCATAAAAACCTTCTCCTTCTGATGGCACTTCATCGAAAGTTGCAGTTATTCATATGAAAACAACATTTGCCTTACAAGAATTAAAATGCATACATTCTACCAATCTATGTTTTGAACGATATTTTCACTACCGGTACTTCTTGTGCTTTTAAGCTCCTTCCCACAAAATAAGAAGAAGAAGGAGAAGAAGAAGAAGGAGAAGAAACTATGAATGTATAATAGTCTAAGAACTCTATGTAGAACTGAATCTTGCTAATAGGTGAGCAATTGTTAAAGATTTTGTATTTTGTATGGCAGAATTCATTTTCCCTCTCCCTCTTCCGTCTTTTCCCTTCTCCTTCTCCTTCTCCTTCTCTCCACTTGTAATCTCTCTGCAAACTAGCAATGAAAGGCAATAACTTGGCTATCAAATGGATTAAAATGATCGTAAATATTTCATGCCAGTTTTATTGCCATGGTCCATGTCTATCTACTTCCCACATACATATTTACACGTTGGTCATCTTCACATACATGAGTTATAGTTTGTATGTCTGGTGGAAGACTTTTATCACCTTTCATCTAAACATTTACAGCACTAAAATGAGAAAACATATAGATTTATGTCATAACAAAACAGTACACCACTCCATTATATTCAAGAAAAAAAGTAGGTCAAATTTGTGAGGTTCCTTGCATCGCAAGAACAGAACAGACCCCACAATATATCTTTTTTAATCAATTACATTCTTATGATCTAAAACCCACTTTCCAATATCCTCTGTATAATTACTGTTTTGCAGGATTGCATATATTATTTTTGTTAAAACTAAGTGAAAATAAGGCAATTTTATTTGTTGACCCAATTTTTCCAAACTATTCAAAATTTCCTTCTTATATTTTATTCACCTTCTTAATTCATCTGGATATGTTGTTGACAACTTGACATTATCCCTTGAAAAATATCTCTGCCGTAAAAAAATAATGGAACTTTAATCCCATCATCCATTGCTTCACACGTCACAACGTAATCCTCAGAATCAACTAGAAATGCATACATCCCTCACTTCCCCTTAATGGCAGACATAATCTCCATCCCGCTCGCTAGCTAGAGTAAAGATTTATTTGTGAGAAGGAAACTTAAAGGTTCTGAGTCCTTGTCATGCAACTGAATTTCAATAAAAACTGAAGAAAGAAAAAGAGATTCTGCAGTGCTCGTAGTAATAATAATAATAGCCTAATAGTGCACTCCAAATTTTATTAAACCGAAACAGAAATTCTTTTTGCCCAATTGATCGTGAGCCCGGCAGCCACTGAGCAGCGCCAGATCGACGTTGCTCTATCCCTTATTGTTGAACGCCAAACAAGGTAGCAACAACTCCCATCTTTTAACGTCTTTTGGTATGACGCGGCCGGGGTTCGAACCCATGACCTCCAGGTTGTGAGGCGGACGCTCTACTGACTGAGCCAACACTCCGGTAAGTCCTATTTATGATGTAAATAAAATGATTAGATAGTGTTAAAAATCATGTGTACAGAAAATGTCCAACTCAGTTATGCACATGAGGGACTAACTAATTTTACTCTTTTGATAGAAGAGTGCATTTTCCTTATCATTCAATATTTAGTAATACTCATTAACTATTATTAATGTCAATGAAAATCTGCCAAATATGTCATAATATCTAACATTTAGAATGAATTTTGAGTCAAATATGTCTTAATTTCTGTCAAATATGTCTTAATTTCTAATGTTTAGAATGAATTTTGAGCATTACGTGAAAGAAAATCACCATTACCACAAATCATGGCTAACTTTAAGTGATGCAGACAGTCTACATATAGAGGGAGCAATTCATCACTTGCTTAACGACCTTTCTAAAGCAGAGGATGTTTATGGATGTTTATGGATGTAGAAATGGAGCATCGATGGCTGTTTTGCAAGATTTGGGGATTTCAGAAATCAATAAAATCATCTGGGCTCACAGCAAGCCTGGATAATGGAGGGTGAATATAGGACATAGGACTTAAAGAAGTTTATCTCTAGATGTACCTGGGAAAAGCAATAAACAATACCATTCTACAATAAATAGTGATATCTCTCTCTCTTTCTCTCTGTCTGTCTGTCTTTCTCTTTTTCTTTACCTCCATTCCATATTATGGTCTGCTAGATCATAAAATATGATGAATTTCCGCATAATTCAAAAAAGTAGTGTGCATGATTTTAGTCTGGAAAACCAAGGATGCAATATCAGCCTGACAGAGGTGTGGGGATCTTACCGGTAGGTACTTGTACTTGTATGTATCAACTAGAATAAACAAAATCTTATACATGCAGGTTTAAAAAAATTCCCACTTTAACCCTTATTCTCCATCACATCTTACAGCTTTCGTTTTAAACATATCTACATGTATATATACAACCACAAATATATCAGTAATAATTTTAGAATGAAGTATTACACGGTGGCTGTGCATCATAATATTGTATGCTATTCAGCCACAACAGTATACCACATCCATATGGTGAGGTTTGGAGTCAAAGATTAATGCCTTGGAGTCTATAGATTCAATAACTTCTTAAATCTTCATTCTACGTTACATGTAAGAATGTAAGAACTATTTATAGAGTCTTCATAATGGGGCTGTCAAGACCGGGGCTTTCACACAATCAATACTCGGACTGACCTTATAGTTATATTATGCATGCACAGTAGAACAGTGAGAGTGCAATATAGATCCCCTGTCGTACATTTTCTTGCTATACTTGAGGCAGAAGAAGGGTAAAGATACACTGGAATAACTCAATGTCATCTATCAAAAAATGTATTTGTGTTTTGTAACTTGGAAGGAATTTCAAAACATGTTGATGACAAGTTACTTTGAATGTTTGAAAGCAAAAGAATTAGAATTATACATAAAGAAAGTATGTTTGTTTGGAAAAGCAATGTTTTTTAAAGATTTTAAACATCTTTAAATCTAGAATTCTCCTTTCACTTGCATTCAAATTCAAACATAATTAATCAATCATATCGTCGCTGTTTTCACGAAGTGACAGTAGTGAAAAAAAAATGCATTCACTTTGTGTTACGATTTTCCTCACTACCGTCACTTCGTGAAAATAGGGACGATATAGTGCCTGCAATATCCTCAAAAGAGCTACCCACCATTTTGTTGATACTTCAAATGAATGTAAACAATATCTTTGTTTTTATTTTCCTTCCTTTGGTCATACATTTATAAAAACAAATTTTCAAGACCTGGTTTTCAGTAAACAGATATTACAGGTCAATTTGCATCATCCAAACATCCTAAAAGAGACTTGTCCAAGATTCTGAGGCAGCTTGTCCCATATGTAAGCAAAGATGACATAAAAACTTCAACATCTAGAGTAGATTCTGGAACACTTGAGTCATCCATGCTATCTTCCTCGCTAAATCTCTCTTCCTGACGACCGTCAAGTACCCTACTTGTAGTTAATTTCATCCTCCGTGTCCATCTGTTCAATCCGCTGACCAATACACTGACCGCTCACACGATTTACTATCCATCTGACCACACTGGATATGGACATGCATAATTTGATGATGTTGGTACTGGCTAATCATGTTCAAACAAACTCCAAAGGTTATACAACATGCGTCACTGTAAGCAGATTAGGGACTTGAAAATGAATGTTCATCTTTACGTCGTTACTTTGGAGCCAGAAGAGCATTAACTCACATCATTTTACACAGAGTTAATGCCATTCCAGCTCTAAACACATGGGCTTAAATAATACCTCACTAGAAGTAGAATTTTCACCAAAAGTGACCTCATTATACGATGACTATCCAGTATATCGTAAACTGATGTAGTCATGAAGTTGGCACTTCAAGTTTCCACTTTTGCAAGAAAAAACGATGATGACTCATCTAATTCTGCCAAGTTCTGCTAAAACTATGCATCTGAAATGTGAATAGGACTTCCATCAGTAGAGTACTTTCTATGGGCTGCTCTCAAAATAATAGGCCAGGAGAGTGGAGTGGGGAACAGAATTTTATCTCTATACAAGTGCGTTGTACCTTGTTTTTGTATTAAAAAAAAGAAAACTTTGAAGTTGTTTGTAGGATTGAAATGTAAAAAAGTTAACCACGTACTATCTTAGCCTTAAACCTGAGTGATAATAACCATTTACCAAAATTAATAATTGAGCAATTATCAAAAAGACTTATGAGACTGAGAATATGCAATCATATAATCAAAAGGGTACCGTTTGTCTGTATATGATGCTTTAAAAGATAATACTACTTTTAATTTGTAAAAAGAAGGATTCATTCAATGTCCATAAATTATAATAGTTAATGAAAAGGAGGGGTCTTTCCAGTACACAAAATTTACATTTTTATCAAAGAAAGGAGAAATATAAAATACACTTTAAGAAAGGTAGAGATGCTTTTTGCAGTAGAGTACAACAAGAGAGGAGAGGAAAGAAAAGAACAATTTTATGCATAAATACAACTATGCAAGGCAAGTGGGGTGAAAGCAGTGTGTAGCTGGGCATAAAAAGGCCCCTAAGCAACGACATTTATCTTCATGAATACGAGGCATAAAATGTAAGGATACTACACTTTTATCGTCATTTTGCTGCAGCAGATTTCTGTTTCTCTCAAGTTCTGTGTGAATTTATTGAGGAATCAGGCATGCAAGGTAGAGTGTTAATCCATGTAAAGGAAGAAAAAAAAAAGGGGGGGGGCTGCCATCATAATACTTTCAATGAGGCCCCTTCAGGTAAACTAGATATAAGACTGCAAGAAATGTGAGCGAAGCGTAACCCACATAGCACATTATGCATGCAGGTAATAGTCACGTTACTGTGGGCTCTTGACTTGACGACTAATGTTCCTGTTTAATGGCTCTTCAACTTCTCTCACATCATCACATTAATGGAAGATGAGTGGAAGGCCTGTAATTGGAGGAATAGTCTGCATGATCAGACTTCATTCCATCAGCAGCTGTGACAATGAATCAGCTTTTGTACAAGTAAATCGCAGATACAGCTTCAATCACTGTAAACTGCCTTGAGAAGAAGGGGAAAAAGAAATTGAAGACATTTTCTGCATCTTTTAGGACAGAGACTCCATGCGAGTGTACTCTGTGGCCTATCTAGCATACAAGTACATATTTATGTAATTTTTTCACCCTCACTTGCCATTGATTTGTACACAAAATGGTGCTTATTCTCCCATGGTTGTGTTTTGTAATGTCTTCTCCATTATTAGATGGGATGCTGCTTCATAAGTAAATGATGCTTGAGATGGGGGATTCCCACTGGATTAATTTGCATCTCGCTATAAAAACAAAACTCTCTGAAGTTTTAGGAGATAATGATGACTTCAATGCATCTTATCATTGCATAACCATGGGTCCGAATACTTCTCTGCATGGAGACAGTGCACATAATACATGTTTATATTCTCTGCTGAGAGCCAGAAGGATATCAAATCATAACAGGAGTAATGAATGAGGTGACCTGCCCCTTTAAATACCAATGAGGAAGTCAAATACAGGGGATAATACACCTTGGTTCACAGCAAGCTGCTGACTGGCCATCAGGAAGAAAAAAAAGAAGAAAGACGTCTGACCTTAACCAATACGGTAACAATGATGGATGACTTCGTACAAAATGTCAACTCAAATTGGACCGAAATAATATGCTCCAAACTGAACTATACAGCAGCAGCAGCAGCATGCAGTGTTAATAATATGTGTAAACATAATTTCTTTAACATGACGCCCTTTATGAATATTGGATGAGGTTAAACTGGCATAGATTCTATACAACAAAACAAACATTGATTTTCTTACACTGAAAAAACAGTGTATAAAGCAAGTCTAAGTGTGCAATGCAAATTTGTACTGGAAAACAATCCCAAAAAGATAAACAAAGAGATAACGGAGAGATACAGAGAGAAGAAAAGGGATGGTAACGATATACATCTAAAGAAAGGAATAAAATGCAGAATGAAGAGGAATTACAAAGCATGCAAACAAAAAATAAAAAGCATGACGTAAGGTGATTTAAGATGTAATCAAAGAGTAAGATATACATGAAGTAATAGTTAACTACATGTAAGCAAAAGAGAAGTTACATTTAAATTTGATTTTGCAATGGAAAGTGAGAAAGGGAGCCAGCCATTATGGATTGTATTCAAGGCTATACTAAGAAGCGCTTTCATGAACCTGCTACAAAATCTGGTTATTCTAGTCCCAATTTATTCCAAAAATACATCCTATAGTACCAATCTTGACTAGGATTCTTCATCCTTAACCCATCCTAATGTACTAGTTATTGGATTTATGTTCACACAAAGTGACATGTAATGGATGGTGCCTCCAGGCATCAAGAATGAACATGGTGTGCTCTTCTTATGTTGTCTATAGTGATTGATCATGACCCTGATGTCTCGACACACTTACAACCTACACGGCAATGTATGTCGTAATGTGTTTTCCCCTACAACATCATTCTCTGCACACTAACAATCCCCCTGTCATCATGAGCTACATATATAATTCTACAAACTCTTGATACTTTTAAGAACAGACTTAAAGATAAAGACCAGTTATAGTCATGCGATTGCATTGTGAAAGAAATGTTGCGAAATCGATCAGAAAAGGTTGATCATCTAGCTTAGATGTACTGCAAGGTTCTGGAATCATTAAAATGATAAGAAATTGTTCCCAGTACACAGAAAGATGTATATGGGACTACGCACACGAGCGCGACACATGCATTATTATCTCTCACACACTAATAGATAAACTAATTTACCAAATATATCAATTATATGGCGGTTTCCCGGCAATTTTTTTTTCATCATGTGTTATTCAAAACATATTCTTTCACATGATTGGTAATAAGAACTTCCATTTCATTTTTTGAAATTGGGGCGTTTCCAATACTGGTCTAATACCTTTAATAGATAAATGTATCTATTTAATGGACTGTTATTCCTTAAACACCAAGCAAATTTAATTTTTAATTCACTCACTCATGTATTTTACATCGTTCTTTCACTAGAATACTATCGTTTATATCAAAATGTTCATTGTCATATTGGTTGATTTTGTTTAATAATTTAACGTAAAATATATATAATGCGTATGGCGCTTAAAAACAATGTGTATATATAGCACCACATAATTCTAGATCATCATCATCATCATCATCATCATAATCATCATCAGCATCATTTTTTACTATCCCTACCATTTATAGTCTGTCTCTTTCAAGTTTTAACGTGTTGTACATATAAGGTAGCATGCAGAGTATAGTTCCCCAATCTTCCTTTCTTGAAGATAGTACAACTTTTAGCAATTACAACCTATAACAAATTATCCAAACACTGAAACAAGGAACCTGCATTGTCGGCTGCCAACAAGAATATTAAGGCTAATTAACAGCCATGTTTGCTCAATGGCAGTCATCGACATGGAGGAAATTTGCAGATTGCCAGGAAGATTTTGCATCAAATGATTGTCAAGGGAGGTAGGGTCTTTATCAAAACAGTAAGATATGATACGTCATTCACATTACCAAATTGATACCAAACTGACTCCAAACTCACTGATTTGTTTTCTGCCACTAAATGTTTATGCACTTGTTTTGGCCTGTGGTAGGTTATCAGTCTCATTAAAGTGACTGGGGTTTTAATAAACATGCACAACATGATCATCTCACCCCCTCTAGCTCCTCACAGTACATGTACGATGTCCCATCTCTCCCCCTCCCCTCCCTTGTCCCCTTTCCTCTCCCCCTCAACCGCTCCTTTCCAAGGGATGTTATCTAGCCCCAGAGAGGAACAACACCTGTCATAGAAGACCCGATAAAAAGTTACTCACGTGATTGGGTTGCCCCTGAAATCAGACATGATCATCTCATCCCCTTTAGCTCCTCATAGTACATGTACGATGTCCCATTTCTTGCCCCCTTCCCCTCTCCCCCCCCCCCCCTCCACCCCTCCTTTTCAAGGGATGTTATCTAGCCCCAGAGAGGAACAACACCTGTCATAGAATACCCGATAAAAAGCTACTCACGTAATTGGGTTGCCCCTGATTTCAGACATGATCATCTCATCCCCTCTTGCTCCTCATAATACATGTACAATGTCCCATCTCCCACCCCACCTCTCCATTGTCCCCCTCTCCTCTCCCGCTCCTTTCCAAGGGATGTTATCTAGCCCCAGAGAGGAACAACACCTGTCATGGAATACCCGATAAAAAGCTACTCACGTAATTGAGTTGCCCCTGATTTCAGACATGATGGCGCTTTCTCCTCCAAGGTACTCATAACACAGGCTCAGGAAGTTATAGATTACAAATGCTGCAAGAAACGAGAAAGAAAGAAATAGAAACATTTTGATTAAATAGCGAACATTAAAGAGTAACAAAAAGCAGTCATTATTGGCAGAAACAAAGAACATAATATATTTGATAGCTTTTGTCATTCAAAATCAAAATACAATTTTTTCTTCTCCTTTTTGTTCATCTTTATTCTTAAATATATTTATTTTATTAATCTTATTATCTTCTTGGCCGTTAGTTTAGTGGTTTGGACCACGTTAAAGTTTCAACTGTCCTCCTTGGCTCCGTCTTATAAAGAGTTGATATTAATTCGCAACTTATTGCAATTTATATCAATCACAATTACGTACTGAGAGATAGAAGACTGCAAAGTTGCGAGTGATTAGTATCAATTGTAACTCTTTATAAGAAAGGGCCCTGGACTCAGGCCATTGTGTGGAAAAACATTCAAACAATGTGTATTTACATTTAATCTGATTCAAATCAGTAAAAATGATTTCACTTCCTTTAACTGCAATTCATAGAGCATAAACAGACTAATTTATAAAAGCTCACTTTCTATCCCAGGAATGTCTAATAATAACACCTCAAGGTCTCCGCGTCCGCATAATCAGGAATGTGCCAATTAGCAAATTGGCAATCCTGACCTTACCTTTATTGGAATTAATAATGCTACAATCTACCTTTACGTCCTTGGTCGTTGCCATGGATACAGCTAATCAGTAGATTGAGGTAGGACTTTGTAAATTTGCATGACTGGGAGGGAAAATTGCAATGTTGGTTATCTATATAAGATGTGAATGTTGTCAGGATAAAAAAAATTCCTGAAAAGGGCAAAAGTTTTTATGCAGTATATCAATATTCCTGTAAGCTGTGAATGTTGTTTGTAGGATGAATATTTGAAACTGTTGTACTTATAAAGGCGCATGGAAGAGATTTGCACGGTAAAAGTCTCAAAACTTGGTAAAAGTCTCAAAACTTGGGAAAAGGCCAAAATGTTGTAAAAATGATAATTGAAAACTTTATTTTTAGCAAAATTGCTGTAATTTTTTTTCTTCAAATTTGAAAGTTCCCTTCCCCTATCCCTCCACCCTTACTCCCCTCTCCTCTCCTCTCCTCCCCTTCTCTCCATCTCTCTCCCCCCCCCCCTCTGTCCATCTCCTCTTCTCTCCTCTCTCTCTCTCCCCCTCTCTCTACCAATTTTCACTTAACAGGTGGCATATTTGAACAGGTGTAAAGTATATACACAGGTACTCTGGAATCAAAATTACTGGCAAGTAGCCAAAAGGCCCTTGCGATATAATGTCTTTTGAGACCCAAAAGAACATTAACTTCTATTATATACACTTCTCCACAGCCTGAACATCCTTTCGCTCTCAACGGACGGTATCATCTACTGAGAGCAAGAAGGTTTCGTTTGAACTACACAGTCAAACCAGCTTTAGTGACCACCTGTATAGAAAGACCACCTGTCTACAAAGACCACATTTTTTGTTTCCCTTGAAAATGGATTCTCATTGAAGCATTTTCTAAAGGAACCTGTACATAAAGGCCGCCTGCCTATAAAGACCACTTTTCTTTTCTACTCTAGCTCTCATCTGTGAGACATCACACAATCTATGGACCAAACAAAAAAATCAGGAATCACTAAGGATGATTTAAAAACGAAAATCACTCTACAGGAGATTCCCAAATGAAGTCTATGGTTGCATCCACTATGCAGGATTCAGGGCTGAAGTACATACATGTATATCATTCAAAGGTGTAGATTAAAGGTACTATGTCCCTTTTGCAGCCAACCTCAAATGCTGTAGAACTTTGCAGGAATAATGAATATGTCATGTATGTCCTATCTATGAAATTTAAACGTTAGCAGTGTCCTCATATTCAAATTATGCAAGGAAACCCGTTTACTTGCTAGACTTCACTGTCAGACACTATTGAGTGACTGACTGGCTTTTTTTTTCTTTGGTAATAACATACATGAAAAGAGTTGTAAAGGGTACATGAGCATTTGTCTACATCAATAACCCACTTCTTGTGATGGCCAAGATTAAACTGATGGAATCTTTGCGCAGCATAAAACGTATGACCATTCGGTACAATTGTCTGAAAATCAAGACTTATTACTTTTGGGCTCTATAGCCCTAAAGTCGATTTGACGTTATTTTCCCACTTGAAGACATTTTCAAGCCCCATCTTTTTTAGGGAAGTTCTAAATTAGTATTATCTTTCAAATGCAGTTGGAATTTAACTTTTTCATTTTTTTGGCCTGCAAATGGGACATCGTACCTTTAAGAGCACTAATGAGGTGTGGCATTTCAAAGTCATGTGTAAGCTATACCCTCCCCCGCTACTAAGGGCACTGTGCATAGAGAAATCAGGAAAACAATACAAGGCTCTGCCAGATGCATTTAATTTCCACTTGAAATGTGAAGTACTAGTCTAACAGGATGCAGGACTCTTTCATATCTATACATATACATTTGTCATTTGTAATTTTGAATTCCCTATCTGAAGAAATATATTTGGAACTAGTCATAGTGAAGAAGTGAATTCTCAAGGATTTTCATTTCAATTGTTGTAATCATTTTGTGTATATTACTGTGACGGAGGATTATTCAAATTTGTTTAACTGCATGTACATAATTTCTGGGATTCTGCTACTACAGTATTTAAAATCCATGCACATTATAAACCAGCATTCCAAATATTAACAAGCATGTTTTCCACTGTTCAATGATCTTGAGATGGAAAAAAAAAAAGAAATTGAAAAAGACCTTGTCAGAAAAACTGCTTGAGAAAGTATTTGGCACACAAATAATGTGTACCGGTACTTTAAAAAAACACTGCTTCTTCCTCTGTCCATAGTCTTGTAACAAAGTCAATATCCTCCTTTCCCAATCTCATGAAACATGCGAAGTGAAATCCCCATTTTCTTTGTTTTTAAACATATTCGTCTAGATTATTTGGTCATTATAAATAGCAAAAAGGGTTGGGACACGGATATGAAAGTTTGTAATAATAAATCAGGAAGTATTGCAAGATATCCTTTCAGTATCAATTCCTTTGAACCAGGATAGAATATCTGAGTGCTAAGCCATTCTAATTTCTGATTTTCCACGAAACAAGGGTACCGGTATATAATAAGATGGCAATGTAATCTAGTTTCTTAACAGTGGGAAATTTTGTCCTGATTTGTTCTAAATCAATTTTTACCAACTATCATGATAAAAATATATTGAAGCCTGAGTGTGTAAATCGTATACACTGTAGATGCATATAATTGATCATATTTTGTATGCTGTAGCAGGTGTCATTACAAATTGTTTATAACAATAATAATAATAGTAATGGTAATAGTAATAATAATAATAATAGAAGTAATAATAATAATAACAGTACTAATAATAATACTACTACTAATATTAATAACTTAAAACAATTCTGAACCAATGCCACAATTCTGGATGACTTTTAATTCCTAAGTTAAAACATAATTGAATTTGCCAGTTGCCACATTAAAAAACAAACCGTCATAATATTGAATGCGATTCATATTGATATTTATGACAGGTATGACAAAGCTTAATAGACTGGCGCGGTGACAGGTACCTGCAGGCAAGGCGTTTTAAAAACTTGGACCATACTCAAATATCACAGAGCACCAACTACCTATTATAATGTATTTTAAAGGGTACATGTATAGCATTCATAATAGGTAACCGTAAGTGTAATTTCATTTTAACTGTTTTGTTACAAAAAAATACCCACAAAAAGACATTTGACTTACTTTGTGCATATATATATATATTGCACATGTAAATATTTTGTTGTCAGTTAAATCAGGGAGGTGGTAGAGATTAAATCTAATAAATCTATAGTTTCAGTTATCATAGATTTTTTTTTTCAGAGGGCATGCAGGGTATTATTTGTTTATTTCTTGTGAAATGTTTGTGATCTTCATTACCGTTACAGAACCATGAATTATGAACACGACATGCCATGAAATCATCAAATATGATATATACCCACCAAATAAGTTACAATTTATCAATGTTTTATGTCGAAAACGTATTGGTTTTAGAATATGGGCACAAACAATAGTTTGTGACTAGAGCATTAATTGTTCCAGACTATGATATATATCAAATGACACAAGTCCAAAATGGCTATATATAAAATTTCCACAGTGAAATTCATTTCCAACATAGGGTGCTATGTTGTAGACTATCTCCAAACAGGCAGTCCACTAGTGCCTCTTGCTTTTCACTCTACAAATCACACAAGCAGCTGTTTGCATGTTTTTCACATCAAAACATAATTCAGAGAAATTAAACTTTTCACCATTTCTCCACTGATTAACATATCTTTCAATAACAGGTCTTTCTACACTGGCCATATTCAACAAAATTGTTTCCTTCATCAGAATAATTACTTTTCTATCAAAGGTTATGTATGACTGAAGGGCATGTGATCTACAGCCTATAAAATATTGACTGTTGGGATGCTATGTAAAACTCATGGCTTTATGAAAAAGGAAAATATTAAACGATCTACAGTATAAAAGAGCATTATCTTTGAATAGGGTTCCACACTAACTTGTTTGGAAGGCGGTCTGGGTTGAACTTTTTAAATTCTCTATTTGCTTGAGCCCTACATGTATGTAACAAAATTGTTAAAATGAATGGCGCATCAACTTCACTACATAACCTTTACTCTGTACTTTGTGTAATTAACTTCACATCATTTGATTGTATGGGTAAATACTAAATATGCAGGAACATCACTTTTTATCATATTCTCCAGACATACAAGCTTCTTAATTTACAGGTAAATTGGGGCTAATTGAAGGTCTCCCTAAAATTTCCCTAAACATCAACTTTCATGATGGCACTGTATAATGATAATTATCTCCTGAGAAACATCATAGTATGACCATAATGAATTACCCCCTCTATGGCATTGGCCCCTGTACGTCAGCATGTACGCAGTATAATTACCACAGATGCATATAGCGTACATGAATAATGACTTCAGTCACTAGGGGTTATGACCTTTCATTCATTCACATGGTAACGTCATCTCAAGACCCAGGTCCCTTCAGGCCCACAATGCTGCAAATCATGAAGTCAATATTTTGATAAGATTCAAATGCCAATCTTGGAGTTAGAAATGCTATCAAGCTGAAGATGAAGTATAATAATTTTGATTTTGGGGTACCGTTATTCACAAAACTGAGATAGAAATTGTATCATTATTATATTGCATCTGAAGTATTGAATTCAAACACTTTTTATATGGCTAAACCTTTTTTTTTTAATCTTTCAGCCCCTAGATCAGCCCCAATCCACAATCCACTGCATGCACTAAAAGAAAACCAAACAGAGTTGGAGCCATGCCATCAAATGCCATCTCATCTCTGAAGATTTCGCACTTACTTGTTTTTTGCAGTTTCAAATTTTCATCATATCCATTTCTTGTGAATCATGATGCATATTCTATTTAACCCTTCTTATCTCCCACTCCTTCCCTGCCCCATCACAGTGATACAATAAGACACAAATATAACACAAATTTTGTTCACTGTCACACCTCATCTTATATTTTATCTCTTTTTAATGCCTCCATATTTTCTGTGATCAAAGAATATTTATATACACACAATGACATAATGTCTATTGAATGTCATCAATTTATCATGAACCCTATAAGGCAAGATATCACAACACTTTCCCACATCTCACTTACTCCCCTTCTCCTTCACAGACACACAATATGAACCAAAAATTTAAGTCACAAAAAAGAGTATCTCATCTCCTTATATTTGGTGTTTTTAGCTATTGTATATTTCTCTGATCACAGAACGTTTATATGTGCACAACGGCATTAAATGTTATCCATTTATAATGAACCCTGAAGGAAAATAAGTAACCCCCCCCCCCCCGACCCAATCACAATAATGAAATATGAAGCATATTTGTCTAACGTATAAAGCTTTATCTGTAATCGAAGAATATTCTATTTGTCCTCCTTTTATCATGAACCCAGATGGCATATACCTTTCCTTTGCCCATCCCCCAACTCCCTCCCCGTTTCCTTCTACAAACATGAGATATTACATGCCTCATCATCCATGTCTAGGGTTGCTCCTCCTCCAATCTGTCCAGGCTTTCTCGCTTCATGCATGGTCAGGGCAGCCCACTTCCCGTGAACCTGGGTATCTTATACTGCTGGAAGGGGGGGGGGGATGGTGGCATGATGTCAAGCCAGGCTTGAAAGAGATACCCATCGCTTAAGGGTCATTTCATGTCTATCTTATCCTCCTCCTTATGGACAGTCAACCCTGGATGGTTCTCATCATTTCCAAAAGAACTGCTTCTTTCAAATCAACTCAAATTTGCATTCACTGACATTTGCACTTTCATTGCTCTCTTCTATTTCTCTTCTCTTATCAAACATTTCCTTTTCATCATCTGTATCACCCTTCGAAACAGCATCTTCTGAGATAAGATACTTTGCAAATTGTTAAAGACAACTGTTTTCACAGTAAGAAACTTACTAATTAAAAAAATATCATGTACCGGTAATTGAATTATTTCACAAAGCTCGACCATTCTTACAAATACAATTCTTCAAATCAAAGAAAGATTTTATTCAGTTTTGTGAAGTGTTAATCTAAGCACAAGACTATTTGATGACTTGTAGAATCTTAGCTTGATCAAGTTATTAAATTACTGATTCAACTTTGTTCCTTGATTATCTATGAGGTTTTCTACAAATTAAAATTCTTCTACCCATTAAAAGGTATAGAAACATTATTCACTTACAATAAATATCAAGTCAAATAGCTTATAGACTTATCCTTGCATAAAAGAGCATGGGTACTCTGGACTTGATATCAAATCTGTTTGATACATCGCAAATAAAATATTTCATTGGTAAATATGCCATGACATCTCTATCACTACCGAGCACCATGGTATATTCTTCTACCATCTGTCTACATTGATACACTACATGCATGGGCTGGGCTCCGTAACCTCCTACTACAGCATTGAATCTGTATAGCAATCCTTCGTTCCCACGTACATGTCACCCCGCACGAACGTTCAGAGTCTCGTTTCAAGGGACATCACGCACAGTGGGGCATGGGGATAAATCTTGCATTGAATCTGTATAGCAATCCTTCGTTCCCACGTACATGGCACCCCGCACAAACGTTCAGAGTCGTGTTTCAAGGGACATCACGCACAGTGGGGCATAGGGATAAATCTTGCATTGAATCTTTATAGAAATCCTTCGTTCCCACGTACACTACATGTCACCCCCGCACGAACGTTCAGAGTCGTGTTTCAAGGGACATCACACACAGTGGTGCATAGGGATAAATCTTGCATTGAATCTTTATAGAAATCCTTCGCTCCCACGTACATGTCACCCCCGCACGAACGTTCAGAGTCTCGTTTCAAGGGACATCACACACAGTGGTGCATGGGGATAAATCTTGCATTAGCTGAGATACTCAGAAGAACAGCTCACATATGTTTTGGATTCTCCCTTCCTCAAAACACATGCAGCTTTATTTCCCATAGTCTCAATGCTGCCAGTATGAATTGCAATAATAGACTGTCAACGTGATAGGAAACATTCCTTTGAATATAAATGTTTGTGAAGTGTATTGTATTGCTATCTTGCTTAAATTTCATAGAAATGTTTCTGCTAATGTGGTCTTCTCACAAAACAAAATTTATCTACTTTTAAATTGTATGTTGTCCATAAAAATGTGATGATTTGATTTTCAAAATCTCTTATATTCTCTCTGAATTCGACATACCACAGAGTCCAATCACCACACATAAAAATGTAGCTTATGATAATATGACTTTCTATGAGTATTCCTGACAGGACTTGAAAAATATGAATGAATGCTTTAAGCACAATTGATAAACCATTCTATGATTCTCCTGAAATGTAAACATGCCTTTGCATGCGCACGGCAGGAGTGGGAGTTCTATGGGCATAATTGCCAACAGAGTTTTAACAGTGGGGATGAACATTTTCACATTCTAAATTATTTATACAGTAGGCTTGCGGGTGCACCATGTGAGAGAGAGGGAGGATTCTAAATTATTGTTTTATTCTACGATTCTCCTTCAGTGTTAACACCCCATTGCAAGCACATGCATCTCTCTGAACACAGCAGGAGTGCGCATTCTACAGGCATTGCTAACCAAGCTTGAATAGTCTGGATTAATGCAAAACATTCAAAAACATCATTCTATGATATCATTATTTTCAAGTGTAAACACACCATTGCATGTTCATGCATATCTCCATAAACAAAGGAATGTGGACATTGCTACAAAAGCTTAAACAGTGTGGATGAACCCAAAACATTCAATAACATCATTCTCTGCTACGATTCGTCTCAAGTGTTAACACACCACTGCATGTAGATGTTCACGCATCTCTCAATACACAGCAGGAGTAGGCGTTGTATGAGCATAGCTAACGGAGCTTGAACAGTGTGGGTGAATGCATGGCATCCGCACTAACTGAACAAGCGCACACTGATAGCCCAACAGCTGGCATTCCATTGTGTGGTGTTCAAAGGATAGTAAAATGAAAAAAATATGAGGATCTTGTTTATCCATTAAATTCTAATCAAGATAAATTCATCACAGAATTGTTTTGCTCCAAACTATTTACATGAACTACATTATTTTTTCATTAATTTCTAATATTAAAGGGGATTTATAATGACTGATATGTCCTGCATGTATGGACAACATCTTCTACAAATTCTTTCACTCAAAATTAATACTTTGGGATAATTATCTAGAAAAACATTCTGAACCCCTAGAGCAAAAAATTAAAAACAAATATTTAGAGGCACCACAAGGTAGGTTACCAATAAACACAATTTTACAGAATGGAGGCTTATACAATGTATATAATGTATTCGCATATTTTAGCTCTTATCAATTAATAGATGTTATGAAAGGCAAATGCACCTTACATTTTGCTCCATCTACTTAAATGAAGACCATCGACTAAAATCTCACAGAAAGAGCATCATTCAAGGTGAACCCTCAAGGGAGAAATCTAAAACATCATTTCCATAACCGGGAGAACAATCTGCATCGCATTTCCTCAAGATCTAATGCACCCTGCATCCTCTGGCATATTTGGGTCAAGTTGAGATGTTTTTAACACCGAATTGGCCTGCACAATTTCAGAATGCAGCTCGTGATGCCTGATTAAAAGCTGGAGAGGGGGGGGGGGGGGGGGAGATACATGTATGCATTCCACCCATGTTGGGCAGCTGCGTATAACTTGCTCTTTGACATAGGAGTGTACTACTAGCCATATTATATCCAGGGAATTGTGTTGTGAAGAGAGGGATCATAAGAACAGGCCAGTGAACGAGGTGTATAGTATTATCAAGAACATCCTAGTTCACTGGACACTGAGTGTGGTCATCGAGCATCAAGCATTGTGTAGCTTGCTTCAGTAGATATGAATAGAGAGGTGATATAACTCCAGTGCAGTCGTCTTTAGAAAAGACTTCACAGGAAATCGTTCATTGTATTGCTGTTTTGAGCAGCTTTTCCTTATGTCACTGATAATAACCGTTTTTGTTGTTGTTGTTGACCAGACTAGAAGCTGTGTCACACTAGAATCAAAATGATCATGGAAATGAATTACAGTCATTGGAATACTAATATCAATACAGTATGCATGAAAGTCTTGATAATAGTAAAGAAAAAATGCACATGTACATTACATTCAAATAAACCTCATTCTGATGATTAAAATGGGATATTTCCGTTTTGACCTCTTTTTTCTTGAGAGCCCAAAGCAAATATTGGGAAGGGGCACATACAATACAGTATATATCGGTCCTCTTTTTATATGTTTACATTTTGAAAGGCTGGGGTGATAGTCTTGCAGTCTGTGTGTACTGGGTCCCTGTTGGTATCAAGTTCATCCTCACGATACATCACCCACACACAGAAGCTCGGTCACTGCCAAAATTATAATAAACATCAGCATGATGATGATCAGCTGCTAATTACATTCATCTCGATCATTATGAACAGTGCAGTATCCATTAGGGAGAGGAGCTATGAGTTGTGAAACTAATTTGGCCATCATTAGGGGCAGGCTAAGGGAATACAGGTAATCATGTAAAATTTGTTTTTATAAAATGGGTTCTAGAATGTAACCAATGAGAAGTGTCAAAATGGATCACATGTGTGCGTGCATTCATCTTTACCATTTGTACGGGGAGTGCATTTCGGTGATATGTTATAACAACCGTCAATTTCTTGACTTTATACTCATATTGTAGACCCATCTTATAAAACAAATAATATATTTTTTTAGCACATGCATTGCCTTTAGTGATATGCACTGCATTTGGTTAAGTCACAATGAGATGGACAACGAACTTGACAAGTCTTGTTCATTATCCTACTGCGACTTAACCTGCATGCAGTGCATATTCACTAATGAACTCTTAATCTTGTATTATTTGTATAATAACAGTAAAGTAGTATGCAATTTGTACACATACATGTGCATGTACATACACAAAGTCATATTTCCATAGCAGTTGTAAGCAAAAAAAATAACATGGTTTAGGAGAAAAATTGTCTGTGAAAAACTCAAAGCAACATCACAGATAATGGCAGATTTTGCTGAAAACTACCCCCTCCCTTCCAGAAAAGGAAAAAAACACAGACTTGATGAATACACCCTAAACTTGGGATATAATGCAAAATTTTGCAAGGCATGTTTTCACCATCTACAGCTGCCTGTAGTGTAAAATGTGCTTGAAGTCGTCAAATAGTTCCTACATGTTGCTCGTATGCACAGTACTTGACCTTTTCATGCCTATCACTCTTGTACCTAATGTGGAAGTTCATGTTTCTCCTATGCTCTTCACGATACTCGCCCCATCTTTCTCACTCTAGATCTCTCTTCTCCTCTTTACGATGCTTGCCCCATGTTTCTCACTCTAAATCTCTCTTCCCTCTTCACTTTGGCATGCTGTTCACTCCACTTTATTTATACATGTATTCTGTGTTGACCAGACCAATGCCATTAGTCATTTGCCTCTTCTGTTCAATTCCTGTACTTTTTTTCTTCTTCTTTCGCCCCTTCACTACATACATGTATTTACTTTCAAGAACATGATTAAAGATCTGTTCTGATATGGCACAGTATAAACCGCCTTTAAAAAAGCCACTGATTTTAATTTTGTTAACAAGTACCGATAAATGAATAGCACCTGCGCACAAAAAAAGACTTGCGTGTATTCACCGAGCTCTTTGTTATATTAAGATACAGAAAAGTGAAGCTAATTACACTTTACGCCATCATAAACAAAACCGCTGTGGTTTTGGCACATCATATCTGAATGAGCTTTTGTACATGTACTATGATTATACTTGTCAGTTCAAGCATAGTTATATTGTACATGTACATGTAATTCATTCTGATGTATTTCTGTTTATTAACTCTTCTCCCTCTTTTTGTTTTTATCCTGTACAGTATAACATAAATTCAGTGTAAAAAGGTATTTGTCTTTTTGTTGGAGCTCTTTAAGGATTTGGCGTTGTGTGATTTTCTCAGAGTGATATTTAAGTATTATATTGGTGTGTTTTTTTTTACCAGAGCTCTATTTCTATAATTATATCAAAGCTAAATGGCTCCTGTTGTTGTGTAATTTTCTTTTGTTGTTAAACATAATCCAGCTTTTTTAATGATGTGCCTTCTCTGTTCATGAGGTAAAATATGGATACTCAGGTATCTCCTCCAGTCACCACATGTAGGCTTACCCCTGACTTCTTTCCATGCACCTGCATTAACTTCCATGGCAACAGGGATATTCATGTAAGCACTTGTAGGCCTAAAGTACTAAATGTAGGGCAAGATCTTTCTTTCATCTTGTTTTATATTGAAATTGGAATATTATATGTACATGTTCCTACCTCCCCTATATCATCATACCCTTCTCCATCCTTATCCTTATCCCCCCCCCCCTCCTCGCTTTCCCTCCCCCTCCTCTCTTCCTCCCTCCCCTCTACTCCCTTTTCTGCCTTCTAAGCCTCTATCTCCTGCCACCCTCCAGACTTGAATCAAGCCAATTAATGCACCTGCATATTGGCATCACAGTTCACAATGAATAAACATGTACCTTCCCTTTCCTACATGTATTTCCTCATATCTTTTCCCATTCCCCTCCCTTCCATTCCCTTCCCCTCCTCTCCCTTCCCCTCCTCTCCCTTCCCCTCCTCTCCCTCCCCCCTCCCCACTCCCCCTCATCTCTTCCTCCCCTTGCCCCCCATCCCTCTCTGCCTTCAAGCTGGCCCCTAAACCCTGTCCCTGTCCCTTGATCCTGTGAATATTTCCCATCAACCTGCACATCCCTCTAAAGCAGTTAGAAATACACATGCCAACATGTCCAGCGACTCCATGCACGTACTCGTGCCTGCCACTGACAAAATACATAATCAGGCCTAAGATTCAATTTGTCTCACGTTCGTAACCTTACTCCACTTTCTCATGCTTTGGGCCTTGAGTTGTTAGATGTGTTCTAAAACGCAGATGTGTTCTTGATTTCATGCCATTATTTCATACAATAATCATGGGTATGATCGAATAGCTGCAGGATATACAAATTATATTTCCTTCAGGAAAAAACAAGAACACAGATTTTCATAACATTTATTTTTCATATCTATGTGAGTACAGGACTATGCATCGCTAAAAAATCAAAATCAAATAGTATTCATAAATTTTTGTACCTGAATAGCTGCAAGATTTTTATTCGAAAAATAAGAACACTGATTTTAACATTTTGTTCTCCAAACATACAATTAGGCACGTAACTAAAATTCAAAGAAAATGTATGTTTATCATACGTGTAGTTGTGTCTAGAAAGAATGGACAGATGTGGAGTATGACAACAAATAGAACAAATGAAAGAAATAAAGAAAAATAGGAGAAATGATAAAGGAAAAGGATGAGGAAGAAAAGCATCAATTTGTCCTTATATCAAATAAAGAAAGATATAAACAAGTAGGAGGATAAAAAAGGAAGCATAAAATAACAAAAAAGATGGAGATTGAAAGGAATGATAAAAAGATGATTAAAAGGATAAATAATGGGAAGACAATAATAAAAAGGAGTAATAAGGAGAGAGTGAAGATAGAAGCGCAGAGGGTAATTAGGAAAATAATTTCTCGAGACATTTTTAATGTTTGAAGTAAGGACATACAGGGTACAGTACATACATTGTAATCACTCGGAACATAATCATTTAAATGTTGACAAGACAATGGAAGAAGGAAGATTGATTCATCAAGTAACAGGTCTTGCCAACATTTCTAAACATTCAACAACCATCCTTTCTCCTCGTCCTTCTCTGTCCGTCCGTGTAAACATACGTTCATGATCGAACCATGTTACGTGATCTTCGGTCACACCATCTTAGCAACCTAATACTTGAGACGTGATCACAGACTACACAAGACAGGCAAATAAGGAGACGAGAGAGTAAGGAGATAAGGGAGAGGGAGAGAGAAGGTGAGGGGAGAGAGAAAGAGAGAGAGAGAGAGAGAGAGAGAAGGGGAGGGAGAAAAAGAGAGAGAGAGAGAGAGAGAGAGAGAGAGAGAGAGAGAGAGCCTGCACAAGCGTTGTAATTATTGCGAGGTGTGAATTAAGAGAAACATGACACACTCCTCAGTTCCAGGAGGCTTATCTAGGTGGGAAAACATCATGTTTACTTAGAAAAATATGGGTTATTGTATACCTAATGGTAATGCTCTACAAAGAAACCAGTAGAATTTTTGGACACAATTTTGTAAACAGTTTGTTATTTCGGGAATACACTCATTTAATATATAAAAAAACTTTCAACAACTTTTTACCAAATCATTTTTGGAAATAAATACAAGTAAAGGAGGAATTACAGGGAGTTTAGGAAAAATTGTTACAAAAGTGTTGTATAGTGTATACAATATCTAAAATACGAATATAGGGGGTCCCTTGAATAGTGTTATTTTTCAATTCCTTACCACCATAACACAATATTGAAAGTAAAAAAATCAATCTTCCCCACTGATACATCACATACATGTACTGTACATGTACATGTATGTGATAATTATATTGCAATTTGCAAACATAGTTTCAACAGCATTGCAATATGCCTACCATTTTCTATTTTTGTTGCTGAAAATATCCCTCGAAATCTATAAAAAGCAACTTAATCTATACAAGATGTAAACCCACCTGTGTGTATTTAAATGTAGGCTTAGCTTCCCAATCACTTGATACCACAATATATCGCCCCCATCCTGTTTAAACATCTATTTCTATCTATCCTTAATCAAAAACTAATCAAGAAGCTGGAATACAAGTTTAAAAACAACAAATTGTTTAGTCAAGTTGAGAATTAATGGGTATTTTAAAGTGGCAGCAGAACTACAACTTCAATATTAAATATAAAGAGTTTAATTCCATATGTCTTTTACTTTTGATCAATATTCTTTAATAACATGTGACTTTCCACCTGTGGAATGTATAATAAAGCCATCAATCTGTGTCCAATTTACGAAGGTGTACCATCATACGGAAGGAAAAGAACTCTACCATATGGCACCGATTCCTCCTTCTCCTCCTTCGTCACCTCATAACACTCGCTCCGTCTCTTCCTCCAACACACACACACACACAAACACACAATCTCATGCTCCCTCGTTCTCTCTCTCTCTACGTCTTTCCTTCCCTGTACTAGGGCATGGTTGAGCAGCAGTCCAACGCTAATCAATTATAAACACATCGAAAGCTGGCACGAGCTCAGTGGCCAGCGGTGTGCATAGCTTTGTTGCCCGGTGGCGATTAATGTTGATGGGGAGAAAAAAAGACAACATAAATATGAAGATGATGATGATGATTGTGTGGTGCATGCCCAGGCATTCAGAATGAGATGGATATAAATCTATATTTAGGATATTAAACTGATTATGTATTTCTGATGACTTGCATACATGTATTGTATATTGAAAACAAAGAAGAATAGTGGTGGCGATTATCGTCATGTTGACATGGAGAAAAAAAGACAACATAAATATAATGATGATGATGATGATGATGATTGTGTGGTGTATGCTCAGGCATTCAGAGTGAGATGGTATATAAATTTATGTTTAGGATATTAAGCTGATTATCTTTTTACTGATGACATACATGACATGTACTGTATATATTATTGAAAACCAAGAGGAATAGTGCTTGTAAATTATTTTCAAAACATCTCTACAAACTTCAATGAAGCATTAAGAATAGCATTTCAAATATAGTTTGATGCGACTGTTAACTAGCATCAAGTTACATGTACAATCTTGAAAGCTAAGATTCTGAAAAGGAAAAGGAAAGAAACAAAATTTGGCTTGGCTAGAATGATTTCTAAGGAAAATAATAATGAAAATAATAAGGGGGCAGTATGAGAAGATAACAGAGATAATGGAAAGAGTGAGGAAATTGCAAGTGACGGGCATTTAAATGGGAATGCTGCCCACTGGCAAGAATATCATGTTGACATTTTCATATGAAATTGGAGACGTGCATCGGTACTGGAGTGAGTCTATTGAAATAGCTCTATGAACAAACACAATGATATTGGAAGAGCTTTCTAGTATTACAGTAACTGACAAGGGAATAAAAAAGATCTCTTTCCTTTTATGATTTTCTGTTTCATCATATATAAACGATAAAGTTGCAACAAATAATTGCAAAGCTATGCTTGATATTACATATATCATCTTGAGATTTTTTTTAATGTTGCATGATTTTGAAGAAAAAATGTACATGTATCTAAACGCATAATTTCAGATTTTCAGTTGCTGTAATATTGTTGAATATGGCTTGAGAAGATTTCATGGAAGTTATCACTACTTTAATAACAAACAATACAACATCTGGATCTTTATATTTTACATCAAATACAATTGAAAGAACAAAATGCCATTATGTATTTTTCTTGTTGATCCATAACCATTTGTTTATCTCTATAAATGACATATTTTAATGATTTGTATTTTCAAATGAATAAACGAAGGAAGGAACGAACGAACTAATATTCACTAGAAAGCAAGCAACACATGTATGAAGCAGCTACATGTACATGTATGTAAATGTTGACAGCTGTTGTGTTTACATTGTAGTTGAATCTTTCCTCCTTTTATTTACATAATGATTACAGTGTTTACTAAGCAATACAACACCGTCTAATGAGCTCACTGCAGTGCACTGTGTCATGCAAATGTATCTGAACGTTTAACTTGCTCCATAAAGCAGTCCAATAAATAAACAAGTTTAGAATGGAAAGATCTTTTAAAACACCACAATCACCACATAAGCATTGTATCTTGGTTTTTTATTCCTGACTGCCCTGACTGGTTTATTTAATGTGGTTTATTATGTACAATGTAACTACAATTTTAGAGACCATTATCAATTACATACATGCCAGGGAAGTATACAGATACTGTATAAATATTTACATGACCAGTTGCCAGCTTGGTGGTGGCTAACACCTAATTTTGTCACTTTAAATTTCTTGGTCAGGGTGATTGTTTTTATGATGTTTTACTTTCAGGATTCTATAACTTTCTCTATATTTTGATTTAAGAATTAAGATGATTCTCAAGGGTAAAGAGTGCTTTGGTTGAGCTTCCATGGCAACTTAGGCACCCATGAAAGCATTTAGCATTCCAAGAATTTCTTCTCACTGAGTAGTACCTATTTACTTCACCCGAGTCGAGAGCGGCAAATCTAAAATTCTGTCTTGCCTAAGGATTTACATGTACATGTACATGTACGTGCCATGGCAAAGATTCTAATCCTGTACCATGTTACCATAGTGCAGTTAGTGCAGTGACTTTTCTACATGTACTAGACCACAGAATGATGATCAATATCTACGATTGGTAAATTAAGCTCAGTAATTGAATAGTATTGAGTTATTGAATATGGATGCATACAATAAAATAATTATTGTGTCATAATATTGAAGTAAACCATATATGTGTAGATCATACTGTACAAGATATAAAATTAACTTCAGAATTTATTTCAGTTCTCAATTTTTACTTGCTGAAACTCTTGGAATACATACATTGTAGGTTTTAGAGGTTTTAGTAGCCACATCATATCTTGCAGTCTCTACTTATGAATAGGAATACTGTTAGCAATATAGTATACATATGTACGTCATTCTAATTGACATAATGCTTATAGTTTTAATACACTAGCATACATTTTGAATCAGCCTTGATCCTAAAACTTTCATGGAAATGGATTTACAAGTTGTAATTCTATGATTCATTGTAATTGTTCAACTAATCACTTCAATATCAAAGGTTCTTGATTTTCATCCAACATTCACCACAGGACAAGTTCACATAAGCAACAGGATACAAGCGTCTTACTGCAACAATAACACGCATCTGCCAAAATTGTAATCCATTCATGAACAAACCAGAGACGTTTGCTCTTGTAAGTTGAAATAATGACAGAAATGTCTGGCTGATTGTGACCAGCAATTCTATTGTGGGTACAAGGAAGTTTTTAGAACATGGTGAAAAAGACGTAGAAACTCATTAACGTTGTATTGTAATGTGTCATTGAATGTATAATAAATGCCTAATGAACGCGTAGCAAAGATAGACAAAAGTTGTGGCATGCAGTTGTTGAATTAATGCTGATTACACAATAGTAATTTATATGCCTCAGCAGATCAGTTTGTCTTTTAAACACACAAAACTTGGTTTGAAAAAATAAACATAAAGTTAGCACTCTATACTTTACTACAGGGGTGTATGTAAATAAATATTGAGACAAACTCACAAAGAATTTGCTCCTGATTTAAAAAAGAATCCTGATAATTGTTTATTGATCGTGACCTATTAAATTTCCTTAGTATCCGCACATGGAACCTACAAGAACTCATAGTAAATCATGTTCTAAAGTTGTACGTTTATGAATACGCAGACAGTCAAAGTTAGCTCTTGAAATAATTATTACACTTTCTGATAACTTGACAAGTTATGAAAATTCTGACCTACAGTTTGTAAATCTTTGTATGTATCCACTGTGCAAATGGAATTTGGAATACATGGAAGAAGGGAAAAACCATCTAAACCAGATATTACGTTAATCTTGTAATCTTGTAAGCCAATATCTTCACTCTGCCTATACAAGGCTTAGGACATGAATCATAAATGTGGATACTTGATACTGATAACATGCGTTCATCTAAATCTTATACATGCAGTGAATAAAGCTCATATTTCCTTGCAGAGTGCATGTCTATTCAGTACCAGCCCCACATGAACATGTACTGTACATGTACGTATTTAACTGGGGACATGATTGATGAGTCAGTCAAAGTACCGTAACAAATTGTCAAGGAGTCTTTAGCATTAGCATCAATTTATATCACTTTAGACTATTTAAGATAGTGATCTTGGGAGTTCACTTTATACATAGTTGAATAATACAAATGATTTGAATTTCTTTTGAAAACAAACACCTACACTGGTTTTAGAAAATTAATTTCAATATGTTTTTATTGTACAATTTGAATTAACCCTTGGCATAATTTGTAGTTATGTAAGGAACTGTGACAGTGATTTACATAATATATATATCTAAAGTGAGAGCAGTAAAATTAAAGAAACAAAAATGTGTGAAAGTTTGAGAAAAATAAAATATTAACACGCCAAAGTGCATGTACAGGTACATGTATGTTCAAGAAGAGTGTCAAGTCAATTACATGTACATTCCTTTTTAAATTCCCCTTGAAGTTGCTTGAACAGATCCAAGTTTCATCAATTGACTAATATTTCACATGCATTTTTGCTCACTTTCTTTCTGGCTATTGAATTCAAATAGCACCCCTTTAATACCCCTCATCATAAGGAAATGACGATTCTTGTAGAATTGGCTATTGAGGTCTCCTTATAAGGACATGACCTACTTTCCCATATTTGGCACACAGTACTGTTACTGTTGCAAATGTATTCGTCCATACTGTATGTAAACACTCAAGCTTTTTGTAGTCTCTGTGTCATGTCCAAATTTGAAAAAAGAAGATGACTGCATTCTATTTGATAATCTTCAACTTCACTAAAATGCACACAGGCCACTTCAATTCCAATGAAAAGTGTTTATTTTGTCAATAACAAGATTTTCATGACAACATTTCTATATTGAAGCTTTCACAAACATGTAATTTAATTCAATGCTTCCAACAACAACAAGCTGGACCATGACAACGCCTTTCCATTTTTTCCTTATCATTATGAATGTCTTATACATAAAGTTGTTTGTTAAGGCCGGAAGGGCGTTTCCTATATCTATGTCAAGTGTTTTTAGTCAAACCCTTCCGACTCTCCGCAGCTAAAGTTTCAATTACAATTCTTATACAAATGTTATTATTATTATAATCATAATAATAGAATCTCATTCTGTAGAGAAATGAAATAATATTTGTTTACTATTATACACAATTTGAATGTCTCATCACAAGAATAGGTCAATATATTTTGTGTGATTTGTAAACATGTAATAGTAATAGTATGCAGTGGACACAATATCTGACTACAGTTGCATCATGGCTGTACAGACATAATCAATAGCACTGAATCTTCTCTGTCAACACCTACATAGTAGCACAGTTCAAGGCAAGCAGATCTCTCGTCCCATCTGGGCGGATGTCAGACTTGGCTGCATTCCTGAACTTGGAGTTTTTTCCCGCTGATTTGGGGAAAAGGGCTCTAAAACAATTATTGTGATGATGGGTGTAACATGACCCTTAATGTATCACATTAAAATTGTACCTACATGTACATGAACAGCCTTTCTGATTTGAACATTTACATGTAGCACACAAATTTGTTTCGGTTTTACAGAGAATCAATATCATGTTCACAACATTTTTTTTATTTGATAAAGATTTATTCAGTTAGTTGATTTTTTGTTTGTTTTAACAATTCACAAGTTATTTGTTTGTAGTATTCCTATTGTGATTGGTACCTTTAATATCATGTACCAGGAGTCTACTCTTGATTTTAATTACACATACCCTGTAGCAACGGTTTTTTCCCTGTTAATTATCAAATTTACAGTAATCACAACTCTATGATCATGTAATCTCTTTGGTATTGGAACTTACACCATGAACAATGTTATGATTTTGAGGTAGGTCAACTACTGTTTTTAATCTAAATAATAATGAATTGAACCTATTAGCTTCTTTCTCATATAACATGGCAGAATTCCAAATCTGGGGTTTCGTGTATAATACTGTGGTTTGAGTCAGACAATCTTTGGTAAAATTGGTTTTTGTTCCGTCATTCGACTCTGTCATGAATTACTTTCGCTGCCAAGATGATTCACCAACATTCCGAGTTTGAAAAAAATGTCAGATTACACTTGGCTTCAGAATCTCAAATAATTGCACATCAAAACAATGAACCGCAGCTGGTATCGCATGGAGTTTGGTTTGCACAATTTTCTCTCAATCTACAGCTAAGAATTTTACAACACACTGGTATGGATAATCCATTCTTTGGTTTATAAAAAGTAGAACAAAATCTTTTGGGAATGTTTAATAACAATAATAATTTAATAATAGCTTGTAGAATTTGTTTCTATTCATCTGAATAATAAGTGTAATTGGAGTACAGATGCATAAATTGAAACAAATAAAAAGAAAATATGATTACGAAACAGTAGTGGACACAAACATGTTTTGAACATGCAGCCCACTTGTATGTACAGGGTGTACATGTACATGTACGCATGATACACCTCACTGTGACCTACTAAGCTAGACTTATGAAATTATCATCAAAATACTTGAGCTCACAACCAATCTTGTTAATGGATCAGAGTCCTTCAATGAGTCTTGAGGGGATTCCCCATCAGTGAAATGGCATTTAAACCATGGACATACACTGTCACTTTCACACTCCATCTTTAATGGCCCAATACAGCGAAGTATCAATTTGGAAATGTTATTTATCATTTTCTTTTTACTGCGCAAAGTTTATTGTTTATCATTCATGTCATATTTGTACAATACTTGCACACTTACAGTACGTTATAGTCATGGACCTAATGTACCACATTGCACCTAGTACATAGATTCATGTAGGCTTACACGTACATCGTGAGTACTAATATTGCACAACTGTATATCATTGCAATGGCTTGTGTTTTACTCATTTGGTTAACCCCGGTGCTGGGTCTATGAAACGTACATGTACACCTTAGCCCACCCTGATTATAGACCAGGCTCATCACAACCAGCTTCAGGATTAAATTGCAAGTAGAAGGTGTCTTGTCTATTTAAATACAAGCATGTAGGATCTATTCTATTATATTGGTTCACATTCACATTGTACCATTGACCTCTTTGGTTATAACCTGATAGGATAGATGGTAGGATGTATTACAGACGAGTGTGAATGCAGCACTACTGGCGACATTTGAAACATGTTTTCAATCAGTTGATGGAAGTTAGAACATGGTTGATGAAGTACAATGCAGATAGAGTGGTTTACACTATACTGCCCCCTGTCTCTCTCTCTCTTTCTCTCCCCTCCCCCCCCCATTTACCCATCATCTACAGTAGATTCAATTTCTATCATATTCTCAATCTCGTATTATTATCATCCTTTATCGCTCTCTCTCTCTCTCTCTTTCTGTCTCTCTCCCTCTCTCCTTGTCTCCCCCCCTCTTTCTCTCTCTCTCTCTCTCTCTCTCTCTTTCTCTCCCTCTCTCTCTCTCTCTCCCCCTCTTCTCTCCCTCTCTCCCTCTTTCTCTCTCCCACTCTCTCTCTTTATTTCACACAAACTACTTCATGAACAAAATTTCACAATCATTTGGATGATGCGGTGTGCATTGCATTAGTAACACATACCCCAGGATCTAAAGGTCATCCTGATTGAATTATATGTTATAGGCAGATCAAGTGATTTATAGCATTATGTCTCATCCTAGTCTCATCCCACTCTATCCTGCAGTACTTGACTGCAAAATAAGGAAGGATTATTAATACAGTCAAGCTTGCATTTAATTGGGCTTCAGGAAGTTCAGGTTACCTAGAAAATTCACCTTTTGGGGTCAAGTCCTGCAGATAGTTTCCCTTCTAGTTTTGGTTTCATCTCCGAAAGCACAGCAGGACACATCATCTGTCTAGTCAGGATTTACTTTTATTGGAAACATTGTTTCCCCATCATTTTGGTTTGGGACAAAGAATCTACATGTAGAATTCTAGTACTTTTTTTCCTATTCTTGGAGGTTGATTTTTACCAACCACTTTATTCGAGCTACCGGTATTGAACTATTCCGATCCCCCCCCCCCCAAAAAAAAAAATATATATATATATATATCATAGGCTCATTGTGGGTTATAAAGGCAATTGTTTAGAATCAATTTACCTTTACAATGGTCCCCGATGTCACCAATTTAGACATAAAATATTATACTGCAGAGTTCAGAATTAAACCCCAAAACAGGTGCTTTCAATCACCAAGAGTGAACTTCACCTTTACAACTGACATGTCTTGTGTAAAGTAATGCACTATGCCCTAGTCTACGACCATAAGGAATTTTTATCATAGTACTAAATTTCCATTGATCACCCTCTACATGTTTATATGAAGGCAAGTTGGATAATTTTCTGATAGGACAAAGGGTTCGCTGCTTCATAGACCTTCGCACACACAGACACATTAGCTGGTAATTCAACTAAAACAGGTATCAGCAAATTATGATGCAATACACATGGAGGGTGAATACTATGTGGCTTTAAAGATGTTTATGCTAGGGTATATATAGTCGTTCATGAAGTAGGCAACTTGGCGATAACTACATAACACAGAGCCGCGGCCATTAAACAACACAGAGCCAATAGGTATTAGGCTCCCGTGCGTACATCTGTGTGCTGCCCTCTATATATTACCAATGCCTGACCAACTTTAACACATTGAAGAGAAATCCACTGAAATGCTTACCTTCATAGCAATCCCTGATACTGTCAAAGTAGACGTAGTAGTGGTCTTGACTGAAGAAGAGAAGGGATAGCCAAGAGTCGAAGGAGTAGATGGGTATAATGAAGAGAATGCGTACTATCCAGCGCTGTTCACCCGGACAGGTGTAGTGTCTCAGGTGCATGTAAATCTAATGGGGAGAGCAAAGGTACAAGTTATTTCAACTTCTTGAGCTATATTTGAGCTTCGGCAAAATTTCATGATAAAGTGGCTGAAATAAGTATATTAAATAATAACTAACCACAGAAGATGAAATCGAAAGGCGTAGCACACAAACACTGGTAGAATGAAAACACTTTAAGATTGCATACCCTAACTCTTGTTTTCGTCTATGCACACACAGACATTTAATAATTTATTCTCAAGCAGATTTGGGAAATACAGGCTAATTATGCATTTGTCTCATGTCATGTGATGAAGATCATGATTGAATTAGTTTTTAATCATTTTTCATGCAATACTGGTACACTGTATTTGGGTTACTTGTACTTGGATCGGCTAATAGTGTATTAAACAAACAAAACACAAAAAAACTTCATTTGGATTGCACAATGTTTTGTACATACTGTCTGTAGATGTATACAGTACATGTATAAAAGGGATCAGTCAATTTTGAAAATGTAGGTTTACATGTATACTATTTTTGCACTAATGAAATTGGTGTGGACTGTGGACATTATAATTATGCAAGAGTACATCTACATGTACATGTATTTAATACCATAACTCCAACATCTAATTCCAGGGGAAAAATTTGGGGAAACATCTTAATCCAAACTTTCAATTACTTGAGACAAGTTGGCTAACGACCATTGAAAACAGGATGTTTTGATTTGTGGCAACCTACTCGTAGATGTACAGCATACATACATGTAGGCATTTCTTTCTTTTCTTCGCCTCACCTACCATCCCAGTAAAGCTTCCAAATAAATTACAAAATGTGCCTGATAGAGAAAAAATATTGTTTACCTTTCTTTTTCTGTCACTTTATTTCTCCTGTTTTTACTTTCTTTTCTTCCCTTATCTCTCTCTCACAGACTCACAACTAATAAGTAATAATGTTCCCTCAATGCATTTATCCCACATTCTAAAAGCATATCTATAAGTAGGTCTATCTCTAACGCTAATCAATATGAACAACACTGAACACAATTCGTACTCAGTCAACGTCATTGTACTCATACTCATCGTCTTCATGACATGTCACTCGATAATTTAGAAAGGATGAGCTAGATTATGATTCCAATGAATGAGGAATAGTCTAAGCAAGGAGGTACCAAACTGATTTTAAAAGTTTTCTCTTGAATTTACCTGATAGCATGTGATAATGAAAGCTGCCCAAGCAAAGATGCCTGCCACTGCCTTTGCTCCTTTCGTCTGCAAGAAAATGGCATGAACGGACGGTGGCAACTCTGTGGGTGCTGGAGTGCTCGACCCATTTGGGAATGATGAAGACAGATTATCGGCAAGCATCGACACAACTTTAGTCAAAGGGCTGGTTACTCCTGCAATTGTTGTCGAAGAACCAGTGGTAGATCCATTTCCAGAGGACATCCTGATGTTGCAGATCAAAGTCAAACTTCATGGAGCTTCGACGCGAAACTCTCGAGGAAGGGGCTAGGCTGCGCCGCGGCCGGGGAGACACGGTCCGTCACGTACGCTGTCAACTACTTTCTCAAGCAGCTGCTCGACTGCAGCTCAATGAACCGAGTAAAAAGTAACGAGATCGACCTCTATTTTAACCACTTTCGGATTGTGATTCGGTTCTCAAAGAAGTATTTCCTCCAAGAATGTAAATGTCGCGATGATTCTGATGATCCAAATAACTTAATCACAGTGTAATAAAGGACTAATATCAACGATATGTTCACTGTTATTTAGTCTGCTCTCGTATCTCTCGCCATCTTTCCAACATTAACAAACGTCAATAAGTTAACGCATGCGCACACTACTGTGCCACGCGAGAGTGTGTTTACGAAGTGCGGTTATCTTTTTTTAGGGGAATCACCAAAATAACTGTTTGGTCATGGGATAGGTATGTCCATGTGTCATTTAGTAAGTAGTGCGTAAACGTATCTTATTTGCTCTGAAAAGAAAAGAAGATCTATTGTGTGCCATCAGATATCTTGGTCTCTGTATATCTATCGGAAATTTTGTCAGCAAGAAAGAAACAATTACTTATATGACATTTATACAGATCAAGCTTCTGAGACTAATACCGTATGCATTATAAATATATTACCCTTTTTATTATGATTTTCGAATAAAACCTTAACTTTGTGGCTGACCAAACTTCCAAGGTTTTTACCAGTTCTATATAAGGCTGTGTGAACTGTAATAATGAAAGTAAAATCAACTGCATTCTCATTATATTTCTTGAAGAAAAAAATATTTCCAGAGTCAACATGTTATTTCACCCGCCCCCTTCATTCAATTCATCAGTTTTGGAATACGCAATGACACACTTAGCATATGCAAGCAACCAGGGCATGGACATCGATGGGGGATGGGGAGGGGCTGCATTAGTCCCTTATAAGTTTCTTTAAATCATCTGTGTGCATTAAGTTACAGTTTAAAATGCACCCCCCCCCCCCCCTCCCTAAAATGAATGAACTAACACACCTGCTGGCAACAGTTTATCCATGAATTCTAACCCCTCAATCTTCTGATTATTTTATTATTAGATGGAATAAAAAAGATTATATTTCCTATAAAATTGTGAGGCAAATAGAGAAGTGTCTTTCTCTTCCTGTTGAGGGACCATCTCTTGAACGCAATCATAAATACCCCGGTAAGATCTCCTTTTATGTGACAAATATTTGACCATCTTCGTTTTGAAATATCTAAAATTGAATATCAAACTGAGCATGACCTAAAAGTTTTTAAGCGACAGAGGGGGTATATACCTACTCCAAGTGCACTTAGAGCTGGTCAGGGCCAAAGACAATTACCAAACTTTCCCACAATTTAAAATCACATATTTGCCAGTCCAAGTTTGAAAGAGCTTTCAAATGAACAATTACAATTAAACACTTATTGAATGCAAAGTTCACAGGCACATACCAACACTAAGAGGCAAACTGAAACGAAGTATACAGACAAAAAGATATTTTAATGTCACATTTGTTTATTTCATGATGCACTAGTAACATCATATCCTCAGATTCTGTTACGCACATGTACAATGATTTAACAAAATATGGATCTATTGTACAGTGTTCTTTTCCAGACAATTTTTAACATCTAAACTAGCCAATTCTAATACCACATAAATATGGATGAGACAGAATCACATTATCTGTGAATGATCATATGCACACAATTATTAATGTTATTTGATAATAAAATACAGGCCCATGATAAGATATGGGACTTAACAACAAACAGAATATCTCATAAAATATCAGTTTGTTAAATAATAGATAATTAAAGAGAGGCAAAGAAATGTCTCGAAATTTTTCATGCAAAGTCTATCAAGACATGTTATTTCTTGCTTTCTTTAATAAATACCCGGTATATCAAGAGTCTTTTGAAAAATATTCCAAAAGAAGATAATACATACATGCACCTTTGTGAAACCATATGACTATCAATGGTTGTATAAAACTGCATTATAACTAACAGGATGAAATTGGAAAGAAAATCCTTTTGAGTTTGGCTTCTAAAGAATTCCCGAAACAATTGTGTGACAGAGGAAACAGCAAATATAACAGAAGATATTCAAACTTCATACATTATCCGACCCTTGGCTCATTGTAGAAACATTCAGGGCTCACCACTCACAGGAGCCTAGGGCACATGGGTGCCCAGCATTGAAGTCCAGACTCCCTAAATTTGCACACATATTGTAAAAAGTAATATCTAGACCCCATTCCCAAAACAGTAAGTCTGGTGCCCTGGTCGTTCATAAAAATACCTTCTTTTTACTAGGCATACAAAATGGAATGTGTGGACTTGCGGTAGATCAGTAGCTGTAAAATAGATAATAAATGATGTGTGTTGGCCAAGGTACCCCCCCCCCCCCAACCAAAAAAAATAAATCATAATTCATAATTGACTCATAGTTTGATTTTCAGAGTTCTAAGCCAATAACTAAACCAACGCTGCAAAGAACTTTCACTAGCATGAAATAACAATCACTGAGGAGGAAATAACTTCCTGATGAGGTTTCAATTTTATACGAATAATCTTTCACGTTTTGAGACTAGTTTTACCACGTATTTCCAATGTTTTCCTTCCCCCTCTACTAATGAAAGGGGCAATGACAGCCTGGCTCATCACAATATTTAATGTACAGACGATAACATTATTCTTTGCATGGTCCATTTGCATAAAAATTAAAATATATTTTTTGAAAATTAAAATCAATTGATAAAAGAGAAATGTAATATAGTTTATTTGAAACATACTACTGGAAGAATTTCCATGCATTTTAAATCATAACAATTCCAACATAAGAATAAAGGGAGAAAACTTGATCAGTGCATGTTTCCGGAAAGGTGTCAAACATGTCCACCTATTTTCACACTTGTTGCTGCCACAAAAGCTACCACAACTTATATCCATACTACATAATGTCCCCAGTGTTGTGAAGAGTAGATGTTTCTTCCACAAAAAAGTTCATGTTGCAGCCATGTTACCCCAAAATCCTGACTGTTGTTTGAATTTTTTTTCTTTCTTTGTAAGTTGCGCACTAGTTTGAAGAGGCTATCTTCTTCAGATTCCTGTTCAGCTGAAAGAGAATGAGAAAGTCAACAGGTCAATATCTATTTTCATCTAAAGCCCATCGCACACTATACAATCCGACTAAGATCCGATTATGAAAGAATTTGCAATAGCATTTGATAATGCACATTCAAACGTGTAAATCTTAATGACCCGAGGATCTGAAAAGTCTTAAAGGGCAATCCAACCCTTGTAATAAGTTTTAGATAAATTTAGAATATGAAGGCATTTGAAGAACCATGCTTTTCAGGGAACATTTTTTCTCAAATTGTTCTTCCACACTTGCACAATAATAATGAAAATGCTCACAAATTATTTTTGACCTTTCACCAGAACTCAACCTTCTCTTTAATGCTTTGATATGTTTACTGATATTTTGAATTATTGTTTGATTTTAAAATTGACTTACATCATGGAATTTGTGAATTTGACGGATGAAGAAATCACCATAGCGACGGGCCACCTTGGTATCTGCAATGTGGATCATCTCCTGCAAGATAAAATTATGGAACAGATCAACTTTGATTTTCTTTGAAATGTTAAAGTTATTACAGAACAGTTACAAGATTATAATCTTTAAGCAATCACAAACTTCTATTAACTTAAAATTCCCAAAGACTATGAATTACAAATATTTCTTGACCACGCACAACATTGAAAAAGTTCATGCAGGAGAAATTTCAAGTTTTAAAGTAGATTGATTAAAAATAAATCAATGTAGTATACCATAACTGTAATTAGATGGCTTTGGACAATTTGTGATATACGAGACAATGCCTAAAATATTAAGCCTTATACGCATTGCACATAATATCAAATTTCATCATGAATTCTAACAGCCCCATAATCTATGCAGCTTTATCTAGTTCTTTATCTAAACATATGTGTATAGTTTATTTCTTTTGATAATCAAAAATTAAAAATTGACCCCATCAACGACATTTTCACTATGCAAAACATAAAACATTTGCCTTCCTGCAAATATAAAGTTGCATAGCACTTTTTTCACAGATAGAGAAAAAGAATATAATATATATACTGTCATACCTGCTTTAGTGACCACTTGTCTACAAAGACCAAATTGTTTGTTTCCCTTGAAAATGGTTTCTCATTGAAACATGTACTAAAAGAACTTGTCTATAGTCAAACCTGTCTATAGCGACCGCCCAAGGGAAACTCAAAAAGTGATCTTTGTAGACAGGTTCCTTTAGTACATGTTTCAATGAGAAACCATTTTCAAGGGAAACAAAAAATGTGGTCTTTGTATACAGGTGGTCACTAAAGCAGGTTGGGCTGTATTTCCAATACCTCACTCATCATCACTTACTTCACTGCCATTAGATATAACTCTCATGGAATACTACTCACCCCATCAATGTAGAAGTCTACCTCTGATGCAGACTGAAACTCTCCATCTAGACCACTAGCCCCCTTGGTCCAGACCAGGTTCTTCATTTTGTGCTGCATAAAGAATTAATGATCAAAGAATGTTATCAGAATACCTGTGTAACAGGGGGGTGTTTCACACAGATCCACAGTCGAACTTAACTCTACATTGGACTTAGAAATTATGGAGAGCCATTTGTAGCCTCAAAATAAATAAAATATATTCGAAAGCAAGTATTTTAGACTTTTTATAAATTCCACATCAAGAACATGAAATCTCCTTGATAATAGAAAATATGAATTATTTGAATCAACATTTTATGCCTTTTACAATAACTTTTACACAATATTTGCACAGATGCTAATGGCTTTCCATAATTGTTAAGACCAACTTAGAGATAAGTTCAACTTAGGATCTTTGTGAAACACCCCCCCAGGGATGATAAACTTGTGCATTGGTTCAACGGGACGAGAAGCAAGGATGATTTTTGTGTATGATGAATATCTTGAATTACTTATATATACCCTGTGTATTTTGAGAATACATATATATATACAACAGGGAGAAAATGCCACTGGACAATCAATTGAAAGTCCAATAAAGGGATCTTCTCATCCCAGTCAAATTGACAACAAACCAATCTATTTGTAGCTGTTTGGAGGTGTTCAGGCTGATTAAAAAAAAAAAAATTAATTGTAGGTTCAATGTTATAAAACCTTGGTCTTCATATCATTCCTTTGTAAAAAAAAAATCAAAGCATTATAGTCCCTCACACACAGTGTGGGAGCCAGCATTTATGCAATTACTTGCTTACTAAAATTACAATTACTAACATGTAATGTCTACAGCTAAATGGCATTACAAAAATTGTCTGAGATTGAAGACAAACAGCACTTGCCGGTGACAATAGGGAGGTTTAGATTTGCGTGGACTGATACGTGTGGCGTCCATTCAAGGCAGTGCATTAAAAGGACGTCGACCGTAGCAATCCACGTTGTCGATGTGCAAATCTAAAAGTCCCTTATGGTGTGTAAGATACATACCTTGAAACAGAGAAGCTTTGTGCGGAAATTTTCCTCAGACTGTAAGAGAAAATTGTTACATTGTTAAAATGATATTTCAATGATCTTTATTTGGAAGACACATACAGAAACATACTTTACATGAATACGATTACATCACAAATTTCAAATTACTTGTGGATCACAATTTGATTCGTTTAAAGATGGAATATAAATGTTTTTTTAAAAGGACATGTAATAAATCATTATTAACAGCTTTAATCTGATTTGTAAAGTGAGAAATAACAAATCAAAATTTTCTCTTTTTAAAGTCAAAACACAAAACAATATTACATATTTTGCATGGAGTCAAGTACATACAACTTAAAAATTACACATTTCTCGTTTTGGTCGACTTCATCTTGGATGGTGGAATTAAATATCAGGATAAACATCATTTAAAGCCTGTCTGCACTAGTTTGCCTAGTAGGGATTAGACCTCCCAGCATGGTCACTGACAGGTGGTTATATCATCAAATCAGCTCTCAATTAACATAAGAAATATGGGATCATGGGGGACTGATGCGTACCGCTTAGGCATTGTTTGCTATATAAAAGGCGCAAGTAGCTACAAGTAGTGCAGACAGTCTTTAAAATATCATTAATATATCCAACTCAAATATTGTTGGAAAGTCAACAAAATCTTACCATGTCCAGGAAAATGGCCAGCTTGGAGACAGGCATTGTGGTGTACAACTTCAGGAAACTTGAAGGGAAAAATTAAAGAAAGTTTAAATTATATTTCTACCAAGAAGTCATACAATTTAAAATGGATTTCATATGCACTGAACTAAAAGTATGTGGAGAAGAAAAATTACCTAAACAATATTCAGCTCCTTCATCAATGATTATTACAATCAATTATCTATAGCAAATATAGCACAGCACTGCACTAAAAGTATGTATAGAAGAAACATTTCCTAATCAATACTCCTTCATCATATTACCCAATTGGTCTAATCATCAAGTGATTATCAGACCTTATGGATGGAAGACAAAATGGGCATTAGACAAATTGGGAATTAGACTAAATGTATAGTAGACCAAATGAGTGGTAGACTGATTGGAGATTAGACCAAATGATTATAAGCCTAAACTGTCATTAGACCGAATGATAAGTAGACAAAATGATTATGAAACCATATGGATAGTAGACTGGCTGTGTGTAGACCACATGGGAATAGACTGATTGGGTAGTAGACCAAAGACTAAGGTTGACTTTAACTTGGGCTTAACTATGGCAGGCCATTCATGCCACTGGTTGCTCTCATTATTGGTCTCTCAATTATGATCTTTAGATATTTCTTCCTTCAATAATGAAATATAAAAAAAGGTAAATTCTGTACATTTGTGACCACGATTTGTAAGTCCCTTGAGAGACCAATGCCGGTAAATGGTGAGAGCAAACAGTCGCAGTAACGGCCTGCCATAGTTAAGTCCAACTTAAAGTCGATCTTAGTCTTTGTGAAACGCTCCCCAGGTTGTAGTTCAAACGGCAATTGACCAAGGGACCTACCTCCTGATGGTCTGAATGACAAGCTGTTGGTTGACCTCCTCCATGAAGACCTTGACCTGGAGGGTAAAGGGCTCCTTGCTGGAGCTGGGGCCGGCCTCCTCGTAGTTTGGTGGGACAGGAGATAGGAAACGAGGGCAGGCGGAGGAGAAACACTCCTCAAAGATGGCCACATCTCTGCGGGGGAGATCAATGAGAATTTGTATTATTATTATTATTATCATTATTATTATTTATTCAGCAAAAACAAAGAAAATCATTGAATACAAAACAAGAGTACATTTTGAAAAGAGTCGCATGGATGCCGGGAAAAGAAAAAGATTAACTAAATAACTGTAACCCGAAGCTCTTCTTTTCCAATCCATGTGACTTTACAGAAATGGTAACAATAAAATAGTGAGGTATAATTGCCACATAAAATTTTCAGAATAAAATATTTAATCAAGTAATGATCATTTCACATATATGACAATGAGAATATATTTTTTAGAATGTTATTTCAAAAGGTTGCAAGTTTCCCACTGAGCTTGGGAAAAAATGCCATAAAGATTTAAAGAAGAAATTGCCAAGTCAGCACCTAACATGTCTCCAAAGTCCTTTTAGCTTTACCTTGTGTAATCATATAAACCTGTGGACTATTTTCTTTCCCCTCTCATTCCCCTAAAATTAATACAGGGATCATCAAGCTCCCGTAAGTAATTAATTGAAGTTGATTAGACTGACATTTATTTCTGAACTGATCATGCCTGCCATCCAGTGCTGCTGATCATTAAGTGATGACTTCACAGTTTCCCCTCATATAATCGGAAGTATATTTAAAGGGGGTGTAGCATGACGAGACTATGTGTCTTTCCTGTGATCCGACTCGGGACAAATCAGGTATACTACGACTACGGACGATGCGACTGCAGTATTCAGGTGCGTACAACATATGCGAAACCGAAGCTTGAGGAGAACTTCGGTCTGTTTCGCGAACGCAAGCGAGCTGACCGTTCATAAGTCCATTCGTTTATGTGCAGTTGCCCAAAAGAAGTCGTAGATGGCATTCACCAGTATTTGCCATGCTACACCCCCTTTAACTCAAAAGCCTTCCGCATCACCTTTAACAATATTGTAAACTCACCCTCTCTGCATCTTGGTTAGCTTATCACCCAGCTTGTCTCTGAGCTGCATGTGAACGCTCTCATCAATACGCATAGGATGCAGGGTGAGCACCAGGGCTAGAAGCCTGTAGATCTTATCCTGCAGCTTCTTAATCTAATATATCAATGAGCAAAAGAGAAGAGATATAACATTTTGATGAGCACTATGCAAATTTGATTGGTTTTGAATAACAATAACTTGCACAATCCTTGCGAAATCAAAAAACTTCAAAGATAGATCACCACACAAATTACAGTTGCAATCAAAATCACTATCGATGCCACAGCTACTGGTTACATAAACATTGTAGTGCAACCACTTACTAATGTAATCATCATTATATTTATCACAATAATAAATATCAGTGACCATCGCTGGCACCTTTATCATTGCTATCACTACTACCTCCACCACCACCACCATCATCATTACCACCAACATTGCCATCACCATCACTACTACCACCTCCCCAACCACCATCATCATCATCATCACCACTACCACCACCACCATCACCACTACCACTGCCATCATCACCAACATCGCCATCACCACCACCACCACCACCACCACCACCACCACCACCACCACCACCACCACTACCATCATCATCACCACTACCACCGCCATCATCACCAACATCGCCACCACCACCACCACCACCACCACCACCACCACCACCACCACCACCACTATCTTTACTCACCACATCAACCTGGTAGGAGCCGGTGGTCAGCATGCGGTTGGTCCTCTGGATGAAGAGGAGGATGTTGGTGAAACTCCTGATGGAGTCTTGGTAACGTCTCATCATCAAGTAAGCAAAGCCGACATAGTAATAGGTACTGATCTGACATGCGGCCACTTTGGAGTACAATGTCTGCATAAACAAGCACAAGATACATATTTTAGGACTTTTTGTTGTCTCTTCTTCTTCTTCTTCTTCTTCTTCTAATATATACCATTCTGACATGGTTGTATGATTGTTTCCTCAATTTTGCTTTGTACGAATAAAAACACATAGCTGCATGAGTCGATAAAATAATAAACATTTAGGAACTGAAAAATTCAATTTTAATAATCTATGAGAGTTCTAAACGCAACCTGGCACAACTAACCCGAAAGATAATGTCATAACTCATACATATATCAGGTTAAACATACCTGTTCATTAAGCTAATATACCATTCTGACATGGTTGTATAAAAGTTGTTTGAACTGTTTCATCAATATCGCACTGAACAAACGAAAACACTTACGGTAGTTGTACGAGCTGGTAAAATAATAAAAATTTAGTAACTGAAAAATGTAATATGTTTATAATCTAGAAGAATTCTAATCGCAACCTGGCACAACTAACCCGAAAGATAATGTCATAACTCAAATATATATATATATATCAGGGGGTGTTTCACAAAGCCGCTTTTCAATGACAAATGACAAAAATCAGTGATAAATCTGCTGATAACCAATCAGAAGCAAGGATTTCAGTAGCTTATAACAAAAACTGTCATTTATCACTGATGACTAGTTTTGTGAAACACCTCCCAGGTTAAACATACCTGTTCATTAAGCTGGATATGTTCGAGGACCTTGATGGCCTGGTAGTAGTCTCCCAGGAGAGAATGCAGACGCAGAAGACCAATCAGACTGAAGTAACCAAGCATCTTATACAGAGGATGACGGCCAAAGTCGGAGGATTCAGACTCGGGATCGTCAACTGTAAAAACACAATATAAAACGGGGTTATAGGGTCTATTGACAAATCATGATGCTGCATTACAGAATAGGCTCAAATGAAGTTACCTGAAAATGAAGTTACCTAAGGATGGAGTATGACACTCTGAAAAATGTACTATCAAATTCAGTGTTATGTGTTTTTGCATCAGCAACAAGGATAGTTCATAGCCGTACCATCCATGAGGTACCATGAGATAATGATTCTCAGAGTATTCTAAAGAGTATTAAACACTTTATTTTTATCTTTAAACTTTCTTCTGGGAGTTGGCACTTGGACTATAGACTAAACGGGTAGTAGACTGATTGGAGATTAGACCATATGGAAATTAGACCAAATGACTATAATGATACTCCATTTTATCAATTTACAAGCAATCTACTAAGGAGTGTAGAACATTGAAAACACTGTGGACATTTCAGGGCTAGCGCATCAACTTGGTTTTGAACCCGGGATCTCCCAGTTACAAGACACTGCTCTACCACTAAAGCTATGGTCACAAATCAGAGCCCCGACCGACTGATCAGTAGCCTGCTCGGTCGCTGCTGGAATTAGGCATGGCCCAGCGATTAGGTCGGTGCCCGGGCGGCGACCGCCCAGGCACGGAGCGTATTTTGGGCTGCGAGTGAAAAGTGAGCAGGTGCCGCCCAAATTTTAACTCCGCGCTAAAACTTCAGCGGCGACCGAGCGATGTCCTAAAAACGAGCGTTGCCTGGGCGGCCGCCGCTCGGTGGCCGGGCAGCCGCCGGGCAGAATTGGTTAAAAACTCGCCGCTCGGCCGCCGAGCAGGCTACTTTTGGGTAATGTGACCATAGCATAAGCCATTGCACTTCCTTTTCTTACAACAGTTTCCTGGTAGTTAGCTCTTCTGCACATTTCATCTTATCAATCAAAAGTTTGTAACAAGCAATCACCAGTTTCTTACCTCCAGACCCATAAGCCTCAAGCTGTTGGTTGATACCAGACTTCTCTACTAAGGAGTGCAGCACATTGAGAACACTGTGGACATTCCAGATCTGAGTTATGCAAAATAAAGATATGTAACAGTTTCTGTCTTGATTTTGGACAAAGCATACACAAAAAATGCACGAAGGATAGGATAATCTGGTAAGATCTAAGGTTTTCTTCCCTACACAACATCCTTTAGAAAAAAAATCTGATACCAAGAAAGATCTTTTATTTAAATGACAATTTATTACAGGGCTCGACACTTGGGCACCCAAAATCTTTCTCAGGACCCCCCAAATGTCATGTTTTTCACATAGGGTGTATCCATATGGACTCGAAAAAGTTAAGTCTGGACCCTCTCCCAAAATAGAACATTACATACATAAAATGATGGACTATTAAGGAGTCACATGTTCTAAGTTATTGTTTTAAAGCAAAAAGTAATAATTTCTCTGAAAAAGCTCAGTCTGGACCCTCTCCCAAAATAGAACATTACATACATAAAAGGATGGACTATTAAGGAGTCACATGTTCTAAGTTATTGTTTTAAAGCAAAAAGTAATAATTTCTCTGCATTTGCAAATGGAACAAGGTGACTGCATTAAAGAGCTTGCCAAAACAGACATGACATTCTGAGGTGCGTCCACACATTTTCCGGTAACGGTGGTCATCATCAAATTCCTATACTAACCAAGAAGCTAACATCAACCATGGACCAAATACTATCATAAACCTCACTTTACAAGCGATTGCATTTCTAACTCTAACCCTATATCTTTGACAAAACTAATGTATTGAGATTTGATCATGTACTGTGGGCAGACCTGGCAACTGTGTTGCATTTTACTTCTGCTCACTTAGACCAACTTGCTGCTCCTACCCCTTGTACATGTTTTTTCATATGTTCATTATGTGTTTATCTCTTGCCATTGAATATTGTATCTGTACTATTTTACAAATGGTCAAATAATAAAAGCCCCACGACAATGTCCCTCTCGAGGAAATGCCAGGTTGCCTTTCGATATACTTTTTCTCTCATATTCATATTTATTTATTTATTTCATTCTTCATGTATAAACTTTAAATTGAAGAAAAGACAAGAGTAAATTTGTTGGTTGTGGGACTTGTCGCTCAGCTCATTCTCTACAATACATACCTTCGGGTTAGCCTTTAGTACACCAATTTCATCTTCTGACTTCATGTTAAGTTTGGTGCGATACTTGCTGAATTCTTGGAACTTTAAAATCAAAAGGATAGACCCCAAGTTAAAATACATTACATAATAATATACACAATCTTGAAGGAATACATTTGAAATATACTTTGTCAAACAAACCCATTCTTTTCCACATTTTTATTTTCTCCCATCTTTTCAAGCAAGAAGTCCTTTGAAATCTGATCTTTATTTAAAGTACGTCCCTTTTTCAATTGTATTATTCTCTCCTAGTCTTCATCACTGTCTGCCTTTCCATCTCTATTATCCAGTCTCCTTCTTTCTCTTCAAGCTATATTATACCAAACAAATCAACAATGCCTATTCTTACAAATATGACAGAAAATGTGAAAGTATGCTATCAAAGCTAATCTTAAGCTTTGGTATGGGAAACGTATGTCGGAGAGGAAATGACTACTACTCATTCTGGATTGTTCATCCTGTAGTAGATTGATTTTTTGAATCAGTAAAATAAAATAAAAACTCACAAAACTTGCTGGAAATTATCTTCAATAAAAACCATGACTCTCATTTGCACATAGTGACCCTTGTTAAGCACATGGTGTTGGGCCTACTTACCTGATTTCCTTATCTTTCTATGCTCATTACTCAGCCCCTATACATTTTCTACAAAAATTGTTAACATGCCATTATTTGTAATCTTGAATATTCAGTGTAAGTTTTGTTGGATTCTGGGAGAATTAATAATACCTATCCTTACAAATATTACAGAAAATGTGAAAGTTTGCTCCTATTAAACATGAATTAAAGTAAGTGACTTTCATACCTGATAGATAAACTCATCAATGATGTCCCACAGCCACTGGTCCGGAAGCTTCAGGTCAACTGGACCCCCATTCGCATCTGAAAATATCAATCAAGGATCAATCAAGTTGTACATACGTGAATTGAGATTGAGATTGAGATTGAGATTAACTTTATTGGTCCATTTGGAAATTCAGTTGTTGGCATTACATAAAGCACATGAACAATATACAATAGAAAATAATATACACAAATATATTGCACTGTTGGTAGATGTTATGGTAGCACATGAATAACTGCCATATTTTTATAATAATATCATAAATATGTCAATGATATTACAACTTCTGCTAGTCATCACATACTTGTTACTAATACTGGATGTACCTATGACAAATGGTCACAGTATATGAACAAGTGGCATGACAAACACTTCTGTACATGGATAGAGTGATGTATCTATGATACACTGCAGTGACATATCTGAACGTAATCCAGGCAATGTCAAAGTAAAATACAATTAGTTGTTTAGAGAAAATATAACTTACTGAGGATATAGTTGAAGAGGTTACAGTAGTTGTAATAAGACTCAAACCTCTGCTGCTGGTCTGGACCGCTCTAAAGAATTAAAAAGAAAAAGAACTCAAACATTACAGCATTTCAATGCTTTAAATCTATTTTTAACATCAGAGTAAAACATAGAAGAAAAAAATTAATTGATGAGGAACAAACTGCCTCTCTTAAAATATTGCCTACGGGTACCGAGAGGCCTGTGTAAAACCCATGGTATGGGAATATATAATTCAGTAGTCAATGGGATAAATCTGACTAAAGCTTGACTTTGACAAAAGTAGAACCTGAGTTTAAAGGTATTACAAAGTTTTGGGAAATTTTGAAAAATGGGTGGATAGTGATTCTTTACAATTTTGATATATTTGGATGCCCCTGTGGATGTATTAAAAACACCAGAAATTTTAGCCTCTAAAACACTTCTGCTTTCGAGAAAAATTGAATATAAAGATTTACCGGTGCTCCCGGTAAATTTTGATAAATTTCAAATAGCTCCTACGGCCGTACAATGGTAGCTGCGACCATGAAAATCTCAGAGTATGTAGTTGTGGTATATAATTTCCGAACGACAATAGCTAATCGGTCGATTTTAGTCAATAAGCATTGTTTTATAGCTTAATTAATATCTTGACCTTGAGAGGGAGCTATTCAACATAAAATGTTTATTATTTACAATTTCATAACTTTAGAGTCGATGTCGACCGCGACAACGATCACTGAATATTGTAGGATCGTATGTGCTTCCAATATATTCATTTGAACCAAATTCATGACCCCATACCAAAACTTTGTATTACCTTTAATACAAGAATAAAACTGAGAGGTGAGGAGGAACAAATTGCCTCTCGTAAATCTCACAAAAATCTGACAAAATTTGACTTAAAAACATTTGTGACGGATGTCTTTTGTAGGACATATGGGAGGCGGAGCTATTTATAGGTATCTTACCGGAGTCCTGGCCAATATATGCCTGTAGAAAAGCTCTTTGTAGAGGATGAGAAACACTTCATCTGCAGAGAAAAGAAAGATTCAAAGATACAAAGAAAGAAAAAGATTCAATGATTTTTTTTTCAATTTTCTTTTCAATGGATGTGTGAATTACATTGATGATACCTGGAGGTGTTTCACAAAGATCCTAAGCCAAACTCAACTATAAGTTAGACTTAAACATTATGGAGAGCCATTTGAAGCCTTATAATGAAATATATTAAAATGCAAAAATTGAAGTATTTTAGACTTTTCATAAATTCCACATCAAGAACATGATAATAGAAAGTATGAATGATTTAAATCAACATTTCATGCTTTTTAAAATAGCTTTTACAAAATATTTTCAAAGATGCTAACGGCTTTCCATAATTGGTAAGTCCAACTTAGGATCTTTGTGAAACACCCCCAGTACTAGATCATCTAATATAAAGAGTTGGGATTCATCTGAAGTTATGAATGTTATCAAACTCACCCTAAAATCTTATAATTTTCATAATGCTATGCCCCCTAAATATATATGTGTGAATCAGGTTGATGCACAAAAATGATTTTTACCTGTTTGACTTTACACATTCTGATAAAACTTACTACAGAGTATACTGTAATCAATGACCCTATAAACCCTAATCAATATACATGTACCTGGAACTTAAATTGGTCATCATGATTGGATATCACTATTTTTGTTGTCATCAATTTATATAATCAATCAATTAATCAGATTTCTTCTTATTTTGATTAAAGTCACATCCTGGTTTAGTAATTGGATTAGGAATTAACCTGGAATGAGACCACTGAATTTTGGAGCCCCATATATTTTTTACACTATAAAGCCTTGAAAATGGCACCCATGTTGGATGAATGGGTGTGTGTTAAAGGAGAACATACCATTATTCACGATTTCACCTACTATCTCAGCAGAGGGCCATGATGAATTTTTGAAGTAACTCTCTGATAGCTTGTTGAAACTGTGATCAAAGAAAGAGAATGATAGTGAACAAAATAACAAAAAAAATAACAGGGCAGAGAAGTCCAATCAAATAGAATACTCCTGGGGGATGTTTCACAAGTCGAACTTAACTCTAAGTTGGACTTAAAGTTATGGAGAGCCATTCGTAGCCTTGAAATAAAATATATTCAAAAGCGAAAATTCAAGTATTTCTAGATTTTTTTTTAAATTTCACTTCAAGAACATGAAATCTCATTGATAATAGGAAATATGAATGATTTGAATTAACATTTTATGCCTTTAAAAATAACTAATATTTTCATAGATGCTAACGGCTTTCCATAATTGTTAAGTCCAACTTAGAGATAAGTTCAACTTAGGATCTTTGTGAAACACCCTCTTGGTGTTAAATGCATAAGTGCCCATTTGTGAAGTAACATCCAAAGTAAGGCAGTAAACCTCCATAGTCATATATAACCCTGTAACCGATCATCGGATCGGACGCCGATACCGATCCGATCATGCCCGATCGGCTGTATCACGCCGATGGCCGATCAAAGATAAAAAATCGGCAAAAATCAGCAATTTTCTTTTTTTTTTTTTTAATTCCGAAAATTTTCAAGTTTTTGGCTATCAAATGCTTTAAAAAAATTCATGGCTGGGATTATTTTGTCATGTGGAGTTGGTGTAGACCATGTTTGTTGATATTTACTGCTTTTTCATGACTTTGAAATTAATAATATTAGTCTAAGAGCAGAGGCAAAACATGCGGGCCGCCATCTTGGATTATAATGCATTCCTACATTATAATCCAAGATGGCGGCCCGCATGTTTTGCCTCTGCTCTTAGACCAATATTATTAATTTCAAAGTCATGAAAAGGCACTAAATATCAACAAACATGGTCTACAAAAACTCCAAATGACAAAATAACCCCAGCCATGAATTTTTTTTGAGCATTTGATAGCCAAAAAGAAAAATTTTCGTCATTAAAAAAAAAAAAAAAAAAAAAAAAAAAAAAAAAAAAAAAAAAAAATCAGCCGATTTTTTTTTTGTCGCTCTTCCGATCCGATACCGATCAAAGGTGCGAGGGTGTCGCTCCGATCTTCCGATCCGATCAGAGCCCCAACTTACAGGGTTAGTCATATATACCATAAAGACTTCCCATCATGTACCTCAAACTCCTCCTTAATATACCTTGAAGACATCCATTCATATACTTCAATTGCACACATTAGTTATATTTCAACAGCATACAAAGATTAATAGAAAATCAGGGAATAATGGTAAACAGTGTGGCATGAAGTGGCAAAAGAGGGTGAGAGACAAAAGTGACTGGGATAGACATGAATCTTTAAAGACATATAAAGAACAAATTAGACGGACACAGAAATAAAAATAATGCTGAAGAAGGGAGATGAATTTCTTTCAACTTACGTCGTTTCATAGCAATGGTTGATATCAAAGACATTTTTATCTCGGATATGGCCCTGGAATTCTACGAGAAATCTCTTGATGTCCTCTGGGACGATGTACGTAGGGTTTGCTCCTCGGCGAGAGAAGTCCTCACCACGGATTGCAAAGTCCTTGCTAGGATCACCTGTAAAGTGGATGTCAAATTCATTTATACAAGTAAAATTATGAAATTGTAAAGAGGTTTTTATAGAAATGTGCAAAATTATAATTAAAACCCTTTTCAACACTTTGCTGTTATTTCTTTAACTATTTCTTTGTCACTGATCTTGGAAAGAAGCATGTTTTATGGTGATTGTATAGTCATCCCTACTGTTTTTATGATGTGCACCATCTTTGCTTAAAATAAAATCACCTGCTAAGTGGTAACAATATTCATACTGGTCATGTGTGAAATTGAAAATGACAAATAATGCACAAAATATTTGTGCCCTTTTCTAAACTCTCTCTCTCTCCTCCCCCCCCCCCCCCACTTATATTTCAATGAAGCTTGTACAACTATGGTGGTTACACATAATAGACCCTATTATGAATTTTGCAGTTCTGTAATACTAATTGCTTCACTCAAACTTTCTACACTCTGTAAGCATTGTCTTTGAAAAAAATTAATCTAGATTTTCTGAATCTTTCTGCATTTCTTAGAGTAGCCACACAATTCATTCTCGATTGTCTATACTCAAGGACATGTACTCCTTTCTTGATACTAAAAGTCTGAAGGTGAAATTGACAAGAAGCCTCCTTGAAAAACACGATTTATCTTTAGGACCAGAACTGAAGACTGACTTTGATAGATTTAACCCAACAACTTACCTGTGTGTGATTCATATCTGTTATCGTATCCATACTTGTCATACTGAAAGTGAGTGGACAGGGAGAAAAAAAACAGTAAAATGTGCAAAGCAATCAAGAAAAACAGATTTCACAAAAGACTATTTTTTAATGAATTATCTGTACAAAACAGATTGACTGTCAATTTATTCCATGTACTAGCTTCCAATGTTCTTAAGTTAATGATAGTATAGAATACTAGTTTGTGTTCTCTTAAAAAAATTAAATTCTGACATGACACAACCCTAACCTTTGTACTTTTGAAATTTTCACACACATTTTTAGCACAAGTGACACAGACCAATTGGCAATAGTTCTGCTGGTGTGCTTGTCTTGGTTTGGTCCACCCTGTTTTGGTTTTCTTCTTGTCTCCTCCTCCTCCTCTTCTCAGTAGGGGCACTGGTCTGAGAATGAGGATCGTTTTTTTCTTCGGAGTTCTGCGGGTGTAGAGTTCCCGATTCGCGCGCTGGCAATGCGAAAAAACAGATTCTGTGTAATAAAATACCCCCAGTTTACCATCTACTTTTATGGGTTGTCCATCTTCCCAAGGGTTGTCCATCTTCCCAAGGAATTATCGCTCATAACGTGAAAGTCTCTGTACAAAGTCAATCATTGCAAAAATCTGTACTTCGCATTGCCAAAGGGCGGATCGGAAATAAGAATCGTCCGCGAAAATGCAGACGCGTCTATCCGTATTTACGAAAGCGATCCTCGTTTAAGCGGACGATCCCTATTCTTGTACCGGCACTCCTACTGCTTCTTTACCTTTATTACCAGATCTTACTGGGAAAATGAAGGCCTATGTAGTCATTTCTGCAGTCTGGTTTCCAGATTTATCTCCTTCTCAATCTCAATCATGTCAATTCTTCTCTTCTTCTTCTTCTGGCTTCTGCGAGTGTGATTTACACACACCTGCAATCTACACAACGACTATACTTCAGGATTTATGGTACAGTTATATCACAAACTTGAAAATTTATAAACTTTTCGGGAAAAAAACCTAACCAGCTCTGACTCTGAGACTGAGAGTGAGACGTGTCTGTCGTCCTTTATCATTGACATTGGACTGGTTAAAATATGACATCAAAATGTCACATATGGGACTACAATAAACAGGGTGCGATACGCCAGGCTCTACATATGGCGTTATTTGGTCCAACTATCAACAGAATATACTCACCTTTGACTCCTTATAATCCTTCCCTTGATTATACGACATGTTGTATTCAATACTAGGCCTATACTTCTAATAACAGGACTTCGTGAATACGTAAAATTACGTTTTCATTGATGGAAACTGTCGAAGATAGCACACATGTACGGACAGCCTGATAACAACCACGCATGCGCACGAATAATTATTCAGCTCATCTCTAGTTCTAGCACTCTAACTGAATTGAAAAAAACGTATAACTTTCACGTATGGAATGTGAAGAACAAAAAACTTGGCTTGTCTTTCGGTTAAAAAGGAAATTTTTTAATTACACCAGAGTCAGACCATAGGCATAATTACAATTACCACTGGCGTGTTTTTCGCTGGCTCGATCCAGTCCCCGGTATTAACCCCCCCCCCCCACGAAAGATCCAAGTCGGCGAACCACCCCGCCAAAAAAAAAGGAAGAGGAAATGAGAAAGTAGAAGAAAGAATATAGATAGGAAGAAACAGATTTATTAGCACTTTTTCCCCAATGGAAAAAAAAAATGATTTTCACGAGATCATAAATAAACACAATGCAGCTGTGGCACACTTTTTTTAAAGAAAAATATTGGGTTAAGATCAATAATGCATTCATTGCTGATGTGAATAGTTTCAGCTAACTTAATTAGCAGCATAATTATATATAGGGAGGCTCAATACATTCCTCCCTATTGCTGCCCCCTGCAAGAGTGGCCACGAAACAAAAATTAAGTAAGAAAAAGAAAGCTGGAAACAAATGATGGAATCAAAAGTAAACTGAAAAAAATGAAGTATAGAAGAAAACGCCGGAGGAGCTAGGTAAGGAGAGAGGACTACAAAAGAAATATGAGAGGAAAATTAAAGGAGGAGCCTATTTTTTTTAAATGAATAAAGAGGAAGAGAGAAAACGGGGTTGTAAGAATACAAGAATCTTGTCTTATAGTTAAATCATTGTTCTCTTTTTACTCAATTAAAAAAATAAAGGTTATAATCATTGCAATACACACAAGTTACGTGGACTCTATTAAATTCCTCCCTAAATTAAACCAATTATTTTAAAAATATTCAAACAATTTCATAAAAAACTTAAAACTTAATCCAGTTAATTTGACCGCGCTAAACTTTACAATGATAAAAATGTGTATTGAAATAAAATAGAAAATAATTTATTGACTCTTACCGCCCCCTTCTGGGTATAAGAGTATGAGAGGGGGGGGGGTCGGCCGAATATATAATTTCAGTGTTATCAAGATACATGATAGTAGGGACTGGATAACAAAATGGTTACTGAAAAAGGAGAGTGTGGGTGGGCCGAGATATTAAAAAGATCCAGTGGCTACAAATATAATGTGCAGTCGCGCCGGTCAGCTGGACAGGGGCGGCGATTTCTTTTCATGACCGGGGGGGACGAGAAACGAGGGAGGAGTGATGTAATGAGCCAAAACGTTTTTTTTGGGGGAGGGGAGAAAAAAATCTGCATCATCATCGCTCTTACATGTTACATGCAGGCCCCGCGGAACCGTTTTTCAAAGTTGGAGGGGGGGGGGGGATAAAGTATTTGCGATCAGATAGAGCAAAGCAATTAAGTTGGGTGTAACTTTGGCGTGGGGTCCAGGGGCAAAGCCCCGGCGGGGGTCAAGGGGCGGAGCCCAATGAAGCTCAGAGTTTTTAGGCATTTAATAAGGGTCAGATGAGCATATTTTGATACCTTATTTGTGACACTTGCATGCATGTCACTAATCGTACTGGGGTCCAGGGGGCGAAGCCCCCAGAAGCTCAGCGGTTTTAGGCATTTATTTACGATCAGATGAGCATCCAGGGGCCGCCTTATAGGGACCTTGGTAGGGTTTAGGGGGCGGAGCCCCCGTAAGCTCAGGGTTTTAGGCTTTTAAATATGGTCAGATGACCATCCAGAGGCCCGCTTAGGGCCCTGGTGGGGTCCAGGGGGCGGAGTCCCCGGAAGCTCAGGTGTTTAAGGAATTTAATTATGGTCAGCTGAGTAACCAGGGACATGCCTTAGGGCCCTTAGTGAGGTACAGGGGGCAGAGCCCCCGGAAGCTTGGGGAAAATCATGCAATTTCAGTAACATTTGTAAATTAGTAACTGGTATCGAATTAGAAATAAACCACGTTTGAATTTTATCGGGGGGGGGGGGGACTGCCCAAAGCACGAGTGAGTGAGCATAGTGAACGAGAGGGGTCAAGGTAAATTATATTCCTTAGCAAAACTATAGTATGAAAACAAACAAAATACCTGTTTCACACTTCACTTTTCTACAATATTAGTTGTACATTTTGAAGGATATTATGCGAGGGAGCATAGCTCCCGAGCCAGAAGATTTTTGCATTTTTATTTGTCTAAACGCTGCACTCTTGGGCCCTCCAAAGCCTAATAGTGTGTTGCAGTATTTAGTCAGCATTTGCTGTACATTATTTTTGTGTACTTTTTCAAATTTTCCGGGGGGGGGGGGGACGATCCCCCCCTACAAAAATCGAGGGGGGGGGGGGGACGTGTCCCCCCGTCCCCCCCGGGATCGCCGCCCCTGCAGCTGGACTAGAATCTCGACTCAATCCATTTCCCCTCATTCTGCTGATCTAACCTCCCTTTTCTAGAGCTTTTGCAATCATTAATTTTCTTTTTCTATCTTTCTTTCTTGTTTGCCTTATACTATTCCCCCCCCCCATTTTCCCTCTCTTTCTAACAACTTTTAAAACAAAAAATCATAATTTCAACTTTGTTAAATATTTTTCAATTTATTAATTTTCTATGTATACTTTGTTTCAAAGACGTTTTGTAAAACATCCTCTGAGGAACTAATACTTCAACAAGCTTTGCTTCTAGTTAGTTCCTATTTTTTAGTGCCATTACTATCATATTTTTCTTGCTCCATTGTTTATTTGTTGTAATATAATTTATTTTGTATTATGTACGAGAATTAAAACCATTTGAATCATAAATAGCGCCATCTCTCTTTCAGTCTTAAGTAGTAAGTCCTGCCCCCCCCCCCAAGTCCTGAGTCTAAATGACTTTTGTCAGTTTTGTGGCGTAGACAAATTGCCCTTAAAATTGCTTTTGTTGTATACTTAGTAGATGAATAATTTAAGGGGCCCTTTATTGTATTCATTTTCTACATGTCTCGCGATTTTTTCTGCAAACTTGATGTAATCTTATCTGCTGGATTTCCTAATTTGCTAAGCTGTATTATACGAGCAAGCGTAGCGAGCGAGCGAGCTTTTGGGAAAGTTTACGGGAGGAAAATGCTCTCGGTTGATGAGAACCCGGGATGAGAACTCTGTTACTCCCGATTGGCGATTAGGGGGGGTTGGGTGGCAAGATGTCTCGTCATCGTACTTATTTGTAATAATGACCCCATTCAATTGACTAAGGGTAATGTGCTTTTGCAGTCATTTGCAAATCGACAGAAGAAGAACAACAATTCTGGGGACTACATTTCACCAGGGTGCCCTGATTTCACCGAAGTTTGCACTTTGCAGATTTGCGAATAATAATGCAGCGACTTCGTCGCAGACTAGCAAATATATTTCAGTCAAAATCTCACGAACAAGCTAGCCCAGACGGCAAGGATTTTCTGGTCTTGTTGGTATCTTTTAAAGTCTTAAGAGTGTGGTAAGGTATGCATTTCCTCACATTATACATTTTTAAACGGAAAATTATAACAGTCTGAACTTGTTTTTAAGAATTCTAGTTAAAAACATCTGTCAAAGTTGAGTGGTCGATCGGTGTTGCTGTCCTGCTAGTCGAGTCTCGCTCGTCCTGTTCAGAGTGTGTGTGTGTGTGTAGGTGCGTGAACATGCATGCATATCCATGCTTACAGTACAGACGCGGTTAGTGCTAAGCTAGGCTAAGCTGTCCATTGCTGCATGCAGCTGCAGCAACCTCGATCTACCCCGCATCGCTGGTTGGCCTCTCCCGCTCTATTCGGGGGCCGAGAGACACAGCGCAGGGAACATTCAGAGAACACGGAGGAGCTGAGGGCATGATCGATTTGATGCTCGAAAGAAGTTGAATGCTTGAATATGTAGCATTTTGAATATTGACACTTTGTACAATTATATATTCTATGTAATCTTTGATATAGTACTTGATTGTGACTAGACATTGCCATTGGATGTGCTGTACCTGTGGCAGTGCTTGTGGAATAATTTAAACGTTGACCCTTTTAATTTCCAGTTTGAACTTTTTTTTGGAAAAAAAAAAGAAAGGTTTTGTTGGGTGTCTACCTTATCTAACTTATACTCTTTTCACACTGGTTTTGCTTAACCCCGTACTTTGCTTAGCCCCGTACTATCCTTAACCCCAGACTATTTTTTTTGGCTTTTCACACACGCTGTTTTTAGTAGGGAGGCCAATGCCCAAATCTAACTTTTTAATTACGAATTTGTTTAAAATAAAACAAAGATTAAAAGAAAGCATTTACTTTCACTAAGAAAACTCACCCATCTGCCGACTCCAGAAGTTCCATAAAATAGGAGATATCCAGCTTGTAAACACTCCCTTCCTTCTACGCCTTGGCCGTACGCAAGAGCCTTGAAACAGATAAATTCATGTCGCGAAATTACGTTGATAATTAGACAGGCCCGAGGGAATGGGCGTGTCATTGTCCGGACAAAGTTCATGATGAAGTTTAAAACTTCGCGCGAAAGTGCAATCACTCAACAGCGGCTAGCCTTGAATCGGTCGCACACGTACATGTACACACCGACACAGGCTAGGCAAGCCCCGATGCAGGCTGAAATCCAGCCATCAATGTGCGAACGATTACATCTCCTACTACTACGAGCCGAAGGCGATGGTTCAAAAATGAAGAAGAGATATCAAAATTGGCAGGAAATAAATGTATATAATTCATTGATATTTACCTTAGATGTGTATTCCAATAATTTGATTTCCTCATGAGTATTCCTTATTATCAACGATCGAGAAGTTACGAGGTCCAATTAACATCCATCTTGCAGCGTAGACAGCAGCATGCATAGCGCATTTCTCTCACTCTCTCTCTCTCTCTCTCTCCCTTTCGCTATACGTAACATACACACTCACTAACCATGTATCATACAACACACACCTTCAAATCATGGCTTTCATTTCAATTCTCAATTGGAGTATAGACTGCTCACGTAGACTTTTTTTTTTACTTAAATATCTTTTTAACACTTCTCATACATTACTGCACGACACCCGAATCTAGTGCTGTGAGAATAAGGTACTAGGGTCTATAAATAAGACTACGCTTTGCGCACGATCTGACCGGAGCTTAGTGGAGCTCAGACATATGTCGCAATACCCTTTATTTTTGGCGCGAACAATGACGTCACCGGTCACAGTTTTCCTTCTCATTTTGAGATGGCTGTAGCTATAGCGCTCAAACCAACGCAAGATTGACATAATCATCGTACTCTATCTACCTTCGCATGTTCAGTTTGTAAAATTCTGTATTTAAAAAGATATAATCTTTTTTCTTTATATTTTCTAGTTGTTAGAAGTGGCAATTGTGAACATCTGAAATGTTGATCTCTATCAAAAGTTCTTTACTCAAAACGGATCCCATATTTTTAGTGTCTACCTTCAGCCCATGAGAAGGTTTTTAGTGAGCAAACCTCTACGCCCTCTAGGATTTTCTTAGTCTGTGATACACGTCCGTAAAGTTGTTCTGCTACGAGAATTATTGGACTCAAATACGTCAAAATCTGCAAGATCGTCAACAAATGGTGAAAGACTGTTACAGATCCGTGATTATAGGTATGTTGTGAAATGTATAATTGTATTTTCTTTTCTTATTTTCATCAATTTTTTTTTTTACATCATTTTTTTCCCTCTGCTAATTTTTTGAAGTGGGCGACGAGCGCACAAATCGTAGGCGTAGAAGCCTTACGCCCGGGCATTGGCCTCCCTATTTTTAGTCCCGTACTACTAGCGCCTATTCCGGAATAAGAAAATTCCCGCTGTTTCTCACTGCATTTCGTTAACCCCGGATATCGTACATGTTATGATTGGACATACTTCGCATCTGGCCAGCTGCGATACGCTCCATTGCGTAGTACCGGACTATTTTTCGTTTCTGTTCTCATTCATTTGCTTAGCACCGCAATTGCGGGGTTAGCAGGAGTTAGCACCACAGTTGCGGAGTTAGCCCTGCTATTTTGCAGGGTTAGTTAACCCCGTACTATAGGTGGGGTTAGCCAACTTTAGCCCACTTTGGTAAAAACCAGTCTGAACAGAAAGTGGAATAGGCTTAACCCCGTACTATAGGTGGGGCTAATACCCCCCCCTTTAACCCCACCTATAGTACGGGGTTAAGCAAAATATTGCCAGTGTGAAAAGAGTATGAGACCGGACCTCATACATATTCATATTATTATTTTTTTTTTTTTTTTTTTTTTTTTTTCTAAACATCAATAAATGTTTATTCTCAAACAGTCTCTCAAATTCTCAAATTGATATAAATAATCATGTAACATTTCTGTATAATGTAAGGCATCTTGGGAAAGTTTGAATGAAACATTTTACAAACAAACCTAGTACCGGTACAAAAAATATTGCCTCCTGGCAGTAAAATATGAAGGCATCAACTAGCATGAAAGATCAATTAGTACATATTCATATTATGATGTCGCAAGACTTCTATTTTGGGCTGGAACAATGACGTCTCTGTTCACAGTTTTGCTCCCCAATTTGAGATGGCTCTAGCTATGGGGCTCAAACCAACGCAAGATTGACAAAAACATCGTACTCTATCTACCTTCGTATGTGCAGTTTGTAAAAATCTGCAATTAAAAAGATATAATCTTTTTTCGTTATATTTTCTAGTTGTTAAAAGTGACATTTGTGCACAACTGATATGTTAATCTCTATCAAAAGTTCTTTGATATTAAATTGATTCCATATTTTTAGGCGCTACCTTCAGTCATTGAGAAGGATTTTAGTGAGCTAACCTCATCGCCCTCTAGGACCCTTCTAGTTTCTCTTGTGCGTCCGTTATTTTCGTCTGCTAGTCCAATTATTGGATCGAAATACGTCAAAATTCTGCAAGATCGTCAACAAAGGGTGAAGCTGTGTTACAGATCCGGGATTATAGGTATGTTGTGGAGTGTGTAATTGTGTATTTGTTATACATTTTATTCCATAGATATTTGTTTTCTTTTTTTCCCCCTTTTTTTTTCTTCTGGTAATTTTCTGACTTGGACGACGAGCGCACAAATCGTAGGCGTAGAAGCCTTACGCCCGGGCATTGGCCTCCCTAATACAAGTGAATTTGGAATCGGTAAAATAGAAAAGTAAGACAAGTTCCTTAGTAGTATAGTGGTAAGTACATGCATCTCGGCTCATTATGCGGACGACCAGAGTTTGATTCCTGGCCAAGGAGCAATCGTATAAAACATGATGTTTTTTCATGTTTGAAAAAGAAGTTTATTACCAAAGAGAATGAGTAATGTTTACCCTGAATCCTGACTCCTTTATTCTTTGCTCAATTGTACAGATCAGACTGCCCTCTGTGCGTCAATAGTAATATTCATGAGATTTGTAACACAGGTAAACAAGAAGATAATAAAGGTTAAAAATCAGTCAGATTATTAATTTTTGTATGAAGTCATGAATATGCCAGTGATGTCAAATGATATCCAAAGAGGGAACAAGATATTTGAAAGGATAGAAAAGTGATTTTATTATTTTTATTTTAATACATGGAGAATCTCGTTGATAAAATTAACAGCACTTGTTCAATGTATGTGAATAAATATGTGATACGAGAAGTCATCCAAGATACTCCATTTGCTCATGCTGCCTGCTATTCCCCAACCCCAACCCAAACCGAAAAAGTGCAATTAAAGAGAAGGTTGAGTTCTGGGAAGAGGTAAAAAATAATTTGTGAGCGTTATCATTGTTATTATGCAAGGGTGGAAGAACATCAGATTAAACACGTTCCCTGAAAAGCATGGCTCTTCAAATGCCTTCATATTCTAAATATGACACATCGTAAAAATCAGGGGTAGGTTTTTTTTGCCATGTGCTCGTGTAGTCCCATATACATCATTCTGTGTACAGTGCTTGTAACTTTGCCAAGATTTGGCCAAATTTCCTATCATTTTGATGATTCCAGAACCTTGCAATACACACAAATACTTATATACACTAGATGATCAACCTTTTCTGATAGATTCCACACCGTTTCTTTCACAATGCAATCACATGACCAGAACTCAACTTTATCTTTAAGTGCAATTGAGAGAAACAGTCTCTAATTAAAGACCTACATGTACCCACGTAGTTGACTTTTGCAAATTGAAGATTCATATTTTTATTGAATGCTCGCCACTTTCAGATATTCACAACTTATTATATTTTATGTCAAATTTGTGTCATACTTTCAGTTTCATCTTATTTATCAAAGAATTTCTCAAGATTTTCATATTCTGCTTTCATATTTTTTCTTCTGATTCACCTTTAAATAACCGTAAATAGTTCTTTTCATGTAGTAATTTGTTCCTTTTGTGTCCTGAAAAAGTATGTTCACATTACTACAATCCACATATCATTGACGATTTTGTTCCAGGTTCTGTTTTGATTTTGGATGTAATCATTTTTATGATTAAAGCTATCTCCTATTTGTATTTTTTTTTAATTTGTGCTGAGGTACAGTAAATTAAAAAAACATGTTCGTTTTATCAACTCTTTGTCAGATATAATACATGTCCAAGGATTTTGCTCTCAATAGTTGTAAGCCTGGTCATTTCATTTTGATGCTTTGTATGAAATTGAAATAATATCTGATTTTGTGCAGTCATTTCTTTCAATAAATAGGATTAATTGCTAATGCATTTACTACCCAATTGTCCACTTATTTTGCTAAACCAAATCATTCTTTCAGTTTGATATTTATCTACAATCCCAAGCAGTTTATACATTTGTACTTTTGTACAGTATGGTATGTTTAAACAAAATGAATACTGTCTTTGAAAATAATGATGATCAGGAAACAATATTGTTGTTTAATTTAATCAAGTTTAATTTAAAAAAAAACATGTACATAATACTGTACCGGTATGTAGACTTCCTATAGAATATACAGCCATGTTGATGAGTCCATTATTATCTCCCATTACAATATGATACAGAATGTTAGTGAAAATTGCTTGCAAGTTCACCCTTTACTGAGGGAGAGCCTTCCCTCGAGTTAAGATGGAAATGCAAAGCTTTTAGCCCTAATGGTGTGAATCACTAGTAGGCAGATTTGTGTGGCATAAATGACTGGATGAGTTGGTGAATAATTTTGATGTTGGTGAATATATTTCACTGGCCGTCTTACATAAATGTACAGGTATATGCCTGTAGGTCCTTTGTAAATCAGCACTCGCTAGTAATCTCTTGGTGGGGGGTTGCATTTTATAGTTGTCATTTTGTGTCAACTTGTGTATGATGTTTTGATGTAAGTTTCTTTACAAAAAATATTTAATATATCCAGGCATTTATAAACTCTGTGATTGGGTGCAAATGTTTGCCTACATTTCATTGATTTTATGCAATCAAGTTCCATTGCAGCACAATCAGAAAATACTGTTAATATAAGGAGAGATGTACTATAAAAGTGTTATGAATGCTGAAATCTGCTTCATGCACATGTTCAGATCTTGATATTTTCGTAGAAATCGGGTAGAAACAGGAAAAGATCTGTTGATTTGTTTTCCTTCTCTGCCCTGAGCTAAAGAAGGAAGACCATTGACCCCAAATTACTAACTTTTGACCTCAAGAAGCATATGGTGCTGACCTTGTTATTTTCATTCTGCAGTGACTTGCTGTTTCCGCAATACTGTACATGTGCACTGTTGGTGATAGTACAGTACATTTAGGCTCTTTGTAGAAGAAGGCAATTTTATTTGTTCCAGCAGTCCATATGCAGGGCTCGATGCTAACTGTGCCTACAGTAGGACACTTCGGTGCCTAAAATCCAAGTCCTGACCCCAAAATTTCATTTACAAAAAAAAATGAAAATTAATAAATTCGGCTCTTGTGAACAGAGCCAAAAAACGTAAATCCAAACCCCCTTCCAAAATTGTTAGTGTGGAGCCCTGCCATATGTGTACATTGGCTTATCTCTTCTTATCTCTTCTTTTTTTCTATCCATTGATGTAGAAATACCTTCATTGCACCACCACTAGGAATGCATGTTTGGGGGATGAAGGAGTGCATCACTTAAGTTTATGTTGAATTATAGAGGCAGCTGAAGAAGCATTTAGCATTGAATTCTAAGACAAGCAATTAGGCAGCGGCCCAATGCGACATTGCGAGCAGCATCCGTCTTGGAATAATATAAATCCTCTATCTGAGTGCAATGCAGGAGCTGATGGAAAACATAAGATGGGAAATATCTCTGGCAATCAGTCCCATATCCGGCGGCATTTCTCATTTCGCCGCAGAGTTTTCTTGATTACCTACATGAAGTCAGGAGAGGCAAATGAAAAACGAGAAAATGGCAGGACTCTGCCTGTATGGGTCTGGAAAGATGGGCAGAATGGTTGGGATGCGAGATGGAGGATGAAAGTGCAGGTGAAATTATGTGACCCGGCCTCCCCGAGTAGGAAAATATGTGAAAGTATTTCTGATTATGCATTGACATTCAAACTGATAGATCTGTACTACATGTACAGTGTATTGTAGAACATACATGTACAGTATATCTTCAAATTTATAGTGTACTACACAATGTTGAACTAATCAGTGTGGATCTTGCATCTGTTTCATATCGTTGAAACCTTTGTATTAAAATAAAACATATTACCTGGTAGACATACTAGAGGCCAATACACTGGAGGCTTGTACGATACATGTAGCCTACGTAAATGTACATGTATACACCACTTAGTCATAGTGTATTCTTGAAGGCCCCAGTTTAGACTGACAAAGTAACCTACATTGTATATCATTGATACAGGAGGCTATACTGCTTACAAAGAAAAATATGAGTAATAAAATAGAATAAGGGACTGTCGTAAACGCCAGGTAAACGTACTGCCAGGGACTTTCTTTCCTCTTTTTCTGGTATGTGTACTTGACTGTCCATCCCTTTTGTATTTATCTATGGAATCAATTTTCTCTTGTGAATGTTAATAGGCTAGGAACTTGTCCTTTATTCTTGATTTATTAATATTGATTAGATTTTATTTAACTTTATTGAAACCTGTGGTAGAAAAAGGAATGAATAATTTGTCTATTTGAATACAGAGATTTTTATCACAATACCCTGTAAATAAGCAATTTCACAATGTCTTTCACAATGTCACCGATTGTACCCTGGATATGCATGGACATGGTATTTTCTCTACCCTTTCCAATTCCGTTGCCCAAGTCCATCATGTTTTTTCCAACAACAACCCACTCACCGGGTAGTGCTTCCTAAAAATAGGCATTTAAACCATTGCATTCAGTGTGCTATTTGTATGGGACGATGCACATCTTGCCCCATGCAGGGAGAGAAGACTGAGCATAATGGAGCGAGGGAGTCAGACACGGAGATCCTAAATACACAGTATGCATGCAGCCTGCTTATTCCCCAATACAGACACACAATGATACACACTCGGGCATAATACCATGCTGTTCTTTGCCATTGGTGACTGCTTAGTCTCTGTAAGAAATACCCTTTCAATTCAACGTTGGTTCATATTATAAGGCAAGGAATGAATTTTAGGATGGCACGTTTAAGATTGCTGTCGTCCATGCATGGTCAGGCCCGTAACTAAGGGGGGATGACCACCCCGCTAGCAACGAGAGGTCTGCTAAAAAAAAAATTGGAAAAAGGCTAAAATTGTACCAAAATTGTACCTAAAACATGATTTTTAGACAGAAAGTGCCAATATTTTCCCTACCCTTCCCCCCACTCTGGCACTTCACGCCCCCGAAAGGGTCCACTTCATATAATGTCTGCACCCCTCCCCCTTCTAAATTCTAAAATCCTAGTTACAGGCATGATGGTAAGGATTACAGATAAGACACAGTTTAATACACTCCTTTTTCGACTCATCATTTTGTGATTGCTCTAACAATAAAAACATGTGTATTCATTAAGGCCGACTTTATTGAAAATGCATGATTTACATGTGGTATTCTATGAAAAAATTACTTTATTAGGAAAATAGTCTGTTTATAATGAGACTAATATTTTTTTTTGCATTGTGCTTTTCAAATGTGGAAGTGGCCTTTCTGTGAGGACATTGCCAATTTGATTGATGTTTGTCTTGAACAATGAGTAGAGGGCTAGAGGCTTGTTTACATTGAGGCCACATTGAAATATATTAGACGCTCATGTTAGATAAGATATCAGTCTGCATCAAATGAGCATCGATTCCAGAAAGATATATATTGCTCAACAAAATTATTAAAGTTTAGACACATTTACACAGCCCAAACAGCGTTTTGAAAATCTGTCATTTTTTAAACTGCCATTTACACTTCTGGAAATCCCCATAAGAAACTGTTATTTTATTATTCTTTTGTGTGAATTGTGCGCATGGGTCACTTGTAACTTCCCTGCATGCATTAGCAGAGAAGCGAGGAGAGTCGCATGACCAAAAACTGGAATAATTCAACAATGTTTTGAGAGTGAGTGTGTTTCTTGTGTTTACATAAGTTGCTTAGCAAATTCTGACAAAACATTGGATTGTGATAGTGTAAATGCAGCTTTTGTTTCCCTTTTTCTGAGTTGACCTAAAAATTAAGATCTAATAGTTTTTCCTTTGATTGCACATGCGCTCAACAATGACATTGGTCTCATTGAAATTATGGCAAAAATATTCTGCATAGCATAATCATGGCCCCTAATAGTCTGTTGTAAAATATGCATTGTGTTCCATGATGTACAGAATCCTCATTACTCTGGTACAAATTGGCTGGAAAAAATTATACTGTGCAATCAGACAGTTTAATTTCTTTCCACTTTATTTGTAGGGTTCTATTACAACTGTGTTTAAAAATTGAGGTTTCCTTGAAGGCGATCTGATCAAGGGCAGACCTATTATTTTCAGTCCAAGCTCTTTATTAGCTTTTCGTGGCTAATTTGCTATTCGTTCCTACCTTAGTGCATGACCAAGTTCAGAGGTCATGGGTCATGGCAAAGCAATGTTACTGTAAGTCATACATGTGCATTCTGGTACTTGTCTTATTTCTCTATTTGTATGTGACTGGTGACTACATGAAGACCTACTGTACAAAGTGTACATGTGCATGCCAGATGTTTCTAGTTTTGCAGTTGAGATTGGAATTGGATTTACTGCCATTGGCTAGAATTGAAATAATAACAGATTGACAGTCTGGGGCATTTATAAATGTATGCATTTTGGCCTTAGACTGGTAAGTTGTAGTACAGTTTGCTGCAACACTTAGAACCACAGTCGGATGGTGAAAAACTTCTGTCCTGACTGGCTCTAGAACAATTTTTCATTCAACTTAAATTGCAAGTGAGTTGATTGTGCTCATTGTTTGGAAAGAAAATGATCGAACAGTGGCCTCATTGAGAAAAATACATGGACAATGTTTGTGCATCGTGCAATACTTTTCTCCATACAATTTTTTAAATTCTATAAATGGGAATTTTTTCTTGAAGTCCCATAATGTTTGCACCATAATTGCCTAAGCCTAACCCGATCAAGAATACTAATCAATGTTTTCATCTTATCATCTACCCCTAGGTACATGTACCACTACTAATATGCTACCAGGCTTCATTGGTCGTTCCATCCATATGCCCGTCGTGGTGGTGGACAGCAACCTGCCTGCTTGTATGGAATGATTGACCCTTGGAATTCTAGCATCAATCAGCCACACAGGACGCATGTTGCATTCTCCCTGCTCCTCCAGTCCTTGTGATTAATGAAAGCCCGGGCTCGTTCGGCTAGCTCAGAGTACCTCGCATAAATCAGCGCGAGAAAGAAGAACTAGGAGAAAGAATTTCATCATCGAGGGGAAAATTCATCTCATCTCAGTCAAGAGTTTTTCATTTTGGTTGGATGGACGGTTCGAGAGCGGGGCAGTCAAGTAGGAAAATAAGCTGGCAGTGAGAGGAACGAATCGCTGTTGCCATGGATTAATGGAATTTACATAATAAGCATTGCTCAAATATTGGCAACCATGTGGAATATGCACTTCGTCTGGTGACATATATCTTGATTGGTAAGATATCCATCTTTCTCTTTCTAATTAGATTTTTTTCCTTCTACATTGTACATGTAGATGTTAATTACAAGTGGCAATATCGGTTATGAGTTTTTAAAATTGTATTTGTATACTGTTATCATCTAATTTGATTTGATTTTTTTTTGGGGGGGGGGTGCAGACTTATTTGCTCTCATACCATTTGTTTGTGTTGGTTTTTATCTTGGTATTGTAATTCAGTTTTCTTTATTTTACACAACTTCTCTTCCATATTGTGCATATCAATGGAGACTCGCTTTATGTTTAACATGTTGGAACACCTACGTACCTGTGTTTAAAATTTGATTTATTCTTAGTGGAAGCTCTTCGTGGACTTCCCTTTTAATAGGAAAAGTAATATTTCTGCTGAGTTACTTTTTTTGCCAATTTGATTTAAGATCTTCATTTTGCTTCCCAAAGTGAAAGTGCTCCCCACTTTAGTCTATACAAGCCATTGCTGTGCTGATGTACATTCGCAAGTGCATACCATATCTGCAGAAACTCTCAAGCATGGCTTTTTCTTTAATTGTTTGAGTACCTGCAGTAATTGTAGCGTGATGCATGAACATGTATGCGCACAATGGACTACAACCTTCGCCATTGATGAAAATTTCATTTCAATACAGAGCTCCACTCCAATCTGGCCAAGGGCATTCAGGCCAGAAATCAACGGGGAGAGGGCTTGGTTGCTAAGTTACTAATCCATGTGGATACTTGCTTCAGATACTCCTAAAAAATGGCCTACAATAGTACAAAGGCTGTTACTTAACAACTTTCCTTGTGGGTTTTACTATAGACGTATTATTAGTGCAATTTGAAGTTAGGAGAAGATATAGGCTGTAGAGTTTATTCTTAAAATGACCATGAAAAATGCCCCATATCTAATGGGGCATTTTCATTAGTATAGTCAACAAGGTTGGAAAACGCTTCCTTTAGAATTTTGAGGTTTATAGTAAAATTATGCAAAATTGGTCCTCTGACATTAAACATATTTTGTGCTTGAAATAAAAATAAATTGTAATAATACACATGTTAGAATTGATATTGAGTTGCAGAAATATTGTTGTTTTGTAAGAAGGGCCTCCTACATGTAGATCCTACTGCCTTCGTTATGTTTGTAGTCCTTATGAAAAGTGGACTTTGGATTCGCGGTGAATAAATAGGATGGCATTGGTCACAATTACTGATGATCAATAAACCTGTTCGATATAGGATCTAAAACCTTAATATATTTGATTGTAGATTGTAGTCTCTTGGTTTGCCATGCGTCGTACAAATATTGAAAACATTTCATTTGCCAGCAGCAAATTTGTTTCTGCAAAGACTCTGTATTTACAGTTGTACACTGCCTGTATTCCCAAGAGCAACCCAGCATGTAGGAATGTTCAATGCTCTTACAAATATTGGAATGTACAATAATGTAATGTACAACGTGTGCATTGTTTTAAATTTAGTACATGTACAGTTATGCGCTGCTACATGTATGTATTTGAGACACACAGGACTCAGGCAATACCCACACATTTGCAGTTTTCTTTTTGTTGTTTTGTTGTAAACTGGAGAGTAGAAAGGCACAGATCACGCTGGGGTGTTGGGTCCATGGTTGGAGCAGCATGCAATGATCCATGCGTCTAGGGCACTGAGGCAGGCTGTCGGAAGAATGTGACCCGGTAGAATAAACATCACAAATGTGGTCAGCTTAAATCGTAGTCTGGTGTCCTGACTCAAACATTTGTATTATAATCAAAGTCAGAAGAGAAAAGGGCCTTCATGTCTACATACGTATGTACTGTACAAGTACAGTATATTGTACACCATGTAATACATGTATACATTGGCAGCTACATGTAGTCATTCATTTAAAAACATGTGCCGTCAACCTGTCGTATACATGTACATGTAGTCATGTTTGTACATGTACATGTACCTCAAAAAATTAGGGTTACTGGGCTGCATTTAGCCATTTACCATTCACCACTTGCCGAAATGCCAATGAACACATGCGCCACAATTTTGTAATAAAATATCCAGGTGGCAGCCATAAATATCCATGGGAGCGGTGAGCGATTATGCTCTGGAAAGCTAAAAAAAAAAACTCTGGTAATGTAACAATAATATACTTTAAATTATCGTTGCGAGAAAATTACACTTTTACCATTCCAAATCCTAAAAGAAGTTTTTTTTTTTTACATAGCCATGCAGATACCAGTACATACATGTAGTGTTGATATTTTGATTGTCTGATCAACATACAGGTATTTGTGTGATTATATTTTGTTTAAAATCCCATCACTCCTGTACAATCGGCTGCCATGCGATCCAACACCACTCGGCTGAATACCAGAAGGATACAGAGTCAATAGACTTTCCATTTTATAACTGCTTTCTGGTACTCGGCCAAATCTGGATTATGTTTGATGGAAACAGCTGGAAGAGTAATCAAGACATAATCGCTGAAGAAGCTTGCCTCAGATCTACATGTACATACTGTATGTGTGAACAAGTAGAGCAGAGCGTTCACAGTAGGCCAAATTAAAAAAAAAAACATGTTTAGCATCCTGCCTTTTTTTTTTGAAAAATAGGAAGGAGGAGGCCTTTTTTTTTTTTTTTTCAAGATGGCCGCCGGCATTTTTGTAATTTTTTATAAATTTTTTTTTTTTTTTAAAGAAGACAAAAAAAGGAGGCGGCCCCAAAAAGGAACGCTAAACATGAATATTTTTTTACATGACCTCATACAATGAACATGTGTACCGGTATGTAGAAATAACTCATTATGTGAACTTTTAACTTTAAGTCTTGAGTACAACAGAAACTGGACACCTTCAACTTTTTTCATTTTGGGAGGGGGGGGGGGGGAACTGGAGGATTTTCATGTACATCATGCATGCATGCATGTAAAGGAGTTTAAATGTTTACAAGTAAAGGAAAAACAGATCTTTTATGCAATTTCCTAAATTGTCCATTTTTATAAGGAAAAGAAAGTTATAGAAATACCATACAAATACAACTAAGAAATGAGTGAAGGTCCAAATGTTTGTAGTTTATACACGTAGGATAAATACTGTATACTTGGAACAAAATCAATCATAAACTGGCCTACATTTGTACATGTACCTGTATGTAGGCCGTTAGTCTGTCCTTGTAATGTTCACAGTTTTACACTACAGTTGTAGCAAATTTGTCAGATTTCCACCATGATAGTGTGAAGTAGAACACACCAGTAAAATGCACATGCACGTGTATTTAAGAGAAAAGGGAATTTCCTGGTCTTTATTTTACTGCTATTATTATTTTGATGCCTATTGTTATAACATTACTGCAGATGGCTCAGCTGTCTCTTGACAATGATGCAGTGCGGTGTAATGGAGCACTGGAATTGAGATCATAAATTAGGTCAATGGAATATCTGAAGGACCATCAAGATAGCATCAAGATAGCATCAAGCCCATTGCAAATGGAGGATCCAAACTTATTCCAAATGCATTCTCCATACCATTACCGATGAACAGTCAACATTAACATGCATAAACATACCTGTACATACATGTACATTTTCACGTACATGTACACATACCAGTACGCATTTCAGGGAATCTGACACATACATGTACAAATTATAAATATCCATAGACCTACAGTATTTGGCACAATAGAATCTGAAAATTTGTCAGACCACATCTACAACATTGTTAACATTGTACATGGACAAATATAGATTCAAAACAATCACTAATTGCCAGTGTGTGGGCATCCCATTTCATGAAAATGTGTATAATGATGGGTCCTATTTACCCTGGGTCTTTAATTACATCATACATACAGCTGTACATCTTCCTTGTGCAGGTCACTCATTTTTGTTTTTGTTTGTTTGTTTTTTTGTTTTTTTATTTCATGAGAAAACATGCAAGTACAGTAGGATGTACTGTAGTCTAAGAGTGAAATTATTTCTTTAAATAGTGGGGAAAGTTATGATAATTTGATATCCATATCTCCTTCTGAGACTTTACCAAAAATAAACAAAAAACAAAAAACAAACAAATTAAGAATACTTTTGTTGCACCAATTGATGATTATTGTGTTTGAATATGATCCATGCATTCTCGGATAGTTCCTTGCATATTTCCAAAACTTTGCAGTGCCTTTACATGTACATGTACAGTGTATCTACTCAGACATGCCCTCTGTCTCCCAGTCTGGCCTCATGGTATAGGGAAGCAAAAATATCTTGTCTGGGTGAAATTATAATTTGGAATATTTGGATAAGCTGAACATATGGCTACATGTATACTGTAGTGTACGTATCAGTAATGTGCAGTGTCGTCCCAAGAACATTTATGTGAATGCTGTCTAAATATACTGGTTAGTTTGTTTATTCAGATTTCATTTTCATTGCCTGTCACAGTTTCAGTTCTTTGTTGATCATATCATTGGCAGAATGTTGAATTTTATATTGTTAATGAATCTAGCCAAGAAATGAACAAAACTAGCATTAAAAGACAGTTCTGTAACATGTACTGAACATGTAATATATTTGTAATGTACATGTACTGTACATGTTCATGTACAGTACATCTATACTCTTTTCACACTGGTTTTGCTTAACCCCGTACTTTGCTTAGCCCCGTACTTTGCTTAGCCCCGTACTATCCTTAACCCCGGATTATTTTTTTTGGCTTTTCACACCCGCTGTTTTTAGTCCCGTACTAGGGCCTATTCCGGAATAAGAAAATTCCCGCTGTTCTCACTGCATTTCGTTAACCCCGGATATCGTGCATGTTATGATTGGACATACTTCGCATCTGGCCAGCTGCGATACGCTCCATTGCGTAGTACCGGACTATTTTTCGTTTCTGTTCTCATTCATTTGCTTAGCACCGCAATTGCGGGGTTAGCAGGAGTTAGCACCACAATTGCGGAGTTAGCCCTGCTATTTTGCAGGGTTAGTTAACCCCGTACTATAGGTGGGGTTAGCCAACTTTAGCCCACTTTGGTAAAAACCAGTCTGAACAGAAAGCGGAATAGGCTTAACCCCGTACTATAGGTGGGGCTAAGACCCCCCCTTAACCCCACCTATAGTACGGGGTTAAGCAAAATATTGCCAGTGTGAAAAGAGTACTAGAGTCTAGACTTACATGTACTCACACATTTGATTCAAATTTGATTCATATTCAAATTTATGGATGTTTCTTTCCTGGGACCTAGTGACGAGTTATTTCATTAACCTATTATTAACATGATGAAATGAACTACATTACTTGGAATCCAGTCTTCAAATATAACTTGTTGCTATGTCGGCAAGTCTTGCCAAGTCTTCAGCTTGTCAAGAACAACCTTTGTTTAAAAAAGTATGCATAAAATTTGAATATGTTAGTAAACAGGTCTATTAATTAGCATACATGTACATACATGTACATGTACACCTGTAAGTGCTAACTTCATACCCTTGTTTGAAATTGATGTACAGTAGGGGGTGTGCTGCATTATTTTTATATTCATGTACATTTACATGTATGTACATACCTGTACAGCCTGTACATGTACATGTAGGTTCATGTAGACTGTAAAAGTGTAATGTACATTGTACACTTATATCTTCCATACAAATTCAGAGGCAAGGGTATGTGTAGTCTACATAATGTACTGTACATAATATTCCAACATATTTCAGACTCTAGCCCATTTTCAAACTAAGGAGGAACAAGTCAATCTGTTTGAAAGCCAGACTACTATTCAACATGATTGGATCATTTTTGGATGCAATCCCAAAGGTACAAAATACTTTTAGCAGTACTTAAAAAATTATTTAAAAACCTGAAATCTTACTACCGTATCTGAAGTCCTCATTCCTACATCCGGTACTGTTAAAGCTTGGGTTTCAAATGCTGGCCACTTATTTTGAGTTAGTTGTCTAGGGTTCTTTGGGATTTCCATGTGACCTTGTCCGTAACAAGCATTGCTGCATGTACATCACGGTGAAGAGATTTCCTGTTTGAATCATCTGCCAGTCTGAGTGCAAGCAATCTGGAAATTGAAAAATGTATTTAATTCCGCTCTTGCAGGGTTCCAAATACATTGTAAAATTGGGAGAAAAAATATTTTAAAGCCTGCATGTAAAATTAAATAGGAATTTAGAATGGTCTGCACTCATTGACATGTATATTTATTATTTGAAGCTATTTTGGGAGATTTCGCTCTGTTGCTGATAGAATTTGAAAGCTAATTATTTACAGTTGAATATTCGTGTACTCGTGTAGGCTCAGATGTAGCTGCCCAACACATCTAGCTTTTGTATGAATACAAACATAATAAAACAAAAAAGAGGCAAAAGTAAACATTGATATTTAATTGGAGGGTAGAATGAAGGGCACTTGTACTGTATTTGTAAGTACTACAGTGTACTTGTAAGTAAATTAACAGTACCTACAATGTACACTGTACACATGTACATGTATGCCAGCTGAGCTTAATAAAGTACCATACTGTACATAGAATGTTCTCTGTATTCATAATTTCTAATATTCTATCCATAATTACGCAATTAATTCAGGTTCATTTGTACTGCAAACCAATCTATCCTAGCCTTTTCTCGAATACCCAGTATGACAGGTTATTTGTAGATTGATAATTTATCAGATCTGACAGTAATGCTGGAATGGGGATTCACTGTCTGGGGTTTAGACAGGGGTCATTTTAGGCCTGGCTTTATCAGCTTGATTTTGCCAAATATCCCGCTATTTCTGATTCTGGAAATTAGCCCGAAGTTACAAAACGCGACTTCATCAGCTCGATTCTCGAAACTCTAACTTGAGAAATTAGCTCAAGATATTTTGCTTAATGTTCCCGTATAGTGCAAGTCTTCGGGCGGGTGAAGATGGACTGGGTAAATAGCGGACTATTTAGCAAACTAGCCCAAAATATCTTGGGAAGATTTCCCATGCAAATTTATAGACCGCTATTTCGTGATCGGGCTAATTTCCTGAATCATAAATAGCGGGCTACATGTACATGTATTTGGCAAACTCGAGCTGATGAAGACAGGCCGTTTGAGACATTATTAACTGTAAATAAACTTTAGTGTGTCATGTACTCTGTATACTCACATCTCCCTATCTACATGTATATTAAAAGTACCCAATTTCTTTCAGAATTTAGCTTTGGCATGAAATGGGGTGTGTGTTCTTGTGAGTCATTGTTTTTTGCCTGTCATCCAAGATATATCCCAAGATGTAACGTCAACATGAACATGTACATGTGTAGTTGTGTAGCTGAGTCATATGAGATTTTGTTCACTTGAAGCTCGAAGCAACTCTGCTTCTTTGTAAGTCCATTTTTGCAGTAAATGTAGCTCAGTTCTCACTGCAACAAAATGCTTCAACAGACCTTGAATTGTGTTGATATAAATAATTAAGATCTATCTGTAGAATACAACCACAATATGGTTAAATGAGATTTGTAAACACTAAAAGGGAGGCTGAGCCCCAATGGAGGCCAACATAACAGTCTACTACATGTATGTGCTGAACGAAGGTTATACTTACATGTACATGTACAGTACATGTACAATGTACCTGTACCAGTAGTCCAGTACTTTTTTTCTTTCTCTTTAGTTGTAGAACAGTGAGACAAAAAAAAACAGCTGCAGGAACTGAGAGTGATACTGAAAAAGAGCCCAGCTGAGATGAAGAAAAATATGTTAAATATGTTTTAAAAAACTAATGAGGGATACATGTAATCTCCCTTTTAGAAACAAATGTAAAGAGATTGCCAATGAATAACAAAGTAATTTGACTATGAATTATTGCATAAATTTGAAGTCTGTAAATTGTAACGTAAGTAAAGATGTCCAGCAAAATGATTACCGGTAACTACTGTATTCCACCATTGCAGTGGAAGTGACTGTGAAGCATGTGTGGTGGTGTCCTTTGCAGTGGTATTACACATGGCTTCTACCCTCCTCCCCCCCCCCCTCCTCTCCCCCTCCCCTCCTCTCCCCTCTCCCCCTCCTCTACCCCTCCTCTTCCCCTCCTCTCCCCCTCCTCTCCCCCTCCTCTTCCCCTCCTCTCCCCCTCCTCTTCCCCTCCTCTCCCCCTCCCTCACCTCCCCTTCCTCCCCTCCCCTTCCTCCCCTCCCCTCCTCTCATCCCCCTCACCTCCTCTCATCCCCCTCACCTCCTCTCACCCCCTCACCTCCCCCTCTCTCTCCCCCTCTCCCTTCCTCCACCCCTCTCCTCTCCCCCTCTCCTCTCTCCCTTTCTTCTTCCCCTCTCCTCTCCCCCTCCCCTCTCCTCTTCCCCTCTCCTCTCCCCTCACTCCCCCTCTCACCTCCTCCTCTCCCCTCCTCCTCTCCCCTCCTCCTCTCCCCTCCTCCTCTCCCCTCCTCCTCTCCCTCCCCTCCTCCTCTCCCCTCCTCCTCTCCCCTCCTCCTCTCCCCTCCTCCTCTCCCCTCCTCCTCTCCCCTCGTCCTCTCCCCCTCCCCCTCCCTCTCCCCCACCATCACTCAATACCACCCAGGACTAATACTGTCCTCTCATATGATCTGATTGGGGCACCCTGTGTCGCTATACCTTCAGACTAAACACACACATCAGTCGTCAGGACCTCATCCTGTGGAGCTGATCCTTTCTCTTCCTAGCTTGCCTCCCAGACTTACCAGTATCTTTATTCTTGAAGCTTTCAGGAAATCATATTTATCACAAGAATGCCCTGTACCAGTCTGTAGTCAAAATATTAAATTCAATGTTGTAACAGATTTTACTATGAGATTATTCTGATGATAAATAGTGGTGGTGCTCTTTTGATATGTGTTGGTTTATTTTAGAGGGAAAGAGAGGAAGAAACATTTAAGCATGGAAGGCAGGCTATAATTTGTGATCAGTACATAATGCGTTTGCCCTTTCCCTATATCAGAGGCATACATTGTTGCCGGCATAGTAGAGATATACTGAGATATGAATATATTTCATGGGATGAAGATGGCTTCATCTATTCCCAGTGTGGTGAGTGAAATTAGGGCACTGGCTGTTAGCAAGCCTTAAAAAGAGGTTTTCATGACTGTTTTTCTTCTCGTCTTGTCCATTATTGATAGGAAAAGAAGGAACTATCGGGTCTGTGTTCCTGAGCTCCATGTGACGTCACACGTCCCATGCAACCACAGACATGGCTTGCAGATATTTGACTTTAGATAACAGATATTAAATTACACAAAAGTGCTTTGATAAGTTTTGTCCTTATCATTTGTACATTGGTAGACCAAGTGATCCTCCAAAGAATACCTTATTGCATATTTGGCTTTGCTTTGTAATTGCTTTTTGGCTAAGGAATCTAGAATTTTCAGAATATCTCATGTTATTTTTGAGCTAAATACTAACTATACAATATTCTCTCTTTCTTGTGTATTGTATCTCACAGGCCTGAAGACTACTGAATATTAAACAGAAGAAATCATGGAGCAGCAGAACCAATACTTCTACAACCATAACCAAAGGTCTTCTGCCTGTATGCCACCGCAGCAGCAGCAGCAGCAGCAACAGCAGCAACAGCAGCAACAGCAGCAGCAACAAGATCCTTCCTACCCTGTCAACAACATGGACCAGTCTAAGATGGGTCCTATGATGCGGGCCCTGACCGAAGACTTTGATATGCCAAGCCAGAACTCTGCAAGCAACTACCCACAACAAGGAATACCCAGCAGCATCCCACCTGCTGGGGATCAGCAGAGAGTACCGTCGTCCAACAGTTTTGGCCCAGCTTCACAGACGTTATCTGGGTATGCCAGCCAGTATTCCACAGGGCCAGGTTCGCACAACTACTTTCCACATGGAAACTCTCCGTCTCCTTTGAACAGTGGGTTTGCGCCCCCAGGTACAAACTATCCTTCTGGAGGAATGTCCAGTCCGTACCAGAGACAGATGCCTGCATCGAGCCCTTTGGGAAGTCCCAATGGACATGGGCACCCGTATCCAAGATCTGCCAGTGCTGGTCCAACCATACCTTCACCGATCATGATGCATGGGCCTGGAATGTATCCTCATAACCAGACATCTCCAGGGCACCGCTCAACACCATTTGGCTTCCCTACATCACCTACGTCACCACATAATCACCTCAATCATGCCTCTCCACCTTTAGCTTCTCCAAGCAGTATGCGCCCTGGAGGAACCTTACATAGTCCAAAGAGTCTGCCAGCTAGTTCTCCTGTACCGTTTGTCTCTCAGATGTCACCCACAGCTTCCCGTGCTCAAAGCGTTCCTACTCTTCCTGCAAATTCTCTCGATCACTTGCCACCAATGTCCCATGGCAGGTCCAAATCCCCAGGATCTGCTGGCATTCACCGTCCATATCCGCAACCACCTGGCCAGCAGCAATTATACCCACTGCCTTCCCCTAAGGTTCGACCTGTTGACCAGACCGACAGTAGAGGACAATATGTAGAACTTATACACACAAAGCCTGGGGATCAGCGGCCAAACAGTGAAAGATCCCGGAATCACAGTGGACATAGAAAGATGTCTGACCCTGGGCACCTGCCTCGATTAGAGGAAATGGTAGCAGTGCTTAGTGATTCAAAAGTCAAGGAGACTTTGGATGAAATCGTTTCAGACAAGAACCTTCCTGTCATTGAAAATGGTTCACCAGGAGAATCTGTCAAATCTGATTCCTCAAGTCACAATGCAGATAACACAAAGACAAAAAGAACTCCCGTAAGCAATGGAGCATGTGACAAGAGTAAAGATCAGGACAAGGGAGGACTTTCGAACGGATTAGCAGATTCAGAGGACAAACATGCTGATATTGTTAAATTAGAAAGTGACTTATCAAATGAAAAAGACGTTAAGGTGGTAACTCCTTTGAAGAAGGTGACCAAGACGCATTGTGGGAAGGTCAATGCTAAGTCAAATGGAAGAAATGGTATCAAAAAACAAGAAAGCATAGACTCTACTATAAACAGTACAAGTGATTTAGATAATTCCCCATTCAAACCACCTTTGTCCAAGCAGTCTAAACCTCAAAACCCTGATCAAACCAAAGAACCAACAATGTGTACAGAAGAAGTTGTTAAAGTGAAAGAGGAGCCCACAAGAGAGTCATTACCAGAAACTAAGTGCCAAAGTGAAGCTGTAACATTATCAAAGCATTCCCCTGTAAGAGACCCAAGTCAAGATGTGGCTTCCACTTCCTCACAGAAAACTGATGATAAAAATGCCCCAAAGACACCACCTACATGTGATCAGGATCTTATGACTACTCCTAAAAGTAAGAGGAAGAGCCCTGAGGATAGTGGAAGTAGTACTGGAAATGATTCTCTTCCCTTGAAGAAAAGGAGGGGAAGACCCCCGGGGAGTAGAAATAAAGAAGGGGACGAGGAGAAACCCAAGAGGAAATACTCAAAGAAAAAGAAACTGGTAATGGATGGTGGAGAAAAAGAGGATCAAGTTAAAGATAAGAGTAAAGATAAGCAAGATAAAACTACAACTCCTGTGAAAGTAAAGTCAGAGGCCAGTGTGCCTGTACATGTAGTTCGAGGGCCTGTACTGAGAGTGCAAGGTGCTAACATTGAGAGCGTTGTGTCAAGCAAGTTAATCAACGTACCGGACGCTGAAGAGGAGGTTGTCAAAGGTGGGAAAAAGAAGCAGAAGGTGGTGAAACACGCCAAGAGACAAAACAATCTTGTTGCTGGACATGTTGGACAGGCAGCTGTTCTTTCTTCAGAGTGCCCAAGTCCTACAGGATTGTGGGTATGTACACTGTGTGGCAATCCTCCAAACTTTGGGATACTCGGTGACCTGTATGGACCGTACTTTCCGCCAGGATGCGATGTACCTTGCTCAAAGAGAGACAGTATGTCAAAGAATGACAGACACCGAGGAAGTGACCCACGGGAGTCGCGCTGCAGCAGCTCCAAAGGCGGCAGGCAAGTTGCAGGAACATCAAGGAAAGGGTCAGTACAGGATAGCAGAAGCCAGAGAGGAAAGTCGTTGATGGCAAAGCAGGCTGATCTCTCAAAGACTCGTAAGTGGCGGCAGATCAAAACGTACATGGAGGACATGTCCTTGATGATGGGCAGGAAATCATCGAAGAGGAGGAAGAGTGAAAGTGAAAGCGATTACGTGGAGCTATGGGTCCATGAAGAATGCGCTGTTTGGTCCCAGGGTGTCATATTTCTTCAGGGGACTCTCTATGGCATTCATGATGCAGCCAAGGAAGCTGAAAACAAGGTATAGCTTGCTCAAAATGTTGTAAACAATGTTGATTAGCGCTTACATGTGAAAAGAGACTAGATTTTTCTGCCAAAAGTAAATCCAGATCTTTCATTTTGCACTTGATAAAATAAAATTGGAAACTGCAGTTGGCAACATGTAGCTGAGCTTACTAAATATTGTGGAGAATATATTTCTGAACATTTCTGAATGATTTTGAACAAAAACACAGTTGAATTCAGTAAAGTGCCCTGCAAAGATAATTTAAAAGAGTACATGTATGTGTCTATTATGATATGAAACACACATAAACTACAGTGGTCTGAAAGTAAAAGCAGATTTTGTCTTTTAAGATCTACCCTGAAATTGATGACATTTTGAATATCAGTGAATTATTTGAAGATTCATATTCCTTTCTGTCCTGAGATACATGGATGTTTGGTTTATGACCAGCCAGTTTTCATCAATTCCTCGAACCCCCCATGATATTTGTCTCATCATTTTTAACAAGCATGCTGCATCATTCCCCATGTATTATAACTTTCATTATCAAATTCTACTTTCATTTTCAGAAATGCAACCTGTGTCGAGACTCTGGGGCGTCCATCGGTTGTATGCATAAAGGATGCAAGCAAGTCTACCACTACCTGTGTGCTATTGAGTCAGGTAAGAGCCAAGTCTTGATAGGAGGTAGGGGGATGTGATGGCACCTGTTGTTCTGGTTGCATGAAATCCAAATTAAGAGGTGACACATTAGGAGGAGGGGTCATGGAAATGTTTCCAATCTTCTTTTCTGTCACTCTCTTAACAAAATATTTAAAAAAACTCTCTTTTAATGGCAATTTTGGGACAAATTCTGTTGGATAAGATACTGAAAAGCTTGTGTTTATCAATTAGGTATGGTTAAAACTTCACAATTTCAGTTATTGTGTTTTATCTAATGTGTAATAAGATTGAATTTCAAAGGCTTCTCTTAGGAGAATTTGGCAAAATCTTACTCTATGGATTTGATATTTATTAAAAATGTCAAATACATTGTTTCTGATGTCTCATTTTTGGGATTGGGTTGAGGGGAGGGGGGGGGGGTTTACTCCATACTACAAGGGCTTAAGATGCTATTTGTTAAAGGTTTGATATGAATGCCTGCAGATGGTTGACATGATGACATCATTATTCCTAAGTATCATTTGAGGTGTTCAAACTTGTACAAGCATTGCTTTTTAGTGGACCCCTATGTTTCCAACATGTATTTCTTACATTTGTTTTACATGCTTATAATTGATTTGTAATGTTTTTGTTGGAAACATGAATAAATTGAAATCGAATTGAATTGAAACATTTGATATGAGGTATTCTTTACTTTTTGTGTACACTCGCATGCAATGTTTACAAGGGTAGTTTATATATTTCCTCTTTTTCTTTTTCTGTTTCGTTTACAGAGTGTCAACTACATCAAGATAACTACTCCATGACTTGCCCCAAACATAAGGTAAATATTTTGCCTTGTATTGTCTCAATTATCTTGATTATTACATTTTTAAATAGCTTTTGTCATGCATGGGATGAATTAGAAAACCTTGAATTAGGTTGTATTCTCATGAATTCTACAATGTACCGGTAATACAATCAAAATTTCATAACAGAGAAGTATCCTTCAAGTATTCCTGGCCATGAGATTTGTTATTCTGCTACACGTATGTGTAGGGTGATTTGGCGAGATTTTAGTGAAATTTATGTTTTTCATGTTCTTAGACAGTATCAAGCGGATTATAGGAACATTTATTTTGAATAAAACCATAACCTTCACCAACACAATTGGTTATTATTGCGATTGCATATTTTAGAATAAACTACTTACCTTGGCTCTCAAATAAGACTCAATCAATCTAAGTACACCGAGAAATGCAACGAAACGTAAATATTACAACTCTCTCTTCTCAGAATTGGTGACTTTTTAGTTGAAGTTTATTACAATTCATTTGATGATCGCCTTTCTCATTATCTAACATTGAAGCAGTCTCCCTAAAAAATAGGCTGTATATATATATACCTTGGTAAAACCAGATATACATGTTATCTATTGCACTTTACATAGAGGTGCATCTCATTAAAAAAAAGCTCATTTCATTGAATGGTGCCATATTTTGAAACAGAATATTCTCCCCAATTTGGCTAGAAAATGCGATGAAGATTTATAGCATGTTTATGACCACTGAAATTGGATCTACCGTGACGCTGCGTAAATATCATATGCCAAATTGCAAAGGATGAATATTGCTGTTTATGAATCCCAATTGTGTCTTCCATTTTAATGGTAATGTCTGCTGAGCTCATCTTGTGATAATCTGACAGTGTTGCAGAGCTGCCAACCATTCCGTTTTTGCCGGAATTACTCCGTTTTTTCCTCCATATTACGGTATTACGTTTTTTCTTCAAAAAATACGTTTTTTAATAAATTTTTTTAATTTTTTTTTTTTTTTTTTTTTTTTTTTTTTTACATACCACATGTCAAACAACAGCCCTAAAATGGTGATTTGATCACAAATTTAATAGAAAACTAATTTTAAAACATACTTGAAGAGAAAAATATTCTCCCAAAAAAATGAAATGCCGATAATACCAAAATAACCATCAAAAAAATTACCTGCTTGTATGGAAAAAAACAGCATGATGAATGAACATTTCTGCATTGGAAGTGTGTCGCGCGTGGTTGTAAGTTTCGTTTTTATGAATTCCTTTTTTTTGCTTGAAATTCCTTTTTTTTGCCATCATGATTCCTTTTTTTGGTCGCACAAGGTTGGCAGCTCTGGTGTTGCGTCTGTTGGGAACCAGAAGGTTGTGAGTTCCAGGGCCCTGTTTCACTAAACTTGTTATCAGTAACAAGATGCGATAGTTGTTACAAGCTACTGAAATCCTTGCATTTGATTGGCTAAGAGAGGATTTGTCATAGATCTGTGGCAGATGTTATCAATAACAAGTTTTATGAAACAGGGCCATGATTTACAATGAGTTACACCCCAGTGAAAAAAATACACGGGGGCTCAGGGCGAAATAGCCCCCGAAATGCCCAAAAGAGCCCCCGAAAATCAGAAAAGAGCCCTCTTAAATTTGCATAGAGTTTAATGCAAAACAAATTTTAGAATGTTATTTTCATGCAGGCAAGGTTGAAAAGTAGCCCCCGAAAAATAAATATTAATTTTTTCCCTGTTACACCCTCCTGGCTCCCAGCAGAATGTTTTGTTGTCTCCTAGATGCTTACACAATATCATTCCAATGATTCCATCATTACTATGTTTTTTCATTCTTTGTAATTTGTTTTTCTCTGTGACAAATTTCTTTTATGAGTGTTTTTGTGCGGACTTTATATGCGTAGTCACACTAAAAATTTCTTTTTGCTGTCATCCCCCATCCCCCTACTTTCCAATTAAGTTTTTAGTCACAAAATCAACTATTTATGATCTGACTCCAGCCTCTATCTCTCGTTTTATCTGTCTTTATATTTGTCTAGCTCAAACACCTTTATATTTTTTGCACTTCTGTATCACCCAGTATCTCTGTCATGCTCAGAGCAAAATAATTTTAATAAAGTCATCCCTTTTTTTACAGTTCTATCCAATATAATAGACAAAATGAAAGTGAACAAATTGAACATAAATGTATCAAAAACCGCTTGAATATTAAACCATATACATTGTACAGTATTGGAACTTTCAGGTATGACACACCTCAAGTTTCCTAGTACCAAGTTTCTATGTGGTTTAAACCTTTTTAGCTTAAGGATATTTGATATACCGGTAACCTCTTGAAGCTCGATATGTTGGTATGAGAGACACGACAAAATGAATGATCATCCTCCATTTTATAACTATCATACATTCAATGTAACTTTTTCTATTTTTTCTCCCTCTTTGTCGTTATTTCCAGGACAAGAAAGTCAAGATGAGAGGGGGAACTTGATCTACACTCCCAGAAGCCATGTGAATTATTGGACAGCACAACAAAGATGCATTTGTGTTAAAGTATTTACTTACAGTCTTCAGTGTGTCTATTTTTTGTTCTTGTTAAAAGTATCAAGATATCTTGTACCTGTTATAAGTAATGTTGTGAACAGCACACTCCTACCTGTAGAATGCACTGTTTGTTTGTAGGTATGTGTATTGTGATTATCTTTGGCATTTGGAGCTGAGCGCTGTAGTGTTTATCTGCTTTCATATTTTCATTTCTGCTGAAACTTTCAGTACCGGTAAACTTTTTATATATTTTTTATTGAAGGCAAATGGACAAGTAAAAGAATGGCTTTTCATTTTTCACTTTCTTTCTAGATGAAAATTAAGCCATACTAATAAGTCAAAATGTGACAATTATTTTTGAATATCTGTGCATCTTGATCCAGCCACTTTTAAGGGATGATACATTTTCTTTTTTGCAGTGTAGTGACTAGATGAATATGCAAAAGTAACCATAGGGAATATCATTTGAAAGTTTAAATCTTGGGATTAAAAACGACGATCTGAAACATGCTCTGGTGCAATTGCTTCAGGCTCTCCTTTTTTCCTCAAAGATGTATGGTTTAGGTTAAGGTTGCTAATGTCGTTTTAAGGTGACGAGAGAGAAATTATTGCCAGAGCATGTGTTGTATAAATGTATGAAGATAACAGGAACTGCCACCATATTATGTATAGTCACATATGCCTTGTCATTTGAAGGGGAATCCAACCCTTATAATAAGCTCATTTGAATGAAAGCTGAAAAATCAAGAGGGGCGAAAATTTGAAATAAATTGTACCAGTAATAAGAAAGTTATGAATAGTTGAGGTCTGGTATTTCAACTATTCATGACTTTCTCATTTTTTGTCCGATGTCATTCTAACTTTCACTAGTCTACTTCTCTGATTTTACTGCTCTCTTCAAGGTTGGATTGCCCTTAAAGCACAGCATGTGAATTTATAATGATACCCCTTTCTTTGAGATTACTATTCAATGTTAGTCTTCAAGATAATACAAATTTTGCAGTGAAATTTAATTCAAACTTTCATTTTGACAACTTTTTTGCCAGGCATTAGAAATAAGCCTGTCAGGTAGAAGCTAGACTGAAAATTCAGCCCATTTCATTTGGGGGATGTGTTCCGCTGAGACCGTGTCTGGCTTTACCGACTGACTCCCTCTCTGAGAGCCTCAAAAGTCTAAAGATATTTAGAGACTCCTCTGAGCAGACATATGTAGTGTCTAGGTAGAAGCACACAATTCCTCACTCATAGATTAATGATATGTACAGTAATGTAATGCTGACCTGCAGTTTGAATTCCTTTATTTTCTCTGAAATCCAGAAGATCATGCAAAGTACTTTGCTTAAAACCAACACTGCCATTTCAGACCTTATTCAAATGCATGTTATGCCAGTGATATGCAATCATATGCTGCCATATGTCATGGCATACTGTTAGTAGAAGATCCCAGTGTTTATTCCCTTGGCGAATAAGATATGCAGCATTTAAGACCTTTCAAGATAAAAAGCAGACTAACTTGAAGACATGTTCTCAGTATGTGATGCATAATGTATGAGAAAGAGCCAGACAGAATGTGCGTCTAGGTGGCTACATTGCAAATGAGGTCTCCCTAGTGTCACTATACAGCTGAGCTAGTCTTGTTTTCAGATGTCTGAAGCCACGTCTACAGGTATACCTAACCTACCCTAGCATTCAGGCTGAGTATGATTTTTCTTCCTCGTTGTGTTATAGAATTCAATGTGGTCTCATTATTATGTTAACTTGTTCTCCTCACTCCAAAATGTTTTAAAAAATAGTGGTTGTCTAATGCTCCAGGTTCAAGTAATTTCCATTTTAGGCCGCGTTCATGCTTGATTTTGACGGCCAGAATCAGGCATCTGTTACGTGTTTAGTTTAAAACACGCTTGCGTTCATGCTCACTTTTGTAGAATCACCGAAAAACGGCGATCACGAACGCCGATCGTAAACTCACAAAAAGATGCGTTTACAATTGTAAACGCGTTTAAATGGGGTCAACGCACTGACCTCTAGTGGGTCTACGTAGCATGCACAGTGAAGGTCACACAATGCCACACAAGGAGAATTGCCTGGATGAGCCAGAGAAGTAAGCATGAACAGCTACACCGTGGAACTGAGATCACGATGAGCGTTTACGATGAGCGTTTCAGATCGCTCATTCTACCTTCAAAATCAAGCATGAACGCGCCCTTAGAGAGAAAATGTCTTACAAACTGAAACCATGTAATATTCAGAGTTTGACATAGTACAAAAACATGAAATTTTAAGCGACTGCTATATAATTCTTAAATTCATTCATCCTTGTGGATCTTGTTCCTCAGATATACATTGCCATTCTTGAAGAGATACATGTATGTGTTCACATGATTCAGAGAGGTTTGGAAAAGAGACTAGTAGCTTTGAGCATGCCATATGTGTCAACAAGTGAGTCATCATTCTGTGCACATGTAGACAAACTTTGAGCACCTACCTCAGGTAGATCTGAATATTTATTAAAGACCCTGTCGGAAGTGAAAAACAAAATAGATAAATTATGTATCATAGGAAAGCTTATACGCCATAGATTACAAGAATATACAAATATACACTGCCTTGAGAGGTTCTGGTTAAAACTATGCGCAAGAGGTGACTCCAATAGTACTATTTGCTGAGGGGCGCAGCCCCGAAGCAAATGGTACTTTTGGAGTCACCGAGGCCCATAGTTAACCAGTACCTCGAATAGAAGGCATGGTATATTTGTTTTATATCCTGCATCAAAAATTTATTAAAAAAAAAAAACATTTTTGGGAAAAAAAAATTAGAACAAAAAGAATTTCAATTTTTATCTAAAAAGATTTAAAATATTTTGTTTTCATTAAATTAAGATTTGAAGAAAAAAAATTGATTCAATTAAAAAAAAAAAATCACATTTTTTTTTCAACTCCCAAATAGTACTCTCATATAGTACTTTCTAAAAATAGGTCAAATATTTCTGGTCATGTGACGAGCTCTCAACCAATCAAAAGCTAAAAAAAATTAATGCAGGATATATTATAAGTTACCCGTATATGCAATTCTAGTGTCTGTCAGAGGAGTTAACAGCTCTCTGAAAACTTGAAATCTAAAGCTTTGAAAATCAAAAGTTGTTGACCTAAAAACTAGCTATGAACTTGATGACATCTTCTTAGGTGGGGTACGCATATTCACAATGACTTTGCATTAATTAAGCACGGCTTATCACCTCAGCTAAATAGGTGAGCCAGTCGGGTCCACATGTTATGTAGTCGCCATAACTGGGGCAAATTTGACCTCTGTTGACCCATAATTCGGAGGGGTGCAGAAAAAGAGCAATACTGAGAGGGAAAATATTTGTATTCTATGTTCATTCAGCTTTCCATTGATATAAAGAGATATTTTCATCGGATAGGGTCTTTAATGTTTCATTCCACAGCGTTGTTGAAGGTGAAAAGATACCAAGTTTCCAGCCATGATAGTCTGGACTCTGTACCCACAGACCTCTATCCTAGGTACATGAAACTTTGCGTTTAGCTTTTTAAAAAAAATGGAAATTGAGATTCTGCTTCCCATCTTTTTTTTGTGTTTATGAGAGCATTTGCATAAAAAAAGATGTAAAAAAAAATGAAAATGCCCCATAAATGTAATTTCATCCTTGAGTAATCCCATCTTCATTATGTTGTTAGATTAATAACATAATATCATGTCATTCTAACTGCACTGCTTTCAATAGCAATCTCTATGTGGAACGATTGCCCTTAAATCATTGCAATTTTACAGGAATAAGCTAGCTTGTAGACCACAATCTGCGCATGGGCAGATAAAAGTCATCTGTACAAAATTGTAAATCCCACCGAGACGAATACTAGATACGTGCTCAACGAAGTAACTAACTAATCATCATTATTCATTTATGCGCTGACGGTATGGTGGATGAAACAAATTGCATTCATGAAACTCTTCCCTGACTTCATCAGTGATTATATTTGAAAATTCATAAAGTGGGACTTCCCATGTTTAAAATATATGTGGATATTTCAACTACGTGTATGTGCTAAGTCGAATGGGGGTGTTTTACAAAGACTAAGATTGACTAAAGTTTGACTTGAACTGTAGCAGGCCATTCATGCCACTCATTGCTCTCACCATTGGTCTCTCAAGGGACGTCACAAATCTACAGAACTCACATTTTTTGACAGTTTATTATTGAAGGTAAAAACATTATCTAAAGGTCATAATTTCTAAGGTTTTTTCCTCTAATTTAATATCTGGTTCAATACTTCAAAACTTAAGGGGATCGTTTAACAACGTTAAATCTGAGATACACGGCCCTACGTGTTATCAGTGTCTGTGATATGGTGTAATATTGAAGCCCTAAATATATTGCGCTTCAAAATGATCAAGAAGTGCCTCAAAAAAGTAAAAATCTTTGAGTGACCGGTTTTACCATACTCGTTTTCCCCAATAGACTGTAGTGTTATGAAAACCGTCAGGCGAACGGTTTTCAAAATTTGTAATTCCAATCATAAATATCTTGATAATCAGACAGGCGATCGGCTAGTAAAAGTCATGGGGTTCCTGACTGACCTAAAGGTTTGTAATTATCATTGCATCATGAGCTAAATCCAGAATTTTGTTTCAGAATCTGAGACAAAATTACCGGATCCCTTTAAGTCAATCTTAGTCTTTGTGAAACACCCCCTGGTGTATTATTATATTGTGTTGCTTGAAGATGTTCTATTTTACAATCATTCACAAGTTGAGTGTCTGTAAATGTCGTTGCTTAACTAGCAAGTTAATTTAAGTTGAACCAAATATGGTTGTCTTTATCTCACATACCAACCCCCAGTTACACCATTTTGTAACTCTAATAGAATAAAACACTTCCTTCCTACTACTATTCAGACCCTCACCTCGTTTGAATTTATGTTACGATTGTAGATAAATCTATGCAGATTTTTTTAAAGTATGTGAGTAATGTACACCACTACCTAGTCTTCTTTTTGTATATAATGTGATTACTCTGTTACAGATTATTTACCAGTCACCATCTGTCTCGGTACTGAAAGGCATGCTTTTAAAATTAATCACACACTCACAAAAAAATGAAAACAAATGTTGAAATTCTTTTCTTGTGTGGATTGTGAACATGAAAATGATTCCTTTATTAAAATGGGCATTTGAAATGAGCTTCCATTTATATTAAAACCAGACGGCAGATAAACCAGTTGCAGAATGTGTGTAATTTAAAGCAATATTTTTCCTTTGTTTATTATCCAGTATCCTATCAATGATTAATAGAAATGAAGGGAAGTGTTCTGGTCATAAAATTTGTTTGATTCTACCGGTAAGGAAATTAAGATTCATATGACAAAAGTACGCTAACCGGTATGGGGGGGGGGGGGGGGGGGGGGGGGGTCATCTAATACGGCACTTTATATACAAATGTGTTTGATTTCTACTTTCCTAAAGAACCAGGGATAATAGGTCAGATCAAGTATTATTGCTGTATTTTTGTTGAAATCTTTTGAAAGATGTTGAAAGATTTTGATCTGGTTGTAAATGTCAAGGGTGATCAAGCGTAATCAAGCGTAAATGTAAGGAATATTCTTTCTTAAAACTCATCAGTGAATGGCACTTGCCAAGTACCCTAAGGATTTGCGTTTCCTTGTAGAAATTACCATATAAATGTTTGCCCTTTCAAAGAATGGACTTTCAAATTAATTTAGCTTGATAATCATTCTCCAAATGTCGAGAGAAGTAATATTTTTCGAGCATCTCTGTGAAACTGCTCATCACTCTTTTAAAGTCGGGTAAGAAGAGTTTCTCGCTATAATTAGTTTTGTAATTGTGGTTGTATTAAACATACATGTAATGTGCATGTAGTGGGTACTTTCATGTTTGTACTCTAAATGTAAATAATTATCGTTGTTTCACAAGATGGCATGCGTCTTTGATGAACATTTTCTGTTTGGGGAAATGATTACTTATTATGAATTTTATTTGTCTGTAAGTATAATTTCTTTCATTATTGATTTCCATCAGTATTCTTTTGTATTAGTGAATTTTGTTATCTTTGTGGAACCTAGCAGTGTCCAATTCTCGCTATCGTCAATACGGTATTTGGCTGTAGAGGGCAGCATTGGCCATGGAGATATTTGGCAAAAGCACTTCCAGGTCCCATACAAATACAATGGATGGAGAACTGGAAATTCTGATAGGAGTGATAATTTTGAAGCCAATAAAATACTAGGCAACAGATGATGGTGGCTATATAGATCTTGTGAAATCATCTGAGGACTTCATGACACCTGAACAATCCTCAAGTTATATCGGGAGTTTGTTGACACTGCTGTACATTCTCTATGGAAGCTGGAAGAAACCTCGTCTTCATTGTCTTCCCCCAGTATCAAATCTGTGCATGAGCTGACATGCACAGTATGGGAGGAATGTCGCCCTCTACTGTCTAATGTCGTATAGGTGGTCGGGTGAATTACAGCATCAAATCAACTGAAGTAGCTGATGAATTCTTTTTATATATATCTATATATATACATGTATATGCATAAATCACCTTTGATGTATAAAACAAAAATGATATTGTTTAAGAAAACAGAATTGACTTTGTTTCACAATTTTGGCAGAAAAAACCCTGATGTGTCGGCTTCAAAATGTAAATACATGAACACTGTACATACCTTATTTGGAGAAAAAATGAAAAAAACATTGTTTTTTGTGTGTAATTTATGCATTATAAGTGTCCATTTTTTCTATGTTGATAAAACTGTTCATTGTCACTGGTACATTGTAATACAAGAAAGAGAATTAGTATGACATCATTGTTCATAATGTCATTTGTTTTATGTGTTTTTGTTAAAAATGACAAAATCCAATGCTGAGTTATAAAATAGATGATAAAGCATTGCAAAATCACAGAATGTTGTTGTTGTGTCTTCTTTTATTTTCATTAAAAAATATGGAAATACCATATATGTCGTGTACACATTTATATGTAAAATATTTGCCAATTGAGCCTCTTAATTCACTGAACACGTTTCACACACTGGATGACATAAATGATTGGCAGACAGGTACACATTTAATAGAATATTTCATGAAATATACCATACAGTGATTACATAAACTGGAAGTGAACATCATCATTTAAAGTCCCACTGCACTACTTATAGCTACTTACGCCCTCTATATAGCAAACAATGCCTAATCGGTGACCACTGGTCCCCCATGATCCCCTTTTTCTTTTGTTAATTGAGAGCTGATTTGATGAGATAACCACCTGTCAGTGATCATACAGGGAGGTCTAATCCCTCCTGACCAAACTAGTGCAGAGGGGCTTTTAATATTGGATGGGCAAATGGCAGACCCGACTAAAATCATGATTTTGGTACATTGTTATGAGAGGGGAGAGATGGAAGGAGGGATGGAGAGAGAAAGAGATAGAGAGGGAGGTAGAAAGGAGTGCCAAGCTCTAAATTCTAACACAATGATGTTAATCTTGTAACAAATAAGTGAGCAAAAAACGTCCATTAATGACTTGAAAAGGATAAATTGATTTAGATACATGTACAGCATCTGTTTTTTCGTCTAATTACAGAATTATGGTATGATAAAGAGGTTGACGATTGTCGATCTATCACACAGTGGACTACTTGTCGTTATACATCAACCCACTTAAACCTAGAACAATGGCTTTTGCTTTTATGAATATTTGCCAATGTTTTCCTTTTTTCTTTATTATGTTTTTAATAATAATAATAACAAATAATTATCCTTGCTTATATAGCGCCTAACACTTACTTTATCAGAAGTCTCTAAGCGCTCTACATTTCATTTCATTTCATTTCATTTAAAAGGCAAGTTCATATCACAGTGCTCAAATGTTTGACATTTTATTTGGTTATAAATATATATAAACAATACATGAAATTGAGTAAAAAGATAGTAGATAGCAAAACATTTCATAAAGTTCTATAGAAAAATAGAGTAAGTGGATTAAAGTTGTTCAGCTCTCTTTCAATTTTCCAAAAATATTATAAAGGAATACTCATTTTCTTTTTTCAAACTGAACTCTTTGAAAGTATTCACATCTGAAGCACACACATATGTGCTTTACAAACTGTAAAACCAGAACATTTCTCGTGAACCATCGCCATATTTGACCACAAATGATGATAAAAGGTGGTCATCGGTCATCTGGTTTATTGTTAATTTCTTTTACTAAATAACAAAAATTGGCAGTTTGCTCCATAGTTTTGCCCCTAAGTGACAATTAACTACTTAAACTAAATGAAAGAGAGACATGAAAGACAACTTTCCCAACTACAGGCAAATATAGTACTGCTCTTCACTAAAGAAGAAAAAAACATGGCATACTTTTTACAGGTAGGGCTACTTGGCAAGTACTAGCCTAACAAGTACAGCATCTTCAAATAAAAAATACTAGGTACTAAAATATTAGTTCCAGTAACAAGCTATTGCTGATTGTTTGAATTACTTCTTCCTGGGTGATGACAATTAATAAGTGTTCAGCATTCTCTATCAATGCCGTCCTGATGCACCATCATATTTTGTGAGATTTATGGGAAGTTTGACTAAGCACATATCTTGCCAGTTTCTAAAGTCAAATGTGCTTTTGACGACAATGTCTGCCAGTCTAATAGTAGTGAAAATAACCAGGTTGAACAAATCTTGAATATTGCATTTTTAGGGCTCCGCAAATAGTTTTTCTTAGAATATGTGTTTTGTTTTTAAACTCTTATAAAATCTGATTTGATCCAAATTCTTTAGAAATATACATTGTAGCACTCTCACTAGAAATCATCTCTTCATACATCATAGCAATGGTTACGTGATGCTGTCGTTGTTGTTGTCCTTTACATGTAGGTGATGAGACCTTTCTATTGGCATCTGTCTCCTGCAATCCGATAGAGGGTGGCCAGAGGGTGTAACCATGGTTACACTGAAAGCCATGATATATATCCTAGCGATTACCTATAATGATGATGATGAAACTTAAGCCACCAGAATATTACTTGAAGCTAGTTGTGTTGGAAGAACTTGAGACCCATCCAGTTGAGGAAGTAGAAAAATGCTGCCACCGGCATGGCCAATGAAACAAGGATACCATAGTAGAGTAGGTCTGAATCCTCTAGAGAGAAAGACGGGTCAACTACTACATCCTGGAAAAATGAAATAAAGATATAATAATAGTATTATAAATGCCATTAATGTTATTATTCAGGAAAGAAGGATATTGTTCAGCACATTTCAAACAAGATTATAAGACAAATTAAACTCCATCAAAAATTAAAATTAGGTGTCTATTAAAATAAATAAATAATAACATGGGCCCTAAATATAACAGAAACAATTGTGCAATATCTTCCAACACAATTATTCTTAACAGCATTTATAAGACTTCAATGCATTATATTCATCACTTTACAGAGGTGACACATGAAAAATACCATGGTTTCTTTGTCACTTCTCTACAAGTTTACTAGTACTACATTGAACTAAAGAGTAAAGTAAAAGTTTGGTAATCAATCAAAAGACCACACACATCTATCTAAGTTCTAACTTTAACTTCTAAGTCTCTAGCTATAGCTCTTCTGCTTCCAAAATCACATCCCAATTAAAGTTTTTTTAAATATGTGCACTTGCTCTGTCTCTCATCATTATATTCTACACAATTTTTACTCACATCCATAACCAGCAAAGGGCGGTGTACTAAGTGTTTTCATGTATTAAGACAAGTGTGCATTCCTGCAGATCCAACAAAACTTTTGATAGATGGGACACACTGAAACAGAAAGCTAAACAATGTCGATGTTTGAACGTAGAGGGATTCAACTAGGACAAAATTTTGATGTAGATGTCGCCGCTGCTTTATCTCAGGCTGTGCCAGAAACGATTGACAAATTTCCGGACGAGGGTCATGATATATATCCTAGCGAGTAGCGATGATGATGAACTTAAGCCACCAGAATATTACTTGAAGCTAGTTGTGTTTGAAGAACTTGATACCCATCCAGTTGAGAAAGTAGAAAAATGCTGCCACCGGCATGACCAATGAAATGAGGAAACCACAAAAGAGTAGGTTTTGATCATACACAGAGAAAGACGGGTCAATTGCTACATCCTGGAAAAATGCAATAAAGACATATATTGGCAAAAGTTTTAATACGGATTAGCTGATTAGATATTTTGTCTTCCAGTTTTATGCCTTTCAGTTAACTCGGCTCGTTTAATTTCTTTATTAAAAAGCTAGTCATATTCAAATTAGAAATGTCTTATCAATAATTAGGCACCACTGTACAATATACCTATATAAAATCCTATTAATTTAATTGATCAGGAAAGGAGGTTATTGTTCAGAACATTTCATACAAGATTATGGGACAAGTTAAACTCAATCCAACATTAAAATTAGGTGTCTAATTAAATAAATAAATAATAACATAGGCCCTACATAAACAGCTATGTGTGAGTAAAAAGTTTGGTAATCAATAAAAAAAAACACACCCATCATCTGATCTTCTTCTTCTTCTTCTTCTTCTTCTTCTTCTTCTTCCTCCGCTATTGATCATGATCAATTCTATTCACTCACTCACTGACTCAGGAATAAATTCTATTTCTATTTCTAACTCTAGATCTAGTCTCTAGCTCCTCTACTTCCAAAATCACATCCCAATTAAGTAAAAACATATTTGTACTTGCTCTGTCTCTTATCGTATATTTTCTACACAAATAATACTCACATCCATAACCAGCAAAGGGCACTGTTCTAAGTGTTTTCATGTAGAACAAGTGTGCATTCCTGCAGCTCCAACACAAATTCCGATAGATGGGACACGTACACTGATGATACAGAAAGCTAAACAATGTCGATGTTTGAACGTAGAGGGATTTTGGTCAGGCTGATATACGGACCTTGCTACGTACGTACGTACGTACGGAACTCACAGAATAACTAGCCCGATCGGTTCGGCGTAGAATTGGTCACACTGCCGCTGGTTACAACTGTGCAGTCGGTGTTCCAGTGTATAAAACGAACATGGGGAAACCTGGAAAATGTGTCGCTTGTGGCAAGAAATTTCAAACTAAAAATAAGGGATACAAGCGTTTTTCACTGAAGTCACAACTAGGACCCAGTTTTGGTGTAGATGTCGCCGCTGCTTTATCTCAGGCTGTGCCAGAAATGATTGTCAAATTTCCGGACGAGGGTCATGTTTGTGATTCCTGCTTTCGTCTCCTCAGGACTACACTCAGGCAGAGAGAGCAACTTTTGAAGACAGAAATAGAGTGGGAGATGAGGTTGAGGAGTGGTCCTCAAGGAAAGCATATACCCAAATCAAGGGTGAGAGGCAAAACACGTAAAAATGAGAGCAGAACTAGCAAAAGGAAGTTGGAAGAAGTCCAGAATATCATTAACAATCCACAAGATTCAAACTCTCGTTCCGAACGAAGACGAAAACGTATGAAATTGGAGCCAACAGTGGCTGTTCTGTGCAAAAATGGTGGACATAAGAACTACATGAAGAAGTCCATAGCTTACCTCATCCAGTATAGATATCATAAAGCCTTTAGTATCATTATTGCAGAATCGCAAAGGGCAAAGAAAGCATTCATCGGAGTGATGGAGAAAGAGATCCGCAAGGAGGCATTCTACTTTTGCAAGACGGCTGAGAAACTCTCACAAGAAACTGCAATCAAAAACTTTTCATGGAAGAAAGAGTTGAAAAAGATGGAGCTTGAAATGCCTACATTCTACTCTGCCTGCCATGCTGCTATGGATATAAGGAAAGGGGCAGTCATGGCACCAGATTCTAGGACAAGGTATTGAGACATCAGTAGACGTAGGGATGCACGGCCGATATCGGAGACTCCTCCCGGTCTTTCCTTTTCGGGAAACTGTTGTCCAGATTTTTGGTAACCCATTTGGGTGACAGTCTCCCATTTAGGATAAGTTTTCATTTGCTGCAAAGGGATTAACTTTGCTCAAATGGAATATGTGTTAAGCAGATTCCTGCTGAAAAATTACCTCTCTTCCCCATAAGCTTTAAAATTTACCGTCTACTTCTGTTTCATAAGATTTTGTTATGAATGATCCACTGATACAACTCTTAAAATAAATGGGACTTTGCCCTCAGTGAGGCAAAATCTTGGCAGGGAAAACTTGCCTTGTTGACCGTTGTTGCTGTTTCTTTTGAAAGCAATATTGTTCCATTGGATGACAAATATTTGCTCATATTTCAAAGTGTTTAGGAATCTCATATTTGATCTGATCTTTGATTTCTTAGGGTCTTTAAATCTTTGGATAATCCGATATATAGTAAATTCAAAAGTTGGGTTAAACTTGAACATTTATCAACAAATGGTTATGGAAGTATTGATGTTTGAATGTGATGCACACAACAGGTGAATAAAGGTCTAAATATAGTGAATCTTCAAGACAAGATACAATTCAAGTGGGTAAGGTAATTTAACTTCAGAACATAATGTTGAAACATTTGCATATAGAATTTTCCATACCTGCAATCTAAAGTTGATTAACAAAAGTAGAGTGCCTACAATGAGTAGACTCTATAAATAGTGGTTGCCTGTTCAATCTCTGATAAGATATGTTGGCATTCCATTTATTCCATATCCAGCTATCTATGTCTTATGTATGCTATAAGAAAAAATACACAGACAATATAATTTGGCAATTGTCTTGTTGTCATTAGTCCTACTTCCAGAAAGAGGCTCATACGTCCAAGGCTAGGACTGATGATGACACTACCACTCTACACAAGACGAGAGAGAAAGTTTGGCTTTGTGATGAACATCCTCTCACTCCTCTTCCACAGATACGGCAGTCATGAAAAGGTTGGTTTAAAAAGTATCATGTTTGTTTTGTAATAACATTAACATAGATTATAAGATGTAGTCAACTAAGAAACAAGCATTTTTGTTCTGTATGGTTTTATGAAGGAAGTTTGGAAATCAGAGTGAATATTATGACAACTTTGTTGTCCTTTATTTTATTGAGATTTTTTTATATTGTCATAGCAAATTAAAACCTAAAGGAGTAGACATTGGTGCTCATTGATAAAAATGTCTGCAAGCATTGTGGGAATAGTGTTTTGTTTTAGTTTTTTATGATGATTAACATACCTCATATAATACCTCGTGATATATCATTATGAAACAATATGAGATCTCACTTCAATTTTACCAGTGTGAAAAATGTTTTCTTTGTGTTTTTAGATGCTGAAGATCCTTAGACATCTAGGAGTGTGTCATAGGAACTCCCAGCCTCTGATTCGCAAGGTGGATGGCATGAAGGCTGAAGAGTGTGAGAAACTCCTGGCATGGGCTGTCAAGAATCTGGTAAGGATAGGGCCAGAATAAGATACCATTGTAGTACAGTCAAACCTGCTTTAGTGGCCACCTGTCTACAAAGACCACATTTTTTGTTTCCCTTGAAAATGGTTTCTCATTGAAACATGTACTAAAGAAACCTGTCTACAAAGACCACCTGTCTACAAAGACCACTTTTTGTGTTTCCCTTGGGTGGTCACTATAGGCAGTTTTGACTGTATTTTGTTCCTTTTTAGGAGTCCATGGGATGAGAAGAGAGCTCACAATTGCTGTCTCTCCCACATCCCATTTGCTTCATGAAGGAAGAAAATCAAGTAGTGCTGTTTGTGAAAAACAATTCTTTTTGCCTTTGTTTACTACTTAGAACATGCCAGACGGTCAGACGGTCAATGTTTTATGTGGAGCTATGAGTTCTTTACATCTGTGCACATTAAAATTGGTTTCCTTCCAAGCTAGGTTGACCCCCACTGGCTCCCGGTCTAGGACCCCCCAGGAAATGAAGGAGGGGTCTGAAAATTTGCACCCCATCATTTTGGGTCAATTGGGACCCTTTTGAAGCCAAAACAGCGGAAAAATCAACTTTGGCACAAAAATCCTACGGAATTACATACCATACCGCACTAAAATTAGAAGCAGAACATTCCAAAGCAAACAAGCACTTTTCATTGATTATTTTGTAGTGTGGATGAGGAGTCTTTAAACGAATTGTCAATTATTTAATTGAATAATAATGAGATACAGTCTAGTTGCAATTACATTTGGTATGAATATCGGTGAAGAGCACATAGTTTACATCAACATCGGGTGACTTCCAAGCATACTTTAATTATAAATTACAATAATATTGGATTGACTTGATTTTATTTAGCACCTTGATAAAGAAATTAAAACATAAGAAACTCCTTTATTTTTGTTCCAGGCTGAAGTTAAAAGCAGGGATGGCGTAGCACACAAATCATCTCACAAGGGCAAGGTTCCCAAGGCACAGCTCCCTCCAGCGGACTCTCACCATTCAGATGACTCGGACAGTGATGATGTCGAGAGCGATAATGAGAATACCATGGTCGATGATGACAATGCTGACGACGACGATGGAGAAGACGATGACGATGATGATGATGATGATTCCCTGCTGTTGAATGCACTAACATCTGATGGATCAGATTCTGGGGAAGATGAGGATGATGATGGTGATGGTAGTGAGGAGGAGGAGGATGGAGGGGAGAGAGGGGTAGATGAGGAGGAGGAGGAGAATGTGAGAGAAGAACAGGTGGAGGTGGAAGGCTGGGTGGATTTCATAGAAGGGGAAGAAGTAGAAATCCAAACTTTGGTGAATATCTCTAAAGCCTTGAAAGAGATGACATAAACATATGAATTTATAGCTGCAACTGTTTGACAGAAGATTGTTGCGATGTACTTTATTTATTTTGGAATTCTATTGTAAGCCATGGATATTGATGAAACATGTTGTAGTTTCATTCTTTCATCACTGTTTTAAAAGTGCAGGGACAAGGTTTTTTTTGACATCTTGTCTTTTTCCTTTTTTCCTTTTTTTCTTCAGCCTTACTATACTTATGGCACATGGTGATATAATGTTACATGTTATGACACTAATGCTGTCATTAAGAAATGGTCATGATATTTGTAATTTTGATGATGAGAAAGGTGAAGGTATTTAGGATGATGACGATGACGATGAAGAAAATAATTTGATTGAAATCTGTGGTGAAAAATAATGATGAATAAATTTGTTTTTCCCCTTTGTCATTGGCATGCCTCTTTAAATGTAAGAAAACGGCTGAATTGATTGTATACTCACTAAAATGAAAATTTATGAAAACCAGCATTATCAACAAAGTTTACAGAAAGAAAAATGAAACAGAAGGCAAGAAATTGAGAAAAGAAATGATCATGAAATATAGGCAGCACAGTGTAGACTCCCTTTAAAAAAAAATGTTTTATTGACCAACGGAATCTCTGGAGCCAGACTTGATAGTGCTACCCTGTATTCTTATTGTTAGCTTTATAAGTTTTTGAAAAAGGTAATATTATCTGTTTGGAGCCAGAAGGGTGTTAATTCATATGATTTTAAACAGACTTAAATCCCTTGTGGCTCCAAACAGACAAATTCCTTTTGAAGAAGATGATGTAAAACTGTATGGGTATGATATAATTGATAATACACTATTGCACATTCGTCGCAATAACAATATACAAAAAAGGGTTCATTCACAGTGTGTGGGGGGAGGGGGGGGGGCTGTGTGAACCACAGAGTCGGACCATGCTGCAAATCAAGTTGTCTGCACTTTGTAGCACATCAAAAGTACATACATACTACTGTACTTGAAACTCAATTGTGAGAATTCTCCTGAATGCCTTTGTGTAGGCCTACACTCACATAAGTATTTGTTCCTCGCAATCTGAATCACGCCATTATGTTTTCCATGATTTGTATTTATTGTGCTACTTCAAAATCCATGTACATGTGTTTGTAAATTAATTTGAGGACAAAAATATATTGGTATTATTTTTTACAATAAATCTTTCTTCTTTGGGAGGAATATGTCTCGATACCGTTTTCTCTAGTGTAATAATGTTTTTGATTAATTGTAATTAAGGAAATGGACAGAATAAAACATGATATTATTGATATGTCCCTTTTCTTGGATTTAGGATACATCACAAATTGATGAATACATCTATCAACTTATGAATACGAACAAATATTACAGATGACAACAATGTAAGTGGTACAATTTATCATTTTAATTATCATTTTAAGATTAACATGCATTTGCTATTTGCAGCTGTCTGTTCAATCAAAGATTTAATACTCACTATATACAGTTTCATGCTGCTAATACATGAAACACACATAACCTACCAGTAAATAATATAATATACCACTTTGCATGGTGTTTTACATGATACAGCAACATGCTTATGTACTTCTTATAAAATCACGACAACATAATTCAATCAATTGCATGTGCAAGAAAAGGGTACCTTGCAAATAGAAGAATTGGGGAAATAGGGAGATCCTTGAAACTCTGACAAGTGCAGAACTTCAGAAGAAGAATATGAAATCACAAAATTTGACATTGCAATTTTCAAAATCGAAAAACTGGAATAAAGAAATCTTTTGAAATAACAAGCTTGAGTTTGGAACCCTGAAGTGACAAAACAAAACAAAACAAGATACTATGTTAAATTTGCATGAAATTTTAAGACTCTCAGACCTACCATATATTTTCAACAAAGTTCAAACTTAAATGTCAAAACAAAATCATGTACAGTCAAATCTGTCTATTAACCCTATTTTAACTGGGCTATTTCAGACCAGGTTTTTACTGGGGGGGGGGGGGGGGGTCAATTTGACCCCCCCCTAAGATCTCGGCCGTTTCACCGCCGATCGCCGCGAAAATTTGCATGCATGTCAAGTGAAGTGTATAGAATACTATGGTAATTTCAAATTTTTTTAAAATTCACTCATTTGCATATTTATGGTAATTTATGCAAACAAGGTCATCAAATTCACATTTCTGCCCATAAATCATAGATTATTCATGTTTACGTATTCTTTTTCACTACATATATTTATTAGACCATTTGGAATAATAATAACAACACAAAAAATTGAAGAGCCAGGTTATTCCTTATGTTATCTCTTGTTTTTATAATTTCTTATGTATTTCATTGTTTTTTTAACTTATGTATTTTATTGTTTTTGTTGTTTTATTTCATTTATAACTACAATTCAACTATTTTGACCCCAAAACAAACATCTAAACTTTAAACAAGACTGAATAACCAATGTTTTATCTATTTTTAGGAAAAATGACTTTTACATATGTTTTGTACACAAATCACGAAAATGAGCGATTTTCAGGCTGACATGCAAAGACAAAAGGTCACGTGACCTTGTAACCGTAGGTCCGATTTTCGAAAAAATCGTTTTAAAAGATGCGTAAGACTCGAAAGTAAAAAGTCATGAAAGGAAAATTTTATATCTGCCGCGGTTTCGGAGTAGTCGCAAAATTTCTACAGGGGGGGGTCAAATTGACCCCCCCCCCCCAGTTAACATAGGGTTAGGGCCATCAAAGGGTAAGCAGTTGGCCTCCCCAGACAGGTTTCTACAAAACACATTTCTACCACAATAGACAGGTGACCTTTATAGAGAGGTGGCCACTGAGACAGGTTTGACTGTATATCTTCTGTACACTGGGATCAAGAAAAAAGACTTCCAACATACCATAGATATTATTGCAAACATTTTATGAATATACAGTGTACTATAGACAGATGTGTAACAGGGATTTCAGAATAAATTAGCAGGAATGGTAAGCGTACACCTTTCAATTGTCTTATCATAAAATCACAGAAAAGCCCAATATATTCTGGATTTGTAGGTTGGAAGAGCAAATTGAATATTACTTTGCATGGGCACTGATAAACTAATCGCTACTCTTTCAATGTCAACTAGTCCACAGGTCTTATCGGATGCAAAATCATTGTAAAGAGTTGAATGTGGCTTAACCTTGTGACTACTGAATTCTCTCTCTTCCCATATAATAGACTTAATACGGAAACCATCTGGATCGCATAGGCATTTAGTAAGAATGTACAAACAGTGTGTCGAGACTGTGCACATCAGTTAAACATAGAACATAAAGTTATAAACAGTGACTTGAATGGTACATCGTTGCCAAGATGTGACTTCAGACAAATAACTATTTTTTTCTTTGATAAATCACTTGCTGGCACCACCCGATCAGAGTAGAAAGAAAGTAAAGAACCTGCACTGGTTCAATTGAAACTGTCTCATCTTTCATCAAATCTGCATTCTCCATGTGTTCGAGTCTGAAATATCCCCAAGCTCAATCATCAACAGGTAATGTCCTTTGGCAAGACATTGATCTACATTTGCCACTCTCCACCCAGGTGTTAAATGGGTACCGGTAGGAAGGAATTCCTTAAAATGCTGTGAGCGTAAAAATCGGCAGCCTAGCATAGCCGGGTAATGTTGGAGCGCCTTGAGGACCTTGCAAGGTTGATACGTGCGCTATATAAGAATCCAATATTATTATTATTATGATGTCCTCTTTGTTTGCTCACTTCCCGACCGAAGGTCAAAACTTGATGATAGGTGTATCCAGTTTATCAACGGATGAAAAGTTCTCCTACATTTATGAGATGAATATCATCATGACGCTGGCACCAACTCTGGCTCTTTCCGTTCCTGTCTCCGTTCCTTCTCCCTCTCTTTCTCACTTTCATCTGAGCAAAATAAGGAAAGATTGGAGAGAGAGCAGATAATGATTGACTGAAGTACCAATGGTGTGCACTCTTACAAATTCACTTTAATGTCTGTGACATATTGGAATATATTTAGAGGTCACATAGGTTACTTATTTCCCCTCCGATGTTGAGAGAATTAGATGGAAACTCAATATTTATATTATATTGACTGGGCTTGAGGGGTATATCAGATATATTTACCAAGCTAAGATCATATTGCCCCGAGTCGAAGACGAGGGAAATATGGTCTTAGCGCGGTCAATATTTCTGATGTACCCCGAAAGAAGCCCTGTCAATATAATTATTATTACCTAAACAAGGCATTTTTAAGCAAATTAATGGTAGAGGCCTATTAAACTTTGGTATCAATCTTGATTTTTACTCCCGTCTGTTTGCCGGTCCATCTGATTTCAGGTTATTCAGGCAGGTATGTAATTGTGATGTAACAATGATCGTTACTGTGTGTAATTGTGGCGTAACAATGATTGTTACCGCGCGTACACTTTAACGCCTACACAATACTGCACGTAAAGCGCACTGACAAGACAGAGTGGAATATGGCTCAATATTGCCCTCTGATTTAGTACAGTGGTCTACAGGGCAAACCCGGAAGAGGGCAATATGGCAAATATTCACTGCTTCGGTTTCATATTCGTAGCAGCGTGCAAAATACGACTTTTTATTTAGCAGCTAAAATGCCTTGTATAGGTAATAATACAACATACCGTCTTCATCAAGAAGCTAACTGACATTTTACTTGGATTATTTCTAATCCAAGTGGATAACTTTTTGCCTTGAAGGAAACCAATCGTCTTTGCTTTCATTATTACTTCTGTAAACAGAAATTGCAAGAGTCTAATTACTTGCTAAAGAAGGTAAAATTAACTTGAACGTAGACTTATGGATGCATCCACACAAATGCAACCGATTTCAAAATTTGGTTCCACTCTGGATTCTTTTTTTATTAATTAATTAATTTTTATTTTCATTTATTTCATTTATTTATCTTATTTATACTTATATTTTATTGTATTGTATTATTATTATTATTTTTATTTATTATAATTCTGATAATTTTTGTTTATTTTATTTATTTTATATTATTTATGAGGGGGGGGGGGTCAGTTGACTTTATATCTACATACTCCCTCCAAACAAAATATTCTAAGTGACTGGTCCCCTTAAATAACATCTTATTCTCAACTCAGTAAATGCTAGAATACACATTCTTTATGAATGACTTACCGATTTCAGGAAGTTCATCTTGAGGCACAGTAGGTAAGGTGATCTCTGCTTCTCCTGTCATCTCTAGAAGCTCAGCCAGCACTGCTTCCTCATCCTCCTCGGTCAATCCTCCGGCAAGCAACTCATCAATCTCCTATCATCCCAAGAGAAGTAAAAGTGAATACATATTAGAGTGGTGAAGTGTGACGTCATCAAAAATCTATTTTTAGAATTTCTCAATCTTTTCCTCATTTTCCGAAAGAGCATCAAAAATAATGTCCAAACGTCAAAACCAATTGAATAATTGAGATATGACCATCTGAATAAATATACTTCCTATATGAACTCAGTGTAATATGCTCTGGCTCCTAACCATTACATTTGGACATTATTTTTTATGCTCTTTCGGAAAATGAAGAAAAATTGAGATATTCTAAAAGTACTAGATTTTTATGACGTCACAGCTTCGGTACTCTATAATGCTCGGTACTACAACATCACTTGCTCAACATGTTATAAGGCAAGCAGGGAAAGTAGGGAAACAAACTATAGAGAATCTTTTAAAAAGATCAGCTACCAAAGATGAAGGAAAAAAAATTTTGTTGAGAAATTTTATCTCATTGTTAATACAAAATAAATATAGATGACCATCCATAGATGAATGAAATTTTTAAATTTTATCACAACATATTCACACATACATGCACAATATCATTTCTATTAATAAACACACATCATTGTATAATCAGCTTATTCCTAATTTTAAAAAATATTTAAAAAATAACATAATTCCCTAGAATTGTTTGTAGGTGTAAATACCGGACAACAGTAACTGACATCGACCTTAAATTTGTATACTCACATTTTGATATTCAATGCCTTCCCTGGTATCATCCATGATCTTCTCTACATCGTCAAGAGACATCATCTGTGGTAAATCATACAAAACAATCATCGATCAATTACTTTACTTTATCGATCAATTACTATGCTCCATACAATCTGAAAATAAAGAGCAATGGTAAACACACAGAACCCACTTGCATGTATTTGTTATCAAATCCATGTACCTCAAGAGTTTGGCTTATTAGGTATGGTAAACGTTAAACTTCTCACTATTTTGTTTCTTCTTTTCTCAAAATTTGATTATGAAACGAAGCACATGTGTGTTGATTGAGGAAGACTGGCGACTTACTGGTGATCTGATATCTGATATATGATCTAGCCTATATTTCCTCAAAAATATTGGGTGGTATTCTAGAAAGCGGACTAATTTTAGTCCATGGTTTAATCCACCGACAAAGTATATAATGCCAAGTGTCCATATGAATATGTTTTTGAATAATTTAATCTGTCACTAAATTAAAATAAAATGTAATAACATAATTAATAAACAACAATATAACTACGACATAATTATGTTATCACAGTAATTTAGGGACATATCAAATTATTCAAAAATATATTCATATGGACACTTGGCATTCCATACTTAGTCGGTGGATTAAACTATGGACTAAAGTTAGTCGCTTTCGAGAATACCACCCATAGGGTTAAGGTGAGGATTGTGATTGGATTTAAGGTTAATTTTTGAGTTAGGGATCGAATTAAGGTTGGGACTTGAGTTAGATATAGTGAAATGTCCAGGGTTGAAGTAAGGAAGTCAGTTAGTATAGGAAATTGACTGTGGAGCAATCGTCATTGAAGCATGTGCCATAGAAATGAATTATTCAGAGTTTTCACAATTAACAGATTTAACATGATTTAATTGACAGCATTATACTGTACCTGGTGCATTTTCTTCAGACAATCATTGCCAGCTTTGAGTCCATCAATGACCTGGTGCTCGATCTGGGCAAATTCTATCTCCGATGTCATCTTCTCCAGGTTGTCTAATTGACTGTCTGTCTTGGCGAGCAGCGATTCCTGATAGCGCTTCTTCTTCAGCAGCGACTTGGCTCTCCTTTTCATGACAAATGCAAATAAATACAAATTGGTGAAACACCACAAATCGTTTTGATAATTATATAAAATTGAATAATAAGGTGATAAAATAATTAAAAAAATAGACACTGAACAAGAGAGAAAAGTCTGATGAAAGATAAACAAGATTACTTAGTGAAAAACAATAACTCTTTTAAAATGCATTAATTGTTAATTACATTTTATACAATTGATACTTGTGGATGAATAGAGGGCAGCAAAATTTGTGAGAATCTGTCTACTTGAAAGAAAAAAAGTAGCCATGAGGTAACAATTACTTATCACATTTATCCATCAACAAAATTTGAATATTTCACCTCATGTCTTTGAACAATGATTAAGACAATAAACTAGCAGCTGAAATTCTTGGGCAGGCATAAAGGTCATATAGACAAGATGTTAATCTACATTTGCCACACTCGACCCAGGTGATATAAATGGGTACCTGGCAGGAATTAATTATTTGAAATGCTAGAGCGTCGTAATGGCAGCCATGCTAAAGCTGGGGTAATATATGTGGAGCGTCTGGAGTGTCAAGTCTGACAGATATGAGTGCTATACAAGAACCCATTATCATAGTAACTCTCAACACATTCAGCGAGTTAGTCTAGTTGTAGGTACTGTAAACAGTACAATCAGCTCTTTGCTTTCACCTTTAAACCGATTCCTAGGAACTTCTTCACAGTGACATAATAGGTCGGTCCTCAGATGTAAATTATCAAACCTCTGTGAAACCAGGGCCCCGTTTCATAAAACTTGTTATCTAGTATAACAAATGCTAAAATTCTATGACAAATTTGCTCTCAGCTAATCAAATGCCATGATTTCAGTAGCTTACAACAGCTGTTGTAACTTGTTATTGATAACAAGTTTCATGAAATGGGGGCCAGGTTACACACATTCATTAGCTGCAATACTTACTCCTTCTTTCCCTCTTTGAGTAGCTTCTTTGCCAACTCTCTCTCTTTAACTAATGAAGCCTCAATCTTCCTCTGGTACATTTTCATTTTGTCGCGTTGCTGCTTCAATTGCTGTTGATGAAGCAAGGTACAGGCAAGAAGAAAGAGTAATATGAAGTAAATACCAGTACCTGTTTTCCATGACAGCAATATATTACCTACATTGCCTCAGAAATGAAATCAATTTAAAAAATATTTACAACTTTTGTGTGAATTACACATTATGTTTTCAGAAAATCAAACCATCTTGATTAATTTGTGTGTATTCATCACAAACACTTTCAATCATGTAAAATATGCAACAAAAGACTCATACCCCCCCTCAAATATTGTTTAGTGTAACTTAGTTTTTATAACTACTGATCCCTTAAAGATAGCAGTCTTTCAATTCACAATGTCAAGTTTAAAAAGGACCCACAAATTATAGGCATATTACTTTTTCTTTTTAGTTTCTTTTTCAACATCAAATCATGTACTTCAAATATCTATTTATCTATTTTTTTAATTTTTCAATTATTTATTTTAGAGAGAGAGAAGAGTTTTTCAAACTTACCAGTACAGCCTTATCCTGTTCAGTAACACGTGACTTTTTATTTCCTCCAAATAAATTGCCCATTGTTTTTGTGTATGTAAAATCTCAGGTTTATAAGGAGAAACAAACTGTCAACAAAGAAAATAAATCAATTATTATTTCAAATAAAAAAAATAGCATACAAATTAAAGGGGATGGGCCCATTATTTATGGGGTGAATTAAGAGGAGAAAAGGAATACACTCAGATAGTGTCTTAGTGACTAGGATTTTTGTATTTTTAATAACAGATGTTGAACCAAGACATATTATGTCAATCCTAAAATAATAAGAAAGAATGCATAATCAAACCTCAATGAACGATAGAGCCTATCTTTATCTTTTTCTTTCTTTCTACCTTTTGGTGATGGTTGAAGTTTGATACCCCATCAAATAGAATTGCAAAGTTTGAACCTGAAACTAAAAATATATTTTGTTACGTTAACAGTTAAAATTCATTCAAATTTAATTTAAAAGAATAACGACTTTAGTTTCATTAAAAGGTCATTTAAAAAAAAACTTCAGCTTCATTTTTAAATCAAAATGTCATTTTGATTTTTGTGGTCTAGACCTAGATTCTAGTACAAAATATAGACTAGGGTCTACATGTACAACTGACTTAGATCCTACAAGATCTTATAGAGAGTCTACTTTTCATAACAAATTCACTAGAAAAGTACAACTATACATGTGAATTTTATATTCGTTCATTCATTCTTAACCTTGTACGTTTGCAAGTGCTTCATTCTCAAATTAGTGATAAAAGTCATATAGACCTAACTGTAAAGCTCGCATCTAGCATCTCCCTGTCAAATACAAACAATTTGGCATGTAGCAATAACAACTTACACGAAAACGATGAGGTGGGACAATATAAAAAAAGAAATGACTTTAATATGTTCGACATTTTACTTTTGAGGTACAAATCAAGTTACATTCTTTTTCTACACGATCATGCCTCGAATACATTTCAAAAATAGATTATATAATATCAATTAGGGGGTTACTGACCTATTTGATCGTTGTTATGTTAGCAGTGAGAGGCCACACCTCTTCTCCTTTTGCTTGGGTCAGTTGTCAATCACAGAATGTGTAATGATGCGCTAAATATAGATCGGGTGACCGATGTAAAACACCTCCCTGATATCATGATATGCCTGATAAATGAACTTGAAATAATGTTTGCATTTACACAATCTGTAATTGTTGTTATGTAGGCCTAGGCGTATATGATCGACATCTCGTTCTCTATATGATCCTCACATACAATTTTGTTTCTGTCTCCAAAATTAATAATGCTTATCCATAGTATTTGATGCCCCCCCCCCCCCCACTAGATCATCCCCATCTCTCTCTCTCTCTCTCTCTCTTTCTTTCTCTCCCTTCCTCCCCCCCCCCCCTCTCTCTCTTTCTCTCTCTCCCATCTCCTAAAATACGAGATTTCTGTATACCAGTATCTAGTGATCAGAAAGTAGTACTGGTATCTTGTAATATTTATATAATTATGCTAGACAAAGACACCAACATTTGTTTGTTTAATAATTACCTCTAGGCATAATGTATAGATAATTAGATATAAAACTATGTAATCATCAATAATATAGCACTCTCATATTTTACATAAATACAACTTTTAAATTTTTTCTGTTATTTTAATTTCTTTTTTTCTTCATTTCAGAAGATAGTTTTCTTACACCCGTCACAAATCAATGAGCAATAATTGGGGACCATAATCAATAAAATAATTTGTTATTTTGGAAATGTTCACTTTTTTAAAGACATAATTTTCACTTCCACCCCTTCGAACAAAAAAAAACATAGTACAGGAGAAAGAAATTTAGAATTAAGAGTACATGTATAATAAACTGCATATGTCAAGAACTAACAAAAGCCCAAACCATTATAAACATCTTACTTATTTCATATTTGTGATTAAATAGACTCGAAAAAAAGAACAAAAGGAGCAAATGAAATTTTTTATAAAATGTTTTATTTCGTTATTTACAATATAAATACAGAAGTTTCTTTTTCCTGCTAAATTCCTTACAAGGATGCACATAATTGTTTTGGAAAGCTTGAAACCAAAGTTTACTTTGGAACTATTACAAAGATCTAAATACATGAATTATTCATTCTGATGTCAGTTGCATCATTCTCATATACCCGGTACATGTATGCTTTGCAAGACTATTGTGGAATTAAAAATATATTCATTATTTTAGTGGAATGCCAATAATTCAAACTTGTCAATTTAATATTACCCTTGGATATACCTTTCATTAAAATGGTTTAGGTAAAAGAAGTTCTACATTTTAATAATGGTTATGATTGTCAACTGTAAACTGTAAATGCATAGCAAGGTACTCTTGACTTGAAAGCTGGTGACAAAGCATTTTATTTACTACTACATTGTATTTCAAAGTTCAAACAATTTCAAAAACTAGGACACATGAACCAATGACATCAACATGTGACCAAAAGGTACTGAATAGTTTAACAATACCCCCCCCCCCCATAGATGTATACATATCTAAATTTACTTGCTTAGAACATAGAACTTGAGCGAAATGATATTTGTGTATAAATTAAAATAATGGATGAAGTAACCAAAAATTGTCATACAACTCACAAAATTGGTTGATTCTATCCATTTTAAATAATGTTACAGAGTATTTGGAACACTGAGAAACATCACTTAGCACATAGGGCAACTATAGTGCATAGTGTAAATATTGAAAAAAAAAAAAAAAAAAAAAATATTCTTCCACAATGCCAACAGCTTCCAGAAAACACATTGATGGTCACATAGAAAGTAAACAAAATAAGACCAATATCAAGTGTTTGATTGCATAAAACATTAAAGCCCCACTGTACTACTTATAGCTACTTGCGCCCTCTATATAGCAAACAATGCCTAATAAGTGACCATTGAGAGCTTATTTGATGAGATAACCGCCTGTCAGTGACCATGCAGGGAGGTCTAATAATTCCTCCTGGCCAAACTAGTGCGGTGGGGCTTTAAATGCCAAATAACTCCCACATTTCGGAACTGAAGTGTCATGCTATTTGATTTCTCTGGTGGTTCTTGGAACTAAACTTGTTCCACAAAACGTTATCAATGCTACTTTTGTATCTTTGCAAAACCCAATACATTTATTTTTATGTTGCATTTGGATAGAGGCAACTAAGACATCACTCATCAGCAGTGATAGATCAACCTGCGCATACAATCAAATAACAAGGCTGAGCTGCCTTTTCAAGTTACAAGAATATTGTTTTTTGCAGATTTTTCAAAATACATCTTCCTGAAATAAGTCACAGTACATCTAAAGCTTGTGTGCTTCTTGTGGCAAATAACAATTCAAGCTTGTATGCTCTTTGAGGCAAATAACAGTTCAAGCTTGTATGCTTTTTGAGGCAAATAACAGTTCAAGCTTGTATGCTTCTTGAGGCAAATACATGTTTATAATTTTGTCAAAACTAAATTATTTGCCCTTTAATATTTAGTATCATTTCACAAGAATATACCTATTCATCAAATCAGTTCCACGTATTCATCTCATATTGCCTTAACTAGGGAGGATGCATTTTGCATTGAAACCCTTCAAAACCGGTACACTCCAGAACAATTAGAATCTATTGGATAGGGAGGCTTGAATGGCTAGAAAGATCTGGGCCCCATTTCACAAAACTTGTTATCAGTGACAAATGACAATTTTTGTTATAAGCTAGTGTAAATCCTTGCTCCTGATTGGTTATCAGCAGATTTGCAGAGATGCCAACTTTTGGAAAACAGAAATAGGGAGGATTTGTAACCGACACCACATAATGTGCGCGTAGTGTACATGGCGCCCGACCCATGCGGCCGGGGTCCAGGGCCCTGGAAGCTCTGGGGTTCTAGATGATCTCTGGTGCAATCTGAGCCTTATTTCGCAGCATTTTACATGTGTATTTAGTTAAATAATTCCCACTTTTTTTTAAAATAAATTACAAATTGTACAAAATGCATGATGAATTCCTTTCAGACTTCCGAATACACGGGTACTTGATACTGTTTCGGTCTTATACTTCTGAGACCATTTCTTGGTCTTCTTTTGCTGATTTTCCGCCATTTGGATTCTGTGTCAATATCCATGCACTGGTTACAGCGATCCATATGCTGAAACAATCTTTTGCTACTTTGTCTTTTAACATAGTGGAAATACTACATGCTAAAGTTAACAGACGATATTTCTCATTCAATTCACAGATATATATACTTGGGGGGGGGAAAAAAAAAAAAAAAAAAAAAAAAAAAAAAAAAAAAAATCGTTTTTTTTTTTTTTTTTTTAAATCGGGAGGATAAGGATGGAAATCGTAAGGTCGGGAGTTGGGGTGAATTATCGGGAGCCTCCCGATGAAATCGGGAGGGTTGGCATCTCTGGATTTGTTACTGATTTTCGTCATTTGTCATTGAAAAAGGGTTTGTGAAACGGGTCCCTGTAGAGAGTTGTAGCAGGAATCAGACATGGTAGTGCTTGGTTGAGAGTTCGTCACTGAGGTTGTTGTTGTTGTTGTGGTGGTGGTGGTGCACTCTGGTTACCTGGTAATGCATTGCTCAGGAACGCTAAATGACCTTTCGGGCAATGGTTGGCAAAGTGACCCTTCTCTCCACACTGTCAGGGTAAATATAGACAAAAATAACTGATTAGAATGACAAGATTTTGCCCATTTACACATACAAACACCATTTTGAAAAATTGTTGTTTTGGGGGTCTACCATTTACACTATTGTAAAAACCCATGAAAAGACATTGAAATTTGCTCATTCCAGTTTTTGGCGCGAGGAGAGTCAGGTGAGCAAAAATCAGTGTCTTACCGAAGTTTGAATCTTCGGCAGGTGTTTTTTTTTTGTGTGTTTGACCTAAGCTAGTGTACTATTCACTTTATTGAATGAGGAGGCGTGATAGCTCAGTCGGTCCAGGGATCCGGGTTCGAAACCAAGGCGATGCGCTAGTGCCCTTTGGTAAGGCATTAATCCTCATTATCAGGTCACTCGGAGAGGACCTAAAGCTGCAGCCGTCTGGTTGCTTACTTACAAGCATTTATGCTTTCTTAGCAGTCAGGTAAAATAACCACCAACCACCAACCATTTGTAACATCATTTTCTCAACATGGAGAGATGAAAATTGAAATTCTCACCTTATAGCAAGTGATGTGGTCATATGTCCTTTGACCTCCTTGATGACCTCCTCGACCACCGTGCCTCGGTTGAAATGGTGCATTTGTCTCTTTGTTCTGTTGAGTGGATTGAGAGTTGACGTCAGAGTTACCAAGAACACGTATTCCTTGTTGATGCTGGAAAACATTGTTAAAGGTTGATGAAAAAACTGCGTAATTTTTGTATGAAATGTTACTCATTATTTTCCTTATACTGTACCCACTGAAATGCAAAAAATCCTGAACAGAATTCCCAAACCCCAAAGATATTTATGGTTTTCTTTGAAGGCGTCACTGTGCGACGTCCTCTTACAGTAAATTCTCCCAGTCATTTTTGAATTTTCCCAACCGTTTTTCCATGAAAATCAGACATAAGACAGGCTTTAAACAAGGGAAACGCTCTCGGCGGTCTCGCCTGCATAACGCAATTCAATATGATAAACCAGATCGTCAATGACGTAGCGCTCATCCGCATCTCGCAACAACAAATATCGTAAATTTTATGTGGTACACTTTTGAACTGGTCAAAAAATAAAAATTTAATGCCCTGGAAGGGACATAATTTCATTTCATTTGCATAAAGTACCATAAATAATCAATGGAGCAAAATCTCACAATTCTGTGTAGAAGTTTAGTGTTCCAAATTTAGCTCTACCAGATAAGGCAAACCAAATCAAAAACGGTCAAGAAATGAGGGAAAAGAAGCAATTTTTGTTATTTTTGGAATAAATTTGCATAAATTACCATAATTAATTAATGGAGAACAATTTAAAAATTCTGTGTAGAAGTTTAGTGTAACAAGCTTTAGCTCTACGATATAAAGCAAACCAAATCAAAATCAGTCAAGAAATGAAAGAGAAGAAGCCTTTTTTGTGATTTCGAATAAATTTGCATAAATTAGCATAGATAATGAATTTCACAATTCTATGTAGAAATTTTAAATCTCCCTCCTAGCCCTATCATATGAAACAATCAGAATCAAAATCGGTTGAAAAATAACGAAGAAGAAGCATTTTGAAAATCTTGATGTTGGTGCCACAACAAAGTTTAAGTTTTTTGACCTTAAATGACCTTTGACCTTAACTTAGTGACTCGAAATTCTACTCACATGATTGGGAAGACTTTTGATAACTCTATAGTCCAAGTTTCATTGACTAAGAACTTATACTTTCAAAATTATATCAAAAATTCAAAAACTTAACCTTAGGTAAAGTTTTCTAGATGATGCTACAACATAGTCCAAGTCTGTTGACCTGAAATGACCTTTGACCTAGACTTTGTGATCTGAAATTCTACTCACATGATTGGGGATACTTGATTACCTTATAGTCAAAGTTTCATTGACTAAGAGCTTATACTTTACAAATTATATCAAAAATTCAAAAACTTAACCTTAAGTTAAGTTTTTGATGTTAACGCCGCCGCCGTCGCCGTCACCAAAAAAGCGGCGCCTATGTCTCGCTTTTTGCTACGCAGGCGAGACAAAAATCTTTAAACAATTAATGTCTGGAATGGTATATAGAGCGTATTCATTGCTTTGTGACGATTTACATTCACCTAAAATGTAATTAAATTGTAATAATATAGTTGGGATAACTATAGAATCGATGAGATGAATTTTTATCATTAATAATGGTTTGTTTTCACTCAAACTTCCAGAGTATGTTTAATTGTACATCTAACAATGAAGTCACTACCTTAGCACTATTTTCTCTCAACTGAACAATGTTACCAAGTCCCTTTAAATAGAAGAAACCAAATACATATACAGGTATTGAGAGCCAAGAGGAATGTCAATACTGTGTCTGACGACAGAATATACATGTATAAGGGATACTAGTTACAGCTAACCCTTGACTCCACTTACCCTTTCTGCAGCTTGTTTCTGGCTGAAGGACATCGGTGGTGCAGCTGTATTATAGGGCTGGACAGGGTTCTTCTTAGGACAATTAATAGCTTTATGACCTGGCTCACCGCAACTGTGACAGTTCCATACCTTCTTCTGACCTATTTCCTTCATATCACCAGGCAATGGTAGGTCGAAGGTCGGACTAGGAGAGAAGTTTGGAATACAACACAATTTTAAACTCTGATCTTTATGAATGCAAGAAAAAAATCCAGAAAATCATGCCCTGATAAATAAGCAATATTATTAACTCTACATATGGTGTACAGATTCTTCTTTGAAAGCTTAGCCAGAACATGTACTGGAAGTCTTTCACCTCCAGTAAAAATTTGGCAAAATGTTAATTATTAATTTTATACTTTGGTATTATATCAAATGAAGGTTTCTTTCATTTATCCAATAGAGGGAACATTGCCTGATTTGAAAAGAATTCCTGCATTATACTAGGTATACTTTTCCATTCATTTTGAATGAAGTATTATGTTGAAAATAATATTGCTAGTGATATTCGTTTGTCACCGCAATGTATGGTCAACAAGGGATCTGAAAGATCACAATGTTTCGTGCGCCGCTGCAACCTGACTGATACTTCATCTGCAATGAGTAATATATTTAACATTAAGTATTATGTGATAAGTTACATTGATTCAAAGAAAATCACAAGGCAGCCTTTAAAAATGTAACAAAGATATGATTCCTTTGAATCCATTTAAAAATAGCAAGGCACTAACACTATGAACATGACTGACAATGAGAGCGGACAAAATATACAGTTCCTCAGGTAGACAAAGGAACATCCCTTCACAGCTATTATGTAAAAAGGTGAATATGCATGTGACACCTGTTCTACACATTTTTACATAATAGCAGTGAAGGGATGTTCCTTTGTCTACCTGAGGAACTGTATATTTTGTCCGCTCTCATTGTCAGTCATGTTCATAGTGTAAGTCCCTTTCTCTAATACTCACTGTACATATTTGCAGTTCGCACCATCGGGACAGAAACCAAGGAGGTAGTTAGGACAGTAAACTCTTCTCACATGGCGATTCTTACAGTGAGGACCTAGAAAATAGATAGATAACAAAGTGATAAGTACATGGGTATGATTACATTGTGAAGTACCATTATGGGATATGTTATTATCTTTGGTTGGAGGTCCACTGCACTTTTTGCATCTACACATGCAGTCAGTTGGGGTGATCTATCGGAGGACTCCATTTTTTTGAGGTCCAGGTGACATGGCACCATCACATACCGTAGTACACATTTCTCGCATTACTACAAAGCCCCTACTCGATTTTATACATGAAAGGTGATTACAGGTTAAACCACTTCTGGGGTAACTAGCACAATTGCTCAAATTGTCAGTTCTCATTATAGGAGATAGATCGATGAAGCACCCCTAGGAGGAGCTCCATTGGTACACCATTCTGGACTGCTGTGGCACACTGTTGACTGGGTTCTCATCTCAGAAATAGCGTGATCAGGGGAGTGTTTCACAAAGACTAAGATTGACTTTAAGTTGGACTTAACTATGGCAGGCCGTTCATGCCACTAGTTGCTCCCACCATTGGCTCTCAATTATGATCTTTAGATTATATTTTTCCCTACAATAATAAACTATCAAAAAATGTAAATTCTGTAGATTTGTGACAAAGATTGGTACATCCTTTGAGAAAGCAATGCCACTAAATGATGAGAGAAAATAGTGGCATGAACAGCCTGCCATAGTTAAGTCCAACTTAAAGTCGATCTTAGTCTTTGTGAAACACTCCCCTGGCGTGCTCTGGAGCGCGCTATCACTTGTCAGGAGGACAAGGTCTACGATGTGAAGATAAACTTACCATGTTTACAGAAGCCCCTGTCATACCAAGGACAATCCTTCCTCTTTGTATCAGGATCAATGTGAAGGAATGGACAATCTTTGTTGCTGCACATACCTGAATACAATGAAAATAAGAAAGATAACCAGTTTCTGTGTCACCTCACTTTCAATCTATGTCCAATAACTGATGGGTATGAGCAAGTACTTTGACCTAATGATATGTTACACTTCGAGATTAATGTCTGTCCTAAATGGTAGTTTATCATTGAAACGGTAAACATCTAGTGTAGATCTTTCTGGATTATAACATGCTTGTTACTAAAACTTCCATTTAAGGGAATGTGTAGAGACTTTCTATCCATAAATACTACAATTTTCCCTCGAGAGACCATCTTAGATGTAGATGATCTACATGTTAGACTGCAAATTAAATGTATCTTTAACAAAAAAAATCAAGCTCTAATACATGTTGCAAAATCTACACCCAACTTACCGAATTTGGCAAAGAAAAAACACTCGGGCATCTTCGTCATGTCGAACTGGTGGAGAAATTCACACTCATCGCCTTTCTTGCACAAGCCTCTCAGCCAATGCTTGCACACAACGGCCTTGTCTCCCTTGACATGTCTGAACGGACACAGAGCTGCTTTTATACAGGAATGGTTCTTGTAGTACTGGCATACTGCAGAGCTGGACTCTGTAAAACACAAACATTACAAATACAACAAATTTAAATAAATTCATTCATTTTAACAAGCACACAAATCGTTAATCGTTCTCTCCGTAACTCCACATTTTAATATCTTAAAACATAAGTGGGATGAATATTATTTGTTTATATATCCATAAAAAAGGCACAATAATAGGGAAAATACTGGCATACTTGACTAATTAATTTCATTTGAATTGAATAGGGCCTAGTTAGGGGCCGTACACTCGACATCGTTATACACGAATGGGACCGAAGTAAACAATCTGGGCCTGGGAGCCCGACTTACTGTCCATGCCAGAAAAGGGAAGCGGTAACGTCCCAAGCTGCATGTTAATCTGCATCTCCACCTCAAAATGTACATTTTCAACGTTAGCTACAATAGCCTGCATGATTGTGGATGAAATCAACAATTTTTGAAGTTCTGATCCAATTTTCTCTTCCCGAACAAACAGACACGAATTTCATCAAAGAAAAGCAATGCAAGTCGTCCGAGCAACTAAATTTTAAAGGCCAGCACAATTTCGACCCTTAGCTTTATTTAGCTTTATATACCACGCACTGCACTGAAAATAACAAACTATCGTTGTAAAATATTGTGTGATCCCAATTAATTCAGAATAATTTAAGAACGAATGGGCATTCACTACTCATGCACATGATTCAATTGTTAATTAATATTTGTGAAAGTGTGCAAAGAAAATAGGCCCAATCTGCAGGAAAAATAAAAGAACAAACTTTCTGTTGTAATAAGTGCTCCTTCACCTTCTGATAAGTGCCCCTTTTCATCTTTGATGAGTGACACTCCTCACCTCTGATAAGTGCCCCCTTTTATTTTGTCCTGTACGTGCCACTTTTTTCTTTCTGATAAGTGCCCTTTTCCTCAGTGATAAATGCCCTTTTTTCTTTTTTAACAAGACCCTTGCACTTTCCCTTCTCAAATGCACCTTCCGATTAAAATCTCATAGGCGTGCCCCTTTTCAGGTACAAGAAGTGCCCCTTTCCATCTCTAATAATTGCCCCGGCCTTCATCTTATAATTGTCTCTTTTCAAATGTCCCTTATATTTCGACAAGCCCCACTGTCCTACTTGTATACTTGCTCCCTCTATAACTAAAACTTCCCCAATCTGTGCCTGTTGTTCCCCCATGATCCTCTATTTCTTATATTATTTGAGAGCTGAGTTGATGAGATAGCCACCTGTTAGTTACCTCGCTGTGTGGTCTAATCCCTCCTAGCCAAACTAGTACTGACGGTCTTTAATTCAAGAGCTGTGTCGGTTATGAGCTTGTATAGCTTTGGTAAATTCTATTTTATTTAATTTCAATTTATTTTCATCAGTTAACAAATTTCAAGTATACACTCCTAAATTGCTTTACAACAAAAAAAGGCATCGAGTTACTAGAAAAGCGGCACCGAGCAGTCGCTACCGAGCTGTATCTTACGAGTTGTGTAAGATCTGGAGACACGAGATTTTTGCCGTAAATCTCGAGTCTTGCAAATATATGTTACGATACGAGATTATTCGCAAGATTGATGATCCAATGGAAATTGTGTAACGCACGTACAACGCGTATCGAGGATGGATCCTTCAACTTAGTTCTTGGAAATTTACACAATTCGTACGTTTGTCATCATTGTATTTATTATAAATATTCATGAAAATATAGAATTAGTTTATTGTGGTGTGGTCTTCAGTGTGTGTTAACAGTTCAAGTTCAAGCGAAAGCCAAAACAGGAAAACTTTGCCTTTGCTTTTGCCTTTGACTTTCTTTTTATATTAGGATCGCGAAGGCTTAGCCTGGCCCAGCGGAGCTCTGTCGGCCTCTCCAGGCCACAGCTTTCGGCCACTATTTCCGCGGAGCTCCGTTGAGTTCCGACTTGGCGTAGATATTCTAGATCGAGTAAAAATGCATTGTACTAGCTAGCCTAAGCCAGCATAGCACTAATCATCATATGCAGCGCAGCGGGGCAACACCGACACAGAAATTCTTTAATAAAACTGACATTTTTCAACGTCACCAAACTCAGATGGGAGGAATTAATCGAATCATCATTAACTTCTGGTGAAGCTCTGCAATTTCTAATTCTAGACTCTAGACTAGATCTAGACCTATTCTGTTTTTCATTTTTTTTTTCTCACTGTAGATCTAGACTCTAGTCTAAATAGACTTCTCAGTAGGGGCGCTGGTCCGAGAATGAGGATGTTTAGAATAATAATGAAATGTGTTATTAAGATAAATTTCCAGTGTTTGATGAAAATGAAAAGGTTAGAATAGGCTGCGTAAATATTCCGGCAACGTCAATGACGTGACAAAAACACCAGACAATATTGTATTCCATTTTTACTCCAATTTTATTATAAATAACAAACAAATGAATAGTTCTGAATCTTAACGGCACAATAATAAAGAGAATCGAGTTACATGAATGAAATGGCAGAGGTGCGTAACATGCCAAGTGTGAGCATGCAGAGCGAATAGTGTAACAAGTTAGATCATCGAAATATAATAATAAAATTGCTTACGTGTCACGTGACTAGCAATGAAGTAAAAGTTAAAACAGAGTTCAAAATCCAAAGTCTGTAAATCGGATGTCGCGAAATATCGTGCGCGGGAAGGTGCGGCGATCGCGACAGAAGTCGAAGACTAGGAGGACGAGTGATCAGGACGTGAAGAAATAATCGAAGAGCGAAAAGATGAACGAGAAACCAGAAGGGAGATCACGAGGAATGATGACATCTCGGAGACTTGCGACGCTCCGTTGAAGTCGGGGCTGAAGAGCCGAACGGAGGTAAAGTTCGAAGACAGCGATGAAGAAATCAGGAATCAAGTCGACCAGCTGCGGTGAGTCGGGCAGGCTGGGAGAAGATGAATAACGAAAAGTTCATGAAGTTGAAAACGTAACCAACGACCAGCTGCGGTGAGTCGGGCAGGCTGGGTGAAGATAACAAACTCATGATGACATAAATCAGTCGACCAGCTGCGGTGAGTCGGGCAGGCTGGGAGAAGTTGAATAACGAAAAGTTCATGACAGCAAAAAGATCAAATTCGTATGATCGTGGCAGTGAATCGCCGAACAGATGATCGAGAATGAATAAAAGTCAAAAGTCAGGCAGCAACATGATCGTGCTGGAAATAGATGCGGACTCGACCGTAGGTAGATGAAACGGGAGTTGATGTTGACTCGACCAAGATGAAAGTGGGAGTGAAGCTTGAAAGGAAAAGCGACGCGCAAAGCTGAGAATTCGGCGGAGCGCTGAACCAATAAGAAAGCGAGGTTGGCGAAGCGGAGGTGAAGACCAATCAGCGCGAGGATTGAGAAAGTCCTAGAAGACGCTCGAAGAACAAAATTAATGGCAAATTCGAGAAAAATGTGTTTGTTTACAATAACAAATGAGACATTGTGAGACAATTCAAGCAAAATGAGAGTTACAAATACATTCATAATAAAGTACAATCAGAACAGCAAATCATTATCAAAAGTACGAATGTTAACAGACAAAAGCAATTATCTAGCAAAGAATTCAAATTAGGAATTTTGGAAAACACAATTAAGTTATGCACGAATGATACGAGAGCTAACAAATACAGTAGCGCAAAAGTAGGGCGCTACATTTACTCCCCTACCAGAATCGAAACTGTGAATTTAAGAACAGCTGAGAGGCGATAAGCATAAAGCCTAACATATCCTAAGTTAAGTATACACGCAGTCAGAAAATTTAGCTGACCAATTAACGTTGCCTACAAACAATGCACAATTATCAATATCGGACAAAGATCAATAACTAGAGTCTAGGTCTAGATCTATAAGTAGACTAGAGTCTAGACCCTATAGGTCAAAGGTAATATCTGCATGCAAAGATTTACACAATACAAAATCTGAAATGCAAAGATTGTTCGATCTGATTTATGCCGTCAAGAACAGAACCGTCGGAAATCCGTTTGTCGGGGTCACCAATTTAGGGGTCACCAATTTAGTTATAAATAACAAACAATCAGAATAGCTCTGAATCTTGACGGCACAATAATAAAGAGAATCGAGTTACATGAATGAAATGGCAGAGGTGCGTAACATGCCAAGTGTGAGCATGCAGAGCGAATAGTGTAACAAGTTAGATCATCGAAATATAATAATAAAATTGCTTACATGTCGCGTGACTAGCAATGAAGTAAAAGTTAAAACAGAGTTCAAAATCCAAAGTCTGTAAATCGGATGTCGCAAAATATCGTGCGCGGGAAGGTGCGGCGATCGCGACAGAAGTCGAAGACTAGGAGGACGAGTGATCAGGACGTGAAGAAATAATCGAAGAGCGAAAAGATGAACGAGAAACCAGAAGGGAGATCACGAGGAATGATGACATCTCGGAGACTTGCGACGCTCCGTTGAAGTCGGGGCTGAAGAGCCGAACGGAGGTAAAGTTCGAAGACAGCGATGAAGAAATCAGGAATCAAGTCGACCAGCTGCGGTGAGTCGGGCAGGCTGGGAGAAGATGAATAACGAAAAGTTCATGAAGTTGAAAACGTAACCAACGACCAGCTGCGGTGAGTCGGGCAGGCTGGGTGAAGATAACAAACTCATGATGACATAAATCAGTCGACCAGCTGCGGTGAGTCGGGCAGGCTGGGAGAAGTTGAATAACGAAAAGTTCATGACAGCAAAAAGATCAAATTCGTATGATCGTGGCAGTGAATCGCCTAACAGATGATCGAGAATGAATAAAAGTCAAAAGTCAGGCAGCAACATGATCGTGCTGGATATAGATGCGGACTCGACCGTAGGTAGATGAAACGGGAGTTGATGTTGACTCGACCAAGATGAAAGCGGGAGTGAAGCTTGAAAGGAAAAGCGACGCGCAAAGCTGAGAATTCGGCGGAGCGCTGAACCAATAAGAAAGCGAGGTTGGCGAAGCGGAGGTGAAGACCAATCAGCGCGAGGATTGAGAAAGTCCTAGAAGACGCTCGAAGAACAAAATTAATGGCAAATTCGAGAAAAATGTGTTTGTTTACAATAACAAATGAGACATTGTGAGACAATTCAAGCAAAATGAGAGTTACAAATACATTCATAATAAAGTACAATCAGAACAGCAAATCATTATCAAAAGTACGAATGTTAACAGACAAAAGCAATTATCTAGCAAAGAATTCAAATTAGGAATTTTGGAAAACACAATTAAGTTATGCACGAATGATACGAGAGCTAACAAATACAGTAGCGCAAAAGTAGGGCGCTACAGATGGTCCTCATAAACGAGGATATCCTCGTAAACGGGGACAAGTTGCGTCATAAAAAATAAGCATCGTCCACATTTTCATAGACTTTTTTTTCTGCAGCGCTCTGCAGGTTTTTGGTTCCGGAACCGGGCACTGGCGATGCGAAAAACAGATTCCGTGTAAGAAAATGACCCCAGTTCACCATCTACTTAAGGGTTGTCCGTCTTCCTGAGGATTTATTGCTCATAAATGTGAAAGTCTCTGTACAAAGTCAATGTAAAATGCATCAAGAAAATCCTCGCGGAATCCGTTTTTCGCATCGCCAACGGAACGCGCAAATCAGAAATGTGAAACGTCTGCGAAAATGCGGATGATCCTTATTCTCGGACCAGCGCCCCTACTGCTAATCAAGCAAAAACTTTAAAAGTTTGTCCCTGACGGCCTGACCATGATGACCCCGGTCATTCATTCATGGTTCAAAATTAAATTCATAATGTAAATTATGATTTTGATATCACCCAGCCTTAATTGGCACCCATACTCCTGCGTGATGTGAAGAGGCAGGTAAACAGAACCTGAAATGCGTCAGAAATCATCCCTTCCTGCACATGAGGAACATTGCACAGTGGCCGTGGAATTCTCCTTTCTTCTCATAAAATAAAAGGAACTTTGAAATAAGTATAAAATGCAAGATTTTGCGACCGAAGTGATAGGCCTGTGCATACCTATACCTTTCACTAGACCAAAAATGTCAGTCTCTGATATCGCAGTTGTCCGCTGAGATTACATCTGGCTCCTCTGACCGCCTCTGACAAATGTCAATTTTATCAAAGAATGACCCATACCAGACGGTTATTTCTGTCTAACCTTTCTCATGTTCCTGATGAAAATGAGATGATATGTGATTTACAAGACAAAAGTGTTTATCTCTGCGAAGAGGTTGGACATGGCGGGAAACAAAAGTAACAATATATACAAAGTGGCCAATGTCACATTGCCAATTTGATGCAGACTTTACAGCAGTAGCGATTGGTATAGTGTAAATAGTCCACCCCTATAAATTAATGGGTACCCTAAATTAACACGTTGGATTGATTGTGCAGTAAGATCTAGCTCTTAAATGCAGTAAAAGCCTCTTTACATATTACTTAATCTTGATCATCCTCTTTAGGTTATGGCTGTTCGGCAGCTGAACATGAAGCTGGCCTCAGCTCTTGGAACTCATATACGCAGAGTGAAACTAGTCAACAAAAGTGGTCTTCTGTCCCCTGTGTCTTCATGTCTATTTCAGGTAAGTTAATAACTTATCTGGACTTCCATAAATGGAATATTGGGAAACTGCATTAACTCAAATTTAATTCTGATATTGGTCATCAATCCACCAGCAAAATAACAACCATTCATTTTTCATTGCAGATTTAATTGTATTTAACTGTAAATTACATTCACTGAAAATTTAACACCTTTTTTGGAATTGTGGTCTGAACTTCTTTCTTGCTTTCCTTAATTCCTTATATTACTTTGCTCAAGACTCTACTTCTTAGCTTATGCTATTGCTACTATTCCATACCAAAAACAGTCTTGCAGAATCCCATTTGTATTTTGTAACATTGTTGATATGAGAATCCATTTGCCATCATGATCAGACATCAACATTACCTAAATGTTCTAAAAAGATACAACATTTTATCAACACATTATATTTTGTATTAAATTCCATGTTAAATCTTTTGATGGTTAATGTATAAACAGTGGCACTTTAGCCTCATAGTGACTCCACCCATTTGTAAGAAGAAAAATCATTTTGAATGTGTATTATCATCATTTATTTCATCATATTTATTTTTGTTCCCAACAAATTGACATGGCATGATGCAGTGCCAAGCCCTTCACAAATCATCCACCTCGAGCAGCCATTATCAGAAGCAACAGCTCCAACATGCAACCTCTACAACAGCAACAGCAAAGGTAACAGCCACAACAAAGGCAACATCCACAGCGACAAAACCACACCTTAAAGACTCTGAATCCTCTCAAGAGATTCCCAAGCCTCAGTCTGGACTTAATGAGAGGGTAGAGAAAGCCATACAGAGTACGGTGGACCAGGTTTCACCGTGTCCTATTGAACCCAAAGATGGGAACAAAGTGGAGGGCATAGAAGTAGGAGTGGAAGAGGAGGTGAGGTGGAGAGAACAGACTGTCAAGCTTTCGGAGCTATCTTCAATCTATATGCAACTATCCAAGAGCAGGTTGACTAGTAAGTGTTTTTTCTACTCATTGTTGTTTGTGGTAATCAATAGCTTAGACAGTGTAACAATGACTGTCATTATATCATCTGTGTGAAATCCTATGAGCAATATTTGTAATGATTTAAAAACCAAACAATTACTTTTAGCATGAATTTTTCTGAATTAAATTTAATCTTAAAGGTAAAGACCAGTTTTGGAAACGCCCCCCTCTCAAAAAATGAAATGGAAGCTCTTATTATCAATCATGTGAAAGAATATGTTTTCACTAATACATGATGATAACAAATTTGCTGGGAAACTGCCTACTAATTGATATATTTGGTAAATAAGTTTATCTATTGGGACCAAATAGATTATACGCATGTGTCGTGCACGTGTGCGTAGTCCCGTATACATCTTTCTGTGTACAGTGCTTGTAACTTTACGAAGACTGGGCCAAATTTCTTATCATTTTGATGATTCCAGAACCTTGCAGTACACACCAATACTTTTGTGATCGATTCCACAACGTTTCTTTCACAATGCAATCCCATGACCAGAACTGGTCTTTATCTTTAACATGCATATTACCTTGTGTGAGATTGGTTAATCTTCCAACCTCGGTGCATGCAAAATATTACTTGATAGCAAATGAAGAGACTGTTGGGCAAATCTTATGGACTAGTCAACCTTTAAGATGTGAAAGAATTGATACTGATCGTTAAAATGTAATCCGTACCTTTTGAATGCTAGCTAAAAAAATAATTCTGGAATAAAAATATGTATATCTACAATACTTTCACATTCTATCGAAAGAAGGTTGAGTAGAATGGACATTGAACAACAAATCTATGAAGTCATGGGGCAAGTGCATGAATATGATGTATTGTTGTTCTCATCCAAGCAATTTTCTTTCTTGAATGTTGTTAATCAGGTCTGGTAGTAATATCTGCCCTAGCTGGCTATGGCATGGCTCCTGGAGTCTTTGATATTACTACATGTGCATTGATGGGACTAGGGACATTTCTTACCTCATGTTCAGCAAATACAGTCAACCAGGTAAAACAATCAATTCATCATTTTTTTTTTTTTTTGTATTTTTTTTTGGGGGGAGGGATGATTTTCTTTCTTTTTTGTTCACACATTTCTTGAATTTAAGAAGGAAATGTTAAACTTCCAGTATCATATTGATAAAAATAAACTGTAGATGTTAGAAAGGAGGAGCACTGTGATATATTGGTGGAAGTCTTTGACTTTGATCCTTGGATCGATCCTTGCTCAGTGCTTTCATCCTCGGACAATATGTTTAATCAACACTGCCCCTCTTGGCACACGGTATAGAATGGGTACATGGCAATGCTGGGGGAATCATAATTACATGGCCCACAGGAAGGACACAATGTTGATCCTGATGTGGCTACCCTGGGTATATAAACCATGGTCTTACTATTAAATACAAATCATCTACATATATGTACAGACACAATGCAGTAAAGTATTCAGTGTTTTCTTGTTAATCTGTTTCTTTCAGTTTTGTGAAGTGCCATATGATTCCCAGATGGCCAGGACGAGGAATCGGGTGCTAGTTAGAGGATTGATCAGGTACGTTGTCTCCAATTTGGGGTTTAGGACTTAAAGCGGGACTGCACTACTTGTAGCTACTTGTGCCCTCTATATAGCCAACAATGCCTAAGCAGTACGGTTACCTGTTGATCCTTCATGGTCCCCTTTTTCTTATGTTAATTGAGAGCTGATTTGATGAGATAAACACCTGCCAGTGACCTTGAAGGGAGGTTTAATCCCCCTGGCCAAACTAGTGCAGATAGGCTTTAAAGTGAGAGGGGAAAAATGTGAAGCTCACTTGGGAAAGTATATTCAAATGATGCCAAGAAATAATTAAAAAAAAGTTTTGTTTATTATTTCATGTTATTTTATAGCAAAGAGGAATTGTTGATTTCAGCTTGAATGAAACACTCTGTTAGGAATGATAAATACACAAGTCATATAATGTAGCTTGTTATCATTTTAATCACTACAGACCCCATAGATACATGTATATGACCTTTGTTCATTTGATGCATTGAAATATCAAATTTTGAATTTGATGTTATTGAGATTGATCATGGCCTCGAATTATAAAGAGTTGCAATTGATCCGATTCGATCACAATTTTGCAGTTCTCTATCTCTTATGTACATAGCTGCCATTGATATCATTTGCAAAAAAGTTGTGATTAATTGCATATTTTAATAAGACAGTGCCCTGATTTGATCTGAAAATTGGCCTTATAATGAAAAGTAATCTTGCTTCTTATAAACTAGAGTGCAATTATTTCACGCCATTTTAACTAATGTATTTTCATAATTTGCTTATGCATTTTAAGTGCTTTTTGCTAAAACTTTTTTTTTTCTTCCTGTTTTGTGTCATATTTCTGTACCCATTGATTGGTGTGAAATTTATATGATTTGATTTACATCTCACAAAATTCAACCATCATTTCAGATTCAGGATTCATCTTTGATTAGCTAATTTTTTATTTTTTATTTTTTTTTATTTCATTTTCTTTGCAGCCCTCTGCATGCATTCACCTTTGCATCCGTAGTGGGTGTTTCAGGTGTGACACTCCTCGCCACTACAGTGAACCCACTATCAGCAGCGATAGCAGCATCGTCCTGGGCCCTCTATGTCCTAGCCTACACCCCTATGAAGCGCTACAGTATACTCAATACATGGGTTGGTGCAGTGGTCGGAGCTCTTCCTCCAGTCATTGGTTGGGCTGCCTGCTGTGGTTCATTGGGACCTGGTAAGCATTTCATCTTATCCTTTCTGGATTGTGCCTACCGTAAATTTACTCCAGCAACATTGCTCCACAATCTACTTCTAATACAATACCTCACTTCAACTCTGGACCCTAAATCTAATTGCAACCCAAAACGTAATCACGTATCTTTGACAAAAAAATGAAGTCGTGAGCAACTGGAAACAGAGCAAATGTCGAATCATCATTTTTGCCCATCTTAAGCCATTAAATGTGGTTTGTGTAGGTTAATCCATGGGGTGTATTTTATTCAAAAGACTATTGAAATATATAAATTAATTTGCTCTAAAAGTTATGAATTGTTACACAAAGTTAGTATTTCTGCAGCACTAACTGGGATAAGTTTGACTATTTTGTGGAAATTTTAATTAAGATATCTTACATATGAGGACAGCAAGCAACATTTGTGTCTTTCCATACCCACCAGGCAAGATACTTTAAATAATTTAACCAGGAATTGTACCATCTGATGGAAAACATTGATTACTACTTAAAGTTACTTGAGCTTTAAATATTATTAACCATGTTGAGTTAATGCATTTAATTCTTCCCAGGCGCGTTGTTGATGGCTGGCTATCTCTACAGCTGGCAGTTCCCTCACTTCAACGCTCTCAGCTGGAACCTCCGCAGCGACTACTCCCGAGGCGGCTACCGAATGATGGCCACCACAGACCCTGGACTGTGCCGGCGGGTCGCCCTGCGCCACTGCTTTGGCTTGATAGGACTCTGCACCCTGGCCCCCATCTTCGATCTCACCACCTGGACCTTCGCTGTGGACTCTTTACCCCTCAACCTCACGTTGACGTACCTTGGATATAAGTTCTACAGGGATGCAGACAGCAAGTCGGCGAGACAGCTCTTCAAGTTTACTCTTCTCCATCTACCTCTCTTGATGCTTCTGCTGCTGATCAGCAAAAAGGAACTGCATGATTGGGACAAGAATCCTGCTCTTCCTGAAGGCTTGCATAAAGTTGCTTGATGACAATTGTCCACTGCCATGTCCCAATGGACAATATGGGGTTGATGAACATTAGCTTGGTGACGTCATTGAAATGATCTACATCAAAACCCTGTCCTTCCAGCACTGTGCCTTTGAAGGAAGAATTGTCTTTCTTGGATCTGCCGGGTTTTGCTGGAGTGATGTGTCACCTCTAATTTTAGGCTATTACTTTGAACACAGCAAACGAATGAAATTTGCAGGGATTATATACCTTGGTATACACTACCCACCAAGGACAAGACTGCAATTTTCTGTTATACCCTGATGCAGAATGCTAAATCCTTGCAGACACTCCCACCGAGGCACTGAAAATGAGGCCTATGCGCTCATTCAACTCTATTAATAACAGAAGGATATTGCAGTGTTGCATTTGGTAATTCGTAGACTGCATTATGAAATAGCTTCATTGTTCAAGTGCCTGTGCTATGTGTGCAAGTTTTTACAAATGTTTCTCGGCCCTAGTTTCTCCCCAATGATCAAATCCCTAGTACAGCGAACTAATTTAAAAGTAATAGTTTACCAAATGTCATGGTTCCATTCCTGTGCATCAATCTAAATGTTTATTACATTTATTATCTCAAACTCATATCAACTTGGTATAAAATGTAGTTTGGCTTTCAGGAAGAATATTCTCTTTGTCACATGCAAAGTATTCAATGCTATGGAAGACCCAGGTCGGAATTCCAGTTGAAACCAGTAGGCAACTGGTACCGGTTAAAACCAGTAAGTCAACTGGTACCAGTTGAAACCAGTAGATTCAACTGGTTTTTAATATGGAAATTGAAACAACGCTAACTGAGACCAGTTGAATTACCAGTTGATTTACCAGTTGATTTACCAGTTGATTTACCAGTTGATTTGATTTGATTTGATTTGATTTTGATTTATTTACCAACAGCAATACATTTCATACATTCTATACAATAATTACATATACAGGAAGAGAAACTATTGGTTGGTAAAAGGGGCCAGATAATAGCACATGTGCTAGTCGAGCCTAACCCCTTAAACAGCTATACATAGTATTTTGGTACAAATCAGTTTAGAGAATGTAACAAAACAAAAAAATAATGAATTTACTTTTACAATCGATGCTTTAAAAAAAACAAGAATCAGTACTCAACAATGTCTTACAATATACAAACTAATAATGTGAAATATGAATTATGAATTGTGTACACTTGATATTTCATTCATGACTTGTTCAACAAATGACTTGTAACAGAATTCCGAAACCTATTTCTAGACCTTGTCAATCTGACATCAACAGGTAATCTATTCCAAAATTCACTGCCCACAAAAGACAATGAAAATTGACCTTGTGTCGTTCTTAATTTTGGAAGACGTAATTGTCCATGTTCTTTTTGTCTTGTGGAATAGCTATGTTCTATAATGTCACAGTACTCTATCAAAATATGAGGCAAATTGCCATTGACTAGATCAAACATGAAAGTAGAAATGGATAAATCATGTAAATTATACACATTTAGGATTCGCAATCTTTTAAATAATGGATCTGAAGGAGTTCTCCATTCACTAAATGTTATGGCACGAACTGCCATTTTCTGCGAATATAATATACTTCTTAGACTAGTCTTATAAGTGCTTCCCCACACCTCTATTCCGTAAGAAATGTGTGGTTGTATAAATGCTTTATATAATAATATCAGAGTACGGCTAGGAACAAAATGTCGCAATCTAAATAGCACTCCAACTTTCTTTCTAATACACTGATTTACAAAACGAATATGACTCTTCCAAGACAAATGTCTATCAATTTGAACCCCAACAAAAGTGGCAACATCGACCTCTTTAATTTCCTCGCCAGCGATTTTTAGTTTACCATTTATACCTATTTTTTTCCTCCTACTACATATTAACATGAAATTAGTTTTCATTGAATTAATTGTAAGTTTGTTAGCAGTGCACCACTTATGTATCTTCTGTATGTTGTCATTCACTTCATTTACATCAATTTCACCCTGGTCAGCAGAAAAAGTATGAAATAGATTGGAGTCATCGGCAAACAGCCGAAAATTGAAATAATCAGTAACAGTTGGCAAATCATTTATATAGATTAAAAACAGAGTTGGCCCTAATACTGATCCTTGTGGAACACCACATCTTATCTTTTTCCTTTCTGATAACGTTTGACCACACTGGACAATTCAACCAGTTGATATACCAGTTGAATTTCCAGTTGAAACCAGTAGGCAACTGGTACCAGTTAAAACCAGTAAGTCAACTGGTACCAGTTGAAACCAGTAGGAAATTGAAACAACGCTAACTGAGACCAGTTGATTTACCAGTTGAATTTCCAGTTCAATTACCAGTTGATTTACCAGTTGAATTACCAGTTCAATTTCCAGTTGAATTACCAGTTGATTTACCAGTTGATTTTTCAGATGATTATCCAGTAATCAATCAACTGATAATCAATAATCATTATTAGCATCTGGCCACCAAATTTACCACATATACTAACTCTTGCAATTACCCCATCACAATGATCATTTGAAGTAGATTACAGATGTGTATTATGTGATTTGACATATATTGTTCGTGCATACGTATATATAAATTTATACACTTTATTTCTGGTTAGTAATTACATATATCAATATATCTAATTTTACGTCTTAAATTAGATGAAAAACATGATCAGACATGTGTAATATATTTGTCAATAATTAACTAAGAAAATGTAAATCACAAAATGTATGTGCATTGTCACATTTGCTTGAAAGATCATGATAATTATATTTTCTGTGAAAACATGCAAATCATGAATATTCATAAGATACATTGAACTGGTTTTTCAACTGGTAAATCAACTGGTATTCGTACTGGTTTTCAACTGGTAAATCAACTGGTAATTATCTACTGGTTTTCAACTGGTAAATCAACTGGTAATCTTACTGGTTTTCAACTGGTAAATCAACTGGTAATCATCTACTGGTTTTCAACTGGTAAATCAACTGGTACTCATCTACTGGTTTTCAACTGGTAATCATCTACTGGTTTTCAACTGGAATCAACTGGTATATCATCTACTGGTTTTCAACTGGTAAATCAACTGGTTTTCAACTGGTAAATCAACTGGTAATCATCTACTGGTTTCAACTGGTAAATCAACTGGTAATATCAACTGGTCTCAGATGTCAACTGGTATTTCTACTGGTTTCCAAGTTGTATCAACTGGTATCAACTGGTACCAGTTGAGACCAGTTGAGACCAGTTCAAACCAGTAGATACCAGTTGGAAATCCTTACTGGTTTCAACTGGTATCAACTGGAATTTCGACCTGGGGAAGACATTACCCTGAATAAAGGCTCATTCACATATGCCACAGTGAACCGCTTTGGTTTACCGCAATATTTTTGTATTCATTTTAAAAAAAACAAAATGAATGGCTATTTGGGATAGAAGAAGTAACTGCACCCAATAAAGGTCTTACATAATTATACTCAATCATCTGTGTGTTTTGTGATACAAAAATGTGAAGTGCAGAACCCAAGCAGAAAAATGTCATGCTTTACAGCAGCCATATGTGAGCAAGCCTTGAGGCTTAATTTCTTTGCTTTTCATCCCACCTCTACATTGTCTGATTTTCTACCTCGTAATGAAGGGAATACTGTCCCCTTTTATAACCTTCAAATTTTTAAAATTCTTTTAATGAATGTTTATTTACAAAACCCGATATTTAGTGTATAGGACCCACTCCCATGCATTATGTACTATTTTGATAGTGGATTCTCAAATTGGTCTACTATTGTCAAATGATGTCATGCCAAGCAAGTTATAAACATAGTTAATCAAATGAAGGTCATTTTATTTGATGTGTGCAATACAGAAACTGGGATTTGCTTTTCATTTGATGATACGGTGTAAAATAAGGAAAGAAATTATGTACTATTTTTTATATGATTTATGCTTTGTTTTATCAAGTTTTGTGCTGCATGTGTCCTCTATTATTTAAAGCATAAGTGTTTTAATGTTGCTTTATTATTATAAATTTAGTGAGAATTGAGAGCTAAACCTGAAATACAGCCACACAGATTTTCACCTTCTTCTCTTAAGGTTGGTTCAAGTGCGTGTTATTTAAATCTTTACAAAAAACAAATCGCTAAATTACTCGAGAAAATCCAATCTGACTGTTGTATACAAAGACGCGTAATCCAAAGCCGATAATCTGATGCACGCGATGGTACTTTCAATAGCGCTGCAAAAGCACTCAGCACGGTGCAATGGGCATGAACAATAACTGTTATTACATATGCGCGCTAGCATGAACAAAGCAGCGTAGCGGTGGCTCGCTAGCATGAACGTGGCTTTCAATCGATAGCACGCTCGCGTGCACATGGCACTATAACAATAGCTCGCTAGCAGTCTCATGGCAGGATAAGAGTTAAATGGTACAATATATAGGATACTTTACCATTCACAACAAATAACCACACGGCACTCTTTTACGCTATCTTCGGACCCAAGATCATTCTATACTTCGTTTTCATATGCGAACTTAACTTTGTTCAAGCATTTCAACTTGATTTAGTCACTAAGTGTACCGTTTATTTTTAATGTATTGCTGCTAGACATGCAATCTTATGAATATAATGGTAAAAATCCTCTCAAACCTAAATAAATTCTGTTGATGAAAGTTGATAAAACATTGTACTTCTATGAAGAAAATATGTTGACATTGATTTATAATTGACTGCAATTTGATCACTTAATCTTCCATTTGATTTTGGAATGAAGTACTTGACGTGATACTTGTACATTTGATCAGGAAAACATGATATATGTATATATACAAATCTTTTGAAATAAATGAACGTTGTTCCTGAACTTTAATGGAACATACTTCTATGAAGAAAATATGTTGACATTGATTTATAATTGATTGCAATTTGATTGAGATTGTGATTATATCCCTTGTATTACATCAATTTTATAAACTTATATTGTAGTAAGATAAACAGAATTAACAATGAAAGAGAACAAAACTGAGCCAAAATAAATTATTTTTATTGAAATATTTATTTCATTCACAATTTAACAAACAAAACAGAGATTCATAGTATAAATAGATTCACATTTCTTTTTTGAATGCATAAGCCAAATTTCAGAATATTGTAGGAAGGCACAAAATAGTGGAAGAGGTGTGAATAGACATCACAAAGAAACGAGTAAGGGGGGGGGGAGAGGAGAAAACACCAGTAGGCTTGGCACTGGAAATAGAACCAACTTTTTTCACTAGCACAACACATCCAAATATACATTACATATGGTTTTGAAATAATTGAAGTATTGCTGAAATCGTCTGTCTTTAGGGAAATCATTGGTGGAAAAACAAGTTGTTTATAAAAGAAGAATAATAAATAATTTGCTTTAAAACAAAAATATTCTGAAGTTGAAATATGGGGATAGAATGCAAGTGTGAAGCAATAGACCTTTAAACTAATTTAATATTTAACCTGCCAATGCAATAGCTTTTCAGAGGTTTGCCAGACATAGCAACATAATGGTAGGCAAAATAAATTCCATCTATGTCATGCAAAGCAGGTGAATTAAATAGTTTATAACCAGTTCTGGAGATCAATGTTTACAAATCAAAATATGTTGTTAACGGGTCTATAGTACCAGATCTATGGATATACACGTGCAACGTACATATGCAACTTGGTATGCCGACATCTCAGCTTATTAATATTCATGAGTGAATTTTTAAAATGTCATGGACCAACCCGGTCACAAGAAGTGTCTGGGGATATAGTCTATTCTTTCCTGTACCCTTAAATCTATGCTTGTTATTTTTATACTTCTGCCTCTAATAAAAACAATTTGTTTTCCCACTCCTAATTTCATTTGAATACTAACAGTGCGCTTATGAACATAAATACAAATATATAATATGAACAAAATTTTCAATTCAAAAGAAGTGTTAGTGTCAAACATTCACTCTGTTTTTTCTTCTCAAAAGACAGCAATCAAAATTAAATATATTGTATATTCTCTATAAAACTATATATACTCCTTTTTTGGTTGTTGAACATTTGGACAATGTGACGTCGAGTCAGATTTTTGAGTCCATATATTTATATGATCATTGATAAACTATAATCAGGAACAGTACACTCACTTAGTGAGTGAACGCCTGAAAAAATACAACACATTATAACTTCACATTCATTTTCCTCTGAATTAATCCTGGTGGGTTGAAATTTTGATAAAATGAGAAATGCATAGAACAGTCAATACAAAAGGCACAGTTATTAGAAATATATTCAAGGTGTTTCTTCAAATTTTGAGTAGAGACATATATCAACTGGATGGCAATTTCAATGGAATGTTAGATATACAGATGAGAAAATGGCAATGTAGAATATCTGAAAACATTACTTATGTGTACATAATATTCTGGACGGATATATAGAATACAGTATTATATTGAACCGAATGCTTTCTTTTCATTTGAAATCGCGAAGCAAAGTACCACTCTTAATATCAAGGTTTTGCAAAAATATATACATACATTTTAATGGTTGTGAAAAGTTCAATAAAAAGGTGCTGTTTCCTTTAGATAAATTTTGCACACCTGAAAACTGCAACTGTTTCAAAGCTCTTCAACTCACATATGTGAAATAAGTGCAAGCCCTTTACATGAAATTCAGTTTACAAAATTAATTTTACCATTTTTTTTTAATGTAAAGCAGAATTCTGATGAAGGACTTGTCATTAAACACCAGCATGATGGCATGCTGACATATCCTCGATTTAAAAGCCATGAGATACACAGTTCCAGGACAAGGTTTAAATAACCATATCTCTTATAAAATAGAACTTTTCCCCCCTTTCTTTTGTTGAATCACATGTTACATGAAAAACTAGTCAGTATGATAACCATTTGCTAATAAATCTGATATTATATCAGAAATGGCAAACTAGTAGAGAAGTGGAATGTTATGGGAACAACCCCTGTATGTACTGATATTAAAGTGGCATGCATAACGGTACAAGTAGACTGCATGTAGAAATCTGCTTATGCCTACGAGCATTGGTATAGTAGAGCCTACCGAGGGTACTGCTACAGTTCTTTAGACCTGGAGCAGCAAGGCCACACCGGCTAGAGTCCACTTGGCAGCCTTCTCCTTGGACTTGAGGTTGAAGGTCCAGACAAAGGTTGGGCCACGTTGCTTGGTCTTGTAGACCGGACATTCGTAGATGTTCCTGATGTCCTGCTTGTCCACAGGGATGGCCTTGATGAAGATGACGGGCATGTTGGGTGCCAGCTCCTTCAGCCTGGCGTCGGCGATCATGTTGGTCTGCGTGTCCCAGCGCGCTCCCTCCATGAAGAGTCCATGCACGTAGGAACCCTCTCTGGGGGCGCTGCTGAAGTCCTCCTTGTTCTTCTTGGTGACGTCGCACTGGAGGCACATCTTGTCCAGAGGCCACTCGTTCTTCCTGGCCATGGACTGCATGATGGCGGTCAGGAAACTCTGCGGGTTGAAGAAGCCACCCAGCCAGACCACGTTGGGTAGGGCAAAGTCTGCCGTCCATTGCTCCAGCTCCTTGATACGTTGGATTAGATCAACGTACCAGATGCTCAGACCAAAGAGACTTGGGTAGGCTCTCTTGACCCAGGTTCCAGGGATCTGGTCCAGGAAGAGGGCATTACTCAGTTCCTCCATTTCGGTTGTGATGGTCAACTCTCCCTGGAGGGTGCAACAGAATCAGAAAATTGAAATTGAGCTCATTTACATTATATGGTAAACATGGGAGTCCAATGGTAACATATTTCAAAGTAGTTCAAGGCAACAGTAAATATCACACGATATGACGTTTTCCAATTTTCATGAAATTGGCTCTGATACCCTTATTTGTGGTTTTTATGTGTAGATAAAGCAGGGTCACATTGAGCCTGGATAGGTTTTTTTTAAATCATGAACATAGGCCTGATTGTATACAGTAGGGTCACATTTAGATAAAAGTCCTGGTGACAAATGCTTCAGAATTTACATCGTCAATTACAGGTTTCATATTGCAGTCCACCCATAGAGGTAATGTTGGGGTTAAGCTAGGTCTAGGACCAGGAATAGGTCCCTGTTTGTCCCAAGTTGAAGTTAGTGTAGGATATTGAGTATACAGAGTACAGACTTCAAATGTCACTGTGGCATATATGTCATACAACCGCTTTGTAGCTTGAGGCAAATGTCCTATCTCAGTACACGACTTCACACTACAAGGATTGAACTTTGACCAAAGTCTGTCTGGTTGACAGCTGTAGGGAAAGGAGAGATGAGAGAGGGAGACAACGACATACCTTGAGACCCAGATCCAGTTCTTTGAGGGAGCGTCTAAGCTCTGAAGTGAGCGTGTTCATGCGTTCACACTCCTGGAAGGCTACCACCACGTACGGCGTACGATCCTCCACCTTGCCCATGATCTCTATCATGTTGAACTCCTCCGGAAGCTTCTCTAGGATCTCATCCAACAGGGACTTGATCTACAAACATTAAAGGAAACACTGATAATAATATTCCGCTCTTGGACAATGCGTATCACATTATAACATCATAACACAATGGCAAGAAACAACAAAAGTACTTTGAACCACAAAAGGCTGGTGCATGTATGTACAGAGGAATGTGGGGTTTCTCAACACAAGTACCCTTATATTTTCTTTCCTACTTAGATTTCAGATTTAGATACACTATGGATAGATGACGAGGAGCGAGAGAGAACTTGATACAACAAGAGACAGAAGGAGATGAAATTATTTCATTGCCTATGGGAACTATTGTATTACACCCTAACAGTAGTGAGAGAATTCAGTAGTCAATTGGATAAACTATCATAGTGAAATCTTTTCATTAAATCAAACATAGCTACAATATATATACAAACCTCCCGTCTTTCAATTTATGTGTAATATATTTTGATGTTATAAATCACATTTCTTGCTTAGATTCTTGTCATCTTGACCAGGTGTGGGAAGGAAGGCCTGTGGGCCGTGGTTATTTATTTGACCTATTCCTATTCCCATGCCGACTGGTCAGGTTCCTAAGTGTCTAGGAAATTATTGCCCTATTATGTTTACTCATTTATGTTTTCTTTTTGTTTGTTTACATGTATTGCCAAGTGCAAGATAAATAATAATAAATCAATTCACAGTCCAACCTGTCTATAGCGACCACTCAAGGGAAACACAAAAAGTGGTCTTTGTAGACAGGTGGTCTTTGTACACAGGTTCCTTTAGTACATGTTTCGATGAGAAACCATTTTCGAGGAAAACAAAAAATGTGGTCTTTGTAGACAGGTGGTCACTAAAGCAGGTTTGACTGTACTAACCTTCTCCTCCCTACTGGATCCTCCTCCTCCTCCACCACCTGCATCTCTTGGTTGGAGCTCCAGGACAATCTTGAAGAGATTGTCCGACTCGGTGGTAAGGAAGCCAATCTCAGCGTTGGGATGCAGTCCATAGAGGTACGGGCTTTCAGGGGGTAGGATCTCATCAATGTACTGATGGTAACCCTTGTAGTCTGAGTTGGGTGGTACAGGGAACCCTGGCGCCAGGTACAGATCACCATCAAGCTGTTCAAAGTAGGGGGGGGGGGAAGAGATTTGTGAAATTGTTTTCATATCTAAAGATTCCGCTCCAAATTGTTCATGCATATTTAGGGATTATCCTCATGCTGCCACAAAGGTTTATCAACATAATACACAATATTCTTTTTTTTAATCAAGTCACGTTTATTGCCCTGTGTGGTCATATTTTTAAACATCCATGATTTAGGCGTTTAAAGCTGACAAAAAGAGGAAAAAACCTGGTATTTCTGAGGTTACTTCACATGCCCCTTGCCACTCCTTTCAAAGATGGTATTTTACAGTTCTTTAAAAAAAAGTTATTTGATCATACATGAAACCGATTAGGCATCAGGCCTAAGGGCATACACATGCAGGTCAAATTTTCACTAACTTCAGGATCTGGACCAAAACAGTGAAACTCTACAAACTACTAGACCAACCACAAGAATGCATCATGCACTATAACCAATATTCTATACACAAATCCAAAGTGGGCATTGTTGATTTGCTTACCATCTCGGGTGACATGTACTCTTCTAGATAGGTCCTACACAGTCTCCTATCCCAATCATCAGTGATGTGACCACCGTACATGATCTCTCCAAAGAGATAACGCAGATCTTGCCATGGAACCTAAACAGACAGAGAGAGACAGATATTTGAATACATTGGTAAATAATGTTATCAGTTCACATATTGATTGAAGGACAGTTGTGATTTAAATAGAGTAACAATATCATTTATGCATTCTTATGAAAGCACAACTCTTTGCAAACGAGAGATGAAATACTCTAGATGAACTTAACGAAACGTAACAGAATGAAACAAAACAAGACCGTATGAAACAAATGAAGAAAAGATAAGAGAGATAAATCTTGATATTTTAAGATATGATTTGACCTTTTTTTTTCTTCTTTAATATATGTATTGTAACTTGGTGATTTGTTGTTAAAGTTGCTCATGCATGGGTATATAGAGGGCAGCACACAGACATAAGCACAGGAGCATAATACCCGTTGGCTTAGTGTTATGTAGTGATTGCAAGTTGCCCTACTTCACGAACGACTATATACCCAGTTGCTTGAACATCTTTAATACCAATTGGGACATATTGATGAACGCATGAAGGAAAAACAAGCTAGGAGGACCTACCTTGGAATTGGCTTCCAAGTAGTTGTAGAGAACGTTGACGGAGATGGTAAGATCTCCGGTGTTGAATGGGTAGCTCCTGTTCCAACCCTGTGGCCCAAACTTCTGTCTCTCACACACCACGGCATGGAAGTAGCAGAGGGCAAAGAGGATGACCTTGAACTCGGCCTCCCGGGCGCACATCTCGAGCGTGTCCTGGTTGAAGTTGTAGAGCGACTTGTGCAGGTTGGCAAACATACCCGTAGGAGGCTCGTTGGTGATCTTGATGGATGACTCCAGGATACCTACAAGAAAGAAGAAAAATAAGAGGGGGGGGGGTAATTTACAGAGGGTTTTCAACATTGTGTGCACTTAACATCTTCCCTTTGGAAGTCACACTAAGTAAAGCAGCTTCATCATTGAAAGTATGTGATAAAGAACAGTAAACTCTCTTATTCTTTCTATTTTTCTTGTGCAACTCGGAATAAAATTGTCTAGATAGACGTCGCTATTTATTATTATTAAGGCAATAAGAGGTGGCTTGAGTACCTGATAGATTAGAACGATAAGGAGTCTACTTTTAATACACCCTCAAGTTGGTGCACTCCTGCCTCTTGCATATGAATGCACAATATATGATATCATCTGAAATTCTCCAAGACAAATGCTCACAAATGAACTCGTTCCTGTTGATCTACTCTTGCTCATATCCAAAACAAGATCATAGCAAAAGTAACAGTTCGCATAAAACTGTGTAGGGGTCTGCATGCATGAACCTCCTCATAAAATGTCAAAATTTGTGAGTCCAGACTTATGTTTAGGGTGCCCATGTCTCCGGGTCCCCATTAATGTCATTTACTGCAGTAACTAATTGTTGATTTCTTTTCATTCATTTGACTACATCATTCTTGTTGACATGATCTGGGGCCCATTTCACAAAACTTGTCATTAGTGACAAATGACAGTCTTTGTTATAAGCTACTAAAATCCTTGCTTCTGATTGGTTATCAGCAGATTTGTCACTGATTTTTGTCATTTGTCATTGAAAAGGGGCTTTGTGAAACGGGTCCCTGGTAGAGATGTGGACTATACCTTGAGGGATGATATGCGACTCTGGTGTACCGGCTGGTTCAGCACTCATGTATACACGGTAGCTCGGATGACTGCCGATACCATACTGCTCCAGCTTCTTCTCAAGTGTACTCAGCCACCTGGCGACCAAGTGAATGTTCTGTCAAAGAGAAATAAATGGTTTTAATGACCAGGTGGGCGTTTCACAAAACTTGTCATCAGTGACAAATGACAGGTTTTGTTATAAGCTACTGAAATCTTTGCTTCTGATTGGTTATCAGCAAATTTTCACTGATTTTTGTTATTTGTCATTGAAAAGGGGCTTTGTGAAACACCCCCCAGCTAGCTACAGTGTTGAACGGAACAAGTGGAAAGTATCCAGAAATAAGAAACCAGCTTGTGTAGAAAAAATGTGCTTCATTACAAAGCATACTTGGCCATCCACTAGGACAGATATAGTCCCCTTATTGAAAACCTCACACATCATTGAATGTGGCCAGGACTAACATTTGGCTATGGTTGAGTAGAACATGAAGACTAAACAAGATAATGAATAAGTCACACTGCCAAACTGACGTTACATCGACCCCAACTGACTCTTTTCAATTTGGGGTTGTATAATTTCTTGTTCAATATGTTGTTGATCTGGATCCGTCGCGTTTGTGTGACTGAGGTTTAAGATATATGCAGGTGTGCTCCTGGAGCTCTCCGCCTCTTCAAAGCCTTCAAACCTTGCAATTAAGAAAGTACCTTTTTTATCATCATTACTAAGTATTTAGCATCACTTTTGCCTGGGAGTGGAAATTTGAATTTCATCATTTTGACTCTACCCCCTTCCCCCTGATATTACTGATTGGGATTGCGATATTCCACTGCTTACAAAGCGCTTCAAGATGCCATCCCTGGTTCGAGCTAAAATGCAATAAGGAACTCACCTGGAGGATAACCCAGTGACCTTCCTTGGCGGCTAGATCCATGTTCTGCTCCGCAACGATCTCCTGACCCTGGCCCAGAGACACGTTGTGGAAGTTGTTGTCGTCGAAGGTGAATCCCAGCTTCTTACCCAAGGCTTCCACATCCTTCAGGGGATCCACACCGGGAGACAGGATGAAGAAGATGGGTGTGGCTGGGTCGGACTCCTCGTAAGACTTGGCAAACTCCACCTGCCGACCCTCCACGTACTTGGAGCCGAGTTTCTCCTCAATGAAGTTCCTGCAAGATTGAAGATGAAGCGATATCAGCTGCTGCCTAAGCCCCACACACTATGTAAATTTTCACAATGTCTTTCTTACTTATAACAGTAAGGAGACTGCAAACTTGCGTTTGATTTGGATCAATCGCAACTCTTTGTAAGACGGGGCCCTAGCTGTTGTGGACTACCTATACCCCCTGTTTTAAGATCTTGTTTTTCTCTGGAGCTGTCTTTATGTCAAGGTTTGGCTGGTATGACTGATGGTATAAATAGACAAACTTACACTATTTTTTTTTACAACTCGGACAATTTAAATATTTATATAATGCTATTGGAAGGAGAGATATAGCATTTGAACCATGGCACGTATAAAGCACAAGGGGGACTACATACCTGACAGCATAACTCATACGATCTGCTCTCAAGGCACGCATCATGCAAAGCTTCTGCAGGGAGGACTTGTTCTTCCATTCCTGGGGGAACTTCTCCTTCTCTGGACACTCACTCTCTACAAACTTCTTCCATCGCTTGGCCGAACCCTCGATGTCTCGGTCCAAGTTGCGGAAATCTTCCATCGCAGAGAGGGACTATGTATATGGGGAATAGAAGAAATCGTCCATCATTTTTATCCGCAGTTTACTATAATTACTGTTTAATTTTGATTGGGCTTCTAAGTACTGAAAGTCAATTGCATGATAATCCTTGGCTTCTTTTGCAGCATTAACATCCGCAATACAGTGACTATAAGATGGTTACCATTACAGCATTATCAGTACTTAAGGAATTCCCTTCCATCAGATATATAGTTACGCAATGTGGGAAAAGAGGAATAGCTGTAGATTAAACTCTTCACCTGAAGATGCAAGCACCCGGTAATGATGCAGTTTTTGACCTCCTAATGAAATTCAGGTGATGATTGAACCACCGCATCACAGCATGCCGACATACACAATGAAGAGGAAATAAAAATCCAGATGATTTAAACCTGTCATAGCTCAATACCAAGTAAAGATGCATTTAAAGCCTGTCTGTACTAGTTTGGCCAGAGGGAATAGACCACCCTGCATGGTCACTGGCAGGTGGTTATCTCATCAAATCAGCTCTCAATTAACATAAGAAAAAGGGGATCATGGGGGACCAACACGCACCGATTAGGCATTGTTTGCTATATAGAGGGCGCAATAACGTAGCTATAGGTAGTACAGTGGGGCTTTAAATGACTTGAAGAGGTTCTTACCTTGATTGCTCCCCATGCAATGTTAGTGAGGAAGTCTACGGGGCTGGACAGCCCAGCGATGATAGGGAAGCGGAGCAGGAAGTCCAGTTCATTCTGGGCAATCTCCTTCTTCATCAGCAGAACCTGAATTTCAAACAGACAAGAAATAGCCTCAATGAATGCTTTAAAAAAAGTTAGGTCAATGAAAATACAGCTTCCGAGTGCGTCGAGGAGGTAGTCAAACATGTTTCATTAGAGGAAGCATCAATTCTTTATTCATCATTTTTTCAAAGGTCTCTGAGAAAGCACGATCCAAGAAAATAAGGGTACTAGCTGCTTTGAAATACTGTTAAATCAAGTAATCTTTTATCAATGGCATCTTCCTACTTAGAAGGCATACTACCGTAAGGGAAGAGTGAATGCAGATGGACGAAAAGATGGAAAAGCTAATATTGAAACAGAAAAAGGTTGCAGCTCTCACAGGGTCGCAAAATGAATAGAGAGATTGCTTAAGTTTTCAAAATATTGATAATGATGCCCCAATTATCAAGAAGCTATGTGATACGGTGTGATGAGGATCAATGGTGATCTTTACACCAACTTCTTCAACACCACGCTGACTAAAGTCATTCCAGGGGGGGTGTTTCACAAAGACTAAGATTAACTTTAAGTTGGACTTAACTATGGCAGGCCATTTATGCCATTGTTTGCTCTCACCATTTACTGGCATCAGTCTCTCAAGAGACGTACAAATCATGGTCACAAATCTACAGAATTTACATTTTTTGATAATTCATTAATGAAGGAAAAAATATTATCTAAAGATCATAATTTGAGAGACCATTGGTGAGAGCAACCAGCGGCATAAATTGCCTGCCATAGTTAAGTCGAACTTAAAGTTAATCTTAGCTTTTGTGAAACACCCCCCAGATGTTCTCCTCTTTATTAATGAACTGACCTGGAATGCAACCTGGGTTGTGAAGATGAGCTTGTCAGCCTCGAAGAGACCTCGAGTGGTGTAGATGAAGACAGAGTATGTGATGCAATCGATGAGACTGTTCACACGTTCCTTCACATCTTCACATGGCTCTGCTCCGGCTATGGACAGACTGAACACAGTGTTGAAAGCCTGGTAAGGAAGAAAATACCAAACAACATTATCAATATTGTCAAATACCATTATTGCTTGTTACTTGGTCTAAAATGAATACTTGTGAAACCAGAGAGTTGAGGGTGCAAAACAGTTTTCACAAATTTGCAAAAATTTCATGCCATGAGATGAATGGATCATAACAGACACAAAACTGAAATTCTCAACAATTCTATAATGGTTTGGTAGGGTTTTACTGTAATATTTGTTGTAAAATGACGGATGCAGAGCCTAACTTTCACACCTATCAGTTTGGTATGCTGTTAGGAAAACTAGAGTATAGAGTGGTGAAGTGTGAAGTCATCAAAAATTTCTTTTTAGAATTTCTCCATTTTTTCTCCATTTTCCGAAAGAACATCAAAAATAATGTCCGAATGTCGAAAACAATTTAATATATTACTTATTGGCTGAGATATGACCATCTGAGTAACTATATGTCCTATGGGAACTACATGTAAGTGTTATAGTGCTCTGGTTCATAACATTAGGAACTCCATAATATTTAAGTCCAAATTAGAGTTAAGTTTGACTTAGAATCTTTGTTAAACACCCCCTGGTTGATAAGATGGACACTGAAGGAGATGTCGACTCACCTTGAGTGAGAACTGATAGATGGGATTAATCTTATTCAGATCATTGAGGATGAAGTACAGGAGAGAAGCCCTAGCTGCAGCAGGACGATACAGCTCTCTAGCCTCGTTGATCTTGACCTCGGTGATCTTTGCCTCTTCCACCTTGACCGAGATCTCAGCGGCGGTTCTCTTGGTGGTCTCCAGGTTCTCCACCAGTGCGGTGTCGCCCAGGAAGTTGCCCTCTGCGGAGGACAAGCGGGAGAGCAGGTTGTCCTCAAGCTCCTTCAGGATGATCTTGAAGTCGTTCTGTTGCTTAGTCAGGTCAGACTGCACACAAAAGAACACAAGGATTAAACAGAATTCATGACCAAATGAACTTCTCATAGCATCTTTAGAAAGGTTAGAAACTTTAGACTGTTGTCCCTAGTCAATTCCTGACTGCTGAAGGTCTCGGGCAGAATTCTTGATGATCTATTTCTCTTGACACGAGTTCTCTGTAAGTTGAAATCTGTCTTTTGTATTTATCAAAACAGTTCTCTCTTTACATTTCTGTACCATAGTCCTTGCATCTGACATTGCTGACTCTTGAGTCTGATTTCGTCCTGTTACTCTGCCAATGAGTAAAACAATATCGGACCAACTAAACACTATCCACATATTTTTCAATCACTGCTTCAGGGGAGTGTTTCACAAAGCCTTTTTTCAATGACAAATGACAAAAATCAGTGAAAAATCTGCTGATAACCAATGATGAAAAGTTTTGTGAAACACCCCCCAGATGTTCAACTTTGAACCTACTGTACCTTGAGTTTCTCTAGATCAGGTCTCTCCTGGGCTACCACATTAGCCAGGAGCTGGTCCTCTAGACCATCCCTGGTCACAGTGAAGTTAATGAGGGTAGTCTGGGCCTGCATCTCAGGCTTGTAATGAGGGTTCCCCAGCTTGGTCTGCAGGATCAGGCGGAAGTCAGGGTTGTACTCCACTTCCTTGTCACCAATCTTGATGTACCTGAAGCAGGGGAATTGTAAAAGGATAAAAAGCAATTTTAGAAGAGAACATTTTTCATGTAAGTGTACCTGTAACACTCATGTTGTGTAAACTAGATATATCATAATGTACAGAAGTACGGCTCATCTTTGTTAGATCTGGGGGGCATTTCACAAAACTTGTCTTCAGTGACAAATAACAGTTTTTGTTATAAGCTACTGAAATCCTTGCTTCTGATTGGTTATCAACAGATTTGTCACTGATTTTTGTCATTTTTCATTGATAAAAGGCTTTGTGAAACAGGTCCCTGATGATAAACATAAATCGCCATTAAAAGGTTTTGTGAAGATTCACTGGAGACTAGAGTGCTATTCTATGCCCTAAAGAACTTTTTTCATCTGTGACTAGCTGATTAATTTTGTTTTTGGTGTGTTCCTCGAGGTACAAGTAGGTTTTGTTGAGGGCCATCAGAAAGTGCAATATTAAACCCAAAAACTTATTTGTCAACATTTCTTAAATTCCATCAATAACATTCTGTTTAGATTACAATGATAAAGCCGACAACAAGGATTAATATATCGTTACTGTTTTTTCTTAAAAGTAACACAACATATTTCTTGAGTTAAGGTAAAATCAATCACGCAGGTGGTACTCCTTACCTTCCTTTCTTGATGGTGTTCCTACCCAGCACTGGATCCAGCACAGGATCAATCGACTCCTCCATGTTCTCAATCAGCACGGTATCACCGGACGAGATGGCGTTCTCTATCGTATCCAAGTAGCCGCGCTGTCCGATACGGATCACGCGCAGATCGTCGCCATACTTCTGCTTGATCCACTTGATCCCCTGGAGCTGTGGGTCGATCATGAGAGGCCAGCGCTGGCAGTTGGACAGGATGGTGGCATTCTCAGTGGACATGCGGTCACTGGGTAGACCTTCGTTGTTCCAGACGGCAATGTCCGCATCGTCTGTCAGCATGCTGAGTACGTCAAGGCCTTCCGTGATGGGAATGGGGTCCTGGATGGGTCAAGATGACAGTAAAGGTTACATTTCAAATTCTTTATCCCAGATGCATTTGTCTTTCAAATATGCACTCCATTAGGGTGGCAAGCTGATGGAATGAATTGCATTTTATACTTCAACTATCTTCCAGTTGTGTTTTGTTTGTAAGTGACCTGAAAAATACATCAAGATTTTTATGTGCGCACAGAGGGGGGGGGGGGGGGGGGGGGGGCAGTGAAAGAGAAAGTATAAGGCCTTGTTCAGAACCGCTGGTATTTTCTAAAGATGACATAAAGTGTAATGTACGTCATATATATGTATCATTCTACACAGAGTTCACTGAATACACGCAGGACCTATAATGCAGGCAGTTGCCATTTATTCACATGTTTTTAAAAAAATTGGCTGTTTACCATCAATGTCATATCTAAATGAGCCTTAGTTGAGTTGGTTTACAAGGCAAAAGGGTGTTCCATGGGCAGTTATCTAAAGAATTTTGAATCACAAACCAAAATCGTAATCCTCCTCTCCTTATACAAATTCTGTTTACACTCATTCACAATGACTTTAATAGAGAACATACCTTCTGCGATTTGAGGAAAGGAAGCCACATGCGGTCTTGGAGGTCTAAACGATAGTTCTTGGTGAAGCAACCGATGTATGACACAAAGGCAGTAATCAGGAGAACATCACCAGCTGTAAAGATACACAATTATTGGTCAATTGATGGTCAGGGATCCAATTAAAATAAAACAGAATAAACCTGTGAGAATTTTTTCATCTCCCAGCCCTCTCTGCTATATCCAATTTGAGACCTACACTAATTGGCAGCTGCTTAATAATGGCCACTTCACATCCAAAAGCTTTAAGATCGTTGCCCACATAGGTTATAGACTGTATATATATTCTCTTTCTACTTGACAATTTTTTTTTTTATGATCGTGTTGATAAAGCACTGGAGTGCATTAATACAACGTATCTGCCTTTAATGCCCACTGACATTCTCCTCCCATAAGCATGCAAATAAGAGACAAAAATCTACCGCTATGACCATTCTTCCATTTCAGCGCTCTTTCTCCAAAAATCCCAAAAGTAAATCTGTACATAAAGGTTAACCAATCTACAGAGACTTGTTTAACTTGTCTGTACAGAGGGGGTGTTTCACAAAGATTCTAAGTTGAACTTAACTCTAAGTTGGACTTAAACATTATGGAGAGCCATTTGCAGCCTTAAAATAAAATATATTCAAAAGCAAAAATTCAAATATTTTTGACTTTTCATAAATTCCACATCAAGAACATGAAATCTCCTTGAAATAAAAAATATGAATGATTTGAATGAACAATTTATGCCTTTTAAAACAACTTTTCCAAATATTTTCAAAGATGCAAACGGCTTTCTATAATTATTAAGTCAAACTTAGCGATAAGTTCAACTTAGGATCTTTGTGAAACACCCCCCTGGTAGGACTGTAGCTGGATACTTACGCAAAGTCTTTTCCTGAATCTTGAAGTTAGCCACCGCCTCGCCCCATCTGACGTTCTCAGAGGCCAGACCTCCCACCAGCCTGTTGGCCAGGGTGATGGTGCGTGAGGTGGATTCGGCTTCCTGCTGGCACTTGAGCTTGTCAGAGGTAGCCTTCTCAAAGGAAGCAGTCAGTTCTGCAAGATTGGCATCCAGTTCCTGTCAAATAAAAATTTCATAATACAGTCAAACCAGCTTTAGTGACCACCTGTCTACAAAGACCACCTGTCTACAAAAGCCACATTTGTTGTTTCCCTTGCAAATGGTTTCTCATTGAATCATGTACTAAAGGAACCTTTCTACAAAGGCCACTTTTTGTGTTTCCCTTGGGCGGTCGCTATAGACAGGTTTGACTGTAACAGATGAAGCTCATTATCTATAACACACCCACTTGATCCATCATGACATGAAATTCAAGGTCTCATCTTTTTCTTTTTTTCCTTCAATTTCAAGTAGAGAAGCATTCTTCAGGACCTTCTCCAATACACAAGGCATACCAGAGGCTGCATGCACAGCATTAGAGAAACATTTCTAAGCTGTCTCAGGGTTGTTTACTTGTATTGGAGCTTTGTATCCTTAAGAAAAGGCACTTTATACATCCAATCCATCAACCTTGCACATTAAGAACCCACTGCACTATTTGTATAAGAGTAGGGGGAAACCCCTGTGTAGTGGTCCACCTGCACGCCCCAACCAGGCCGAGTATATACTGGATCTGCAAGAATCTTCAGTATTGAAGGAGGCAGATTATCTTGAAGAAGAAGAAGAAGAGGAATCCCTAACAAGTTTTTTGAAGATAAGGAACTTCTAATACTTACAGCAATCTTGGCTTTGATGATAACCAGCTTATCCTGGGCTGCCTTCAATTCATCGTTGGCCTTCTGCAGGGCAATCCTCTTGGGTTCCACATCACAGTAGACGTTGTAGAACTTGACAATGTTGACGACCCACGAGCACAATCCACCGGCAGCGAGAGACTTGACCTTGATGAACTCTGGCTCAAACTCAGGATCGTTGAGGTATTCCTTGATGGCCTTCTGGCAGTTCTCATGGATGTTCTCCTTGTCGTAATTGATGAGGGCATCCAAGAAAGCATCAACCTGGATATCAAAAGAACATCATTTATAGATGCTTATTTTATCTGACTGCTAAGAAAAAAATTATGTGCTTTAGATAATAATAATAATAACAATAATAATAATAATAATAATAGTTTGTTCTTTTATAGCGCATTTTCAGGACCGCAGGCTCTTTCGAAGAGCTTTACAGATATATCATTACCCCGGTCATCGGATTCAAGTTTACCCGCACACAATGTGCACATTCTCCACTGCCTGGGGAGCATTCCAGGCAGGCGTCAGTTTTACAAGCAAGCAGTGGACTTATGGCTTTGACTTCTATCCGAGGGCTTGGTAATTAGGAATGCCATACTAAATGGAAGGAGTGCATCCACTTGGTTTCGAACCTAGAACCTCATGGTTACGAGACTAGTGCTTATCACTGACACACCACTGAGCCAGCAAGCCTCTTCGAGACAGAGGGAGAGAGAAAAATGTTATTATTATTATTATTATTATTATTGATTTATTTTGTGGGGGGGGGGGAGTGGGAGGTATAGGAGTAGATTATTAAATCTTACCTTGTTCATAACAATTTTGGCTGCTTTCCAGCTCCTGTCCTTAGGTACCTTGCCGTTAGGTGCAAGAAGAACCATAACAGCAGCCGCCACCTTCAATACAGCAGGGGGTGGTGAACCAAAGGACTTCAACTCTGTTATGTTAGTCTGTCAGAAGAGTCACAAAAGATCAAAACAAATGTTTAAAGACCGTCAATACTACTGGGCCAGAAGGGATTAGACCACACAGCGAGGTCACTGACAGGTGGCTATCTCATCAACTCAGCTCTCAACTAACATAAGAAAAAAGAGGATCATGGGGGACCAACAGGCACCGATTGGGGAAGTTTTCTATATAGAGGGAGCAAGTAGCTACAAGTAGGACAGTGGGGCTTTAAATGACAAGAACTTTGCTCATTCACACTACATCAATGGAAATGAACCAAAAAGAAAAGACATTAAAGAAAGTGCCCTATTTCCCAATCAGCCTATTTTGTTTGATGCATTGTTAATCATATTTTTTTCTAAAACTCAACATGCATCGATGAGTCTCCCATTTCAAGGGGTATTCTTTTCCAGAATGCCTTTCAAAACCTAGGAGATAAAGAAGTGAAAGTTTTCTCTTTTTTTAAACGTTTTTTAAATTATTTTTGTTTATTAATGAATAAAAAAAAATGTATTTTGTTTGTTTAAATGGAAAATAAATGCATAAAATCAAGTTATTCCAAAATTCTCGCTCGTGCTAACCATGGATGATTATGAGGTGAAAAAGATATCAATGGAATGATGACGTTGAAACACATGTATTAAAGAATTAAAAACTGAGAAATATCAGCCAAAAGAGGGCGGGGAAAAAAAACAAAAAACATTCAAATCTGAAAAATATCGGCGCAAAGAGGGCGACAAAAAAAAAGTTTAATTTTTTTTTTTTTACATTCCGACCGACCGACCCATGTTTTGGCACCCAAAGGGCAATACAACAAGTTTTTATTTTAGGCCTTATGATACATACCTTATTGAGAGTATTAAGAGCTTCTTGAGCAGCTAAGAGAGCTGGTTCAGCCTTGGCCAGATCCTCTGTACAGTCTTTGGCCTTCTTGGACACCTCCTCATTGATGACAGCGACCTTCTTCTCTTCGTCATCGGCTATGGCCTTCTCCTTGGATACTTTCTCAGTCTCCACACCCACCACCTGGATGAGTTTGTCTGCATCCTCGTTCTTCTGGGCCAACTCGACCTCCTGAGAGGCTAGCTTGGCCTTCAGGTCATCCACCTGCACAGAGCAATTAACGGAAAAGAGAATAAAATGAATGTCAAGCTTGGGATATCACTTTTAAAGCCCATCTGCACTAGTTTGACCAGGCGGGATTAGACCTCCCTGCAAGGTCACTGACAGGTGGTTATCTCCTCATATCAGCTCTCAATTAACAATAAGAAAAAGGGGTCCATGGGGGACCAACGGTCACCGATTAGGTATTGATTGCTATGTAGAGGGCGCAAGTAGCTATAAGTAGTGCAATGGGGCTTTAACAAAAAATCTCTATTGCCTTCATTCTGATGTTTTGGGGGATTTTAAAACCACTAAGAAAATATTTAAACTACCGTAATAGTTCGCTGTATGATATATCAAATTCACAGATCCAAATCCAAGCATTTCAGAACTATGCGGTAAAATTGCAAACTAAGAATTGCTCTCACATAACCCCTGTCTTAAAGCATTTAATTAGGCTCTCAGTCCAAATCACACATAAATGGCAAAATATTTTTACTGACCTATCAGTGCCTTAATTTAATGGCCCCAGAATATTGAAGTGAGTCCTTGATAAAGTATGCATCCTAACCCAATCTGAGATCAGCTCGGAAAAACTTCTTGAAGTGTCCAGTTCTTAAGAGTTTTACAGGGAGTGGTTATTTACTTATACTGCCCCAGCACTTTGGAACACAATCTAAAGCTAGGGTAATCATTTCCAAAGCTCTTTGGAAGCACTTAGAGATGTTATTTCATAACGTATTATGCACTATACAAGAACTGAATATTATTATTATTATTAATATTATTATCTTATCTCATATGAAGGAAACATCCAAAAGTTAAGTTGAGACTCTCTTGGCTATAGGCTTTTTATACAGCATTTTGACCAAATAACAGTCTGGCATTTACAGCACATATTTCTCCCCTTTTATATCTTTCTTCCTAAGCGCCTAGTAACGCTATGGCGGTGATATGTGCTACGAGAGTACTGTAGTATTATCAATTTATTCTTTTATTATTATTTATAGAGATGCGCACGTACCTGTTGTGCAGTGCTCTGCAGTTTGGTGAGACCATTTTCCAGACGCTCCATCTTGGCGGTTAGCTCTTTGGATTTCATGGCCAGTAAGGACTCGTAAAGCTTGATCTGTTCCAGAAAACTTTTGGGTGTGGTGTAGTTGTAACGTCTTTCGTTGGTCAGGTACTGCTTACTACTCTCGTTGACACTCACGTGAACAAAAGACATGAATTCAGCAATGGAGCCTTTAACGTCACCCTGTGTATAGACAAAAATATTATCATTAAGTATCTGGTGTGACCTATGCATGGGAGGGAAAAACAGACTTAATTTCTGTAACCCTTCGGTTGCTCCCTACTGATATTGGGATGTGCAGGTGGCCCACCACACCCAGTGTTTCTTCTCGCTCTTACTCAAATCGTGCAGTAGATTAATAAAGATAAAGACCAGTTATGGTCATGCAATTGCATTGTGAAAGAAACATTGTGAAATCGATCAGAAAAGGTTGATCTAGCATAGATGTACTGCAAGGTTCTGGAATCATCAAAATGATAAGAAATTTGGCCCAGTCTTCATAAAAGTTACAAGCACTGTACACAGAAAGATGTATATTGGACTACGCACACACCTGCGCGACACGTGCGTTTTTATCTCTCACACACCAATAGATAAACTAATTTACCAAATATATCAATTAGTAGACGGTTTCCCGGCAAAATTGTTATCATCATGTATTATTCAAAACATATTCTTTCAAATGATTGTTAATAAGAGCTTCCATTTCATTTTTTGAAATTGGGGAATTTCCAATACTGGTCTTTACCTTTGAGAAACGAACAGAGAAAGTCTTTCTTGGGAGGCACATTATATCTACAGAAGTAGTACGTCTTTTGGAAAGGGTGGTTCTGTTTTTTCCATTTCTACATTTGAAATTACCCTTACAATTGAAAACTATGCTGTCATATAGTGAGAGAGTTAAAAATCTAGCAAACGCTGCTTGAATAGGGATTCTCTGTCCAATGTACCAATAAATATCTCCTCAAAACTGTTATGTAGACTATTATCATAGAGAATAGCTTACAAAGTGTACAAATTACATTCGAAAAAACCCTAGCATTCTATTGGTTAATGGTTGAGGAAGATGAAGAAAAATAAGAATAACTTTTTAATTTTAAAGCAAGTGCATATGGGTGCAACTAGCCTACTCATATATTACTCATTGAGCGTATATTAAAACTTGAAACATCTCTTCCGAGAAGTAATACTTATATCCCACATCTTGAATACAGTATCATGACGTGGAACCCCTAAAGATTCATTTAGATATGAATCTGCAAAAAATGCCTTGATTTTCTACTGATTTGTTTGAATATCTTCTGATGTGTTTGTAAAAATATGTGAAATAAAATTTAATTTAATCTAAATGAATTGGCAACTAAGTCCTGAGCATATTCACCAAGCTCTGTGTTATGAGATACAGAACTCTGAAGCGTATTATGCCGTACATCATCATTTAAAAAAGATATTTAAAAAAATGTGTGATTTTGCAGAGTCATTTCTGAACATGGCTTTACACACAGGGCAAAATATTTATTGCCGTTTGGCAATGGCAAACCACATGGGGCACTAACCTTGAGCAGTTCGACCTCATCCAAGAACCTCAAACTGACAGACACCAAGGCTTCCTGTGGCCATTCATGGAACCAATCAATGGAGGTACAGTTTACCACGGCAGGGAACTTACGACTCCTGACTCTCAGGGTAGTACCCACAGGAGAGAAACACAGCACAGTCTGTGTGGAGGAAAGAATAGCAGAATGATACCATGATGAAAGATTTATATATCGAGGGGTCAGTGACACAAAGACGTAACTCCATTTTGGCCATTTTGAGAAAAAGTGGTTTATGTGTCACTGAGCACTTGGGCCTTAAGGAGTTAAGCCTATATTTCACTAGCCATCGACTTAAATGGGGTGTTGGGTGGAGTTCAGGCTTTGTGTTGTCTGGAAAGCCCACATTTTTCTGAACATTTTGATAAAATATGGAGTTACGTCTTTGTGTCACTGAACCCTCGATATGTTCTCTGTAACAACAGGAAGGTGTGGTGATGTAAGGGGTGTAATCATGAAATGAATTACAGTAAGGTAACAAAAGTCATCACCAGCTCTTTTTATCTTTATTATCTTCATTACAAAATGAAGCATTGTCGTTATATCATAATCAGGAATATTGTAAATTAATGAAAAACTCTCTTTCACCCAGTTACTATCATCAAAGAATCATCACCACCAGCCTCAATCTCTCACTCCTCATGCTCATCATCATCATCATCATCATCCTCAAAGTCATGATCAATGTCGATCATGAGAGTAATAAATACAGCATTTATAGTAAGCCCCCCATCCATTTAGTAAACAGTTAAGAGCATCATCATCATCATCGTCGTCGTCGTCATAAATCATCACCACTCGATTTTCACCTTTAGATTTCTCCTCAGCCGATCAATAAAGAATTTCCAGCAGTTTTCTCTGGTATCCTGGAGTCCCTGTCCCTTGACCTCATTCCTCACACCTCCGATGATGTTCTCAACTTCATCATCCGCAAAGAGGTCTGGGATCTCTCCGGAGGCCAGGAGATCGTTGATCAGGACCAGGAACTTCTCATCGGAGACCTGGGCGTCGGTCATCAGGAAGGTGGTGCCAATATTTTTAAGACCAGCTTTCATACAGACGGCTGCAAGATCAAGCTGCCAAATAAAATGGGGGTAAATTTAGCACAGAAATTAATAACCAAGTAAATCAATAGAAAAGTCCAGTTATTCATTGTTATTGTTCTTATGGTTACACCAATATTCCATATGTTTTATGTTTACATGCATTTTAAAATCCATTCAAGATCCTGATATATTCACTGGTAGTAAATTTCTAAAATATTTCATACTGTATCTTATGATTTTTCAAGTAAAAGTTTCTTGTGTTCAATGAAAGAAAACATACACATACAAATGGCACTGTTCAATATATTTACATTCCTTCACCCTTTTGCTAAGCCTATTCTATATAATATATGAGATGAAGGTGCCAAATGCACCTGAAATGAAATGCTCAAGAGGCACTAGTGCAAAAAAAAAAAATTAAATTCACCTCTGCTACACAAGAGAAATAGATAAACAAATAAAAAATTCAAATTCAAAGTTTATTCAACATTCTTCATAAAAACATTTAAAACATACAAATACAGTAATAAAAAAACAAGAAAGAGATAACAATGGCAATTTATAAGAGCATTTGGGATAGGCAGAAAGGAGGGATTCCTTATATAAAAGCCTACCCCTAAAAAAAAAAAAAAAAATCTAGACTATCCATCTTCTTCTTACCTTGAGATCAGCAATACCGTAGCCTTTACGCAGGGTGATCTGGAACACTTCAAGACTGCTGATGTAAGAAGCCAGACGGGCCAACGACTGTTTACCACTACCACCAACACCAACAAGAAGGGCATTACCGCGAGGTGATTCAAGGATACGGTTGATACGACACCTACAACAGAAATGATAGGGATCATTAAGAGCGGTACAGATACAGGGCAAATTGGCAACTTATCTACTTTTCATTTCTGTTTTCAAAAGACAAGAAGTGAACGATTTGTGCATACGCACACGTGTATAGCCATTTTCATTGTTTACAGCCCTCCTCCACATATAATCCTACAAACAGACACATTGTCACGCTCAATAAATCTCTGGATTCAAACTTTCATTTTCCGATCATGTTTATAACTACCTTTCTCACCGCCCCCCCCCCCCCATTCCTTTCTTTTTTAAAGATTGGGAATCCAGATACTAGGGATTCATGAAATGATCTTGAAGGTATAACAAACACAGATCTAGAATGTGACGCATGATCACACAGACCAAAATGGTGATCTGACACATCCGATCAACATTTGCCCGAGACTTTATTTCATCAAAGATAAATGTTTAGGGTTGGGGTTGTGATTGGGTTTCTAAATTAGGTTTAGAGCTGGGATAAGGGTTGAAGTTAGGAATGCCCAAGAACAAGAAGCTTGCTTACACATGCTGCATGGCGTCTTCAAACAGCACCAGGTTCATGACTGCGTTGATCTCATTGTAGGTGTCCAAGGCCTCAACAAGGATCTTGTTCAGCTCTGGCCAGGTAGGAACGGCCATGTACTTGGGTTCTCCAATACCGGTAGCAAAATGGCAGTGAATGTTGGGCTTGGCCTTCAGGGCTTCTTCATCAACATCCTGAAGGAAAGACAAGACAGCAAGAATTTTTCTTAGACTTACTGTTAACTGTTATTACAGTAGTGTATATTGAGTGTGCGTTTCACATCAATTTCAAGAACTGTAAGACAATAATACAATGAAACCTGCCTCAGTCACCACTTGTATCGAACGATCACCTGTCTATGAAGACAACATTTTCTGTGTCTTTGTAAACTGTTTCTCATTGAAACATATATAGGAAGACACCTACACATAAAGACCACCAGGTTTCACTGTTCCTTAATTTCCCAAGTCATCTTTCATCTCACCCACACAATTATTTCTAGTCATTGGACACATTGTAATTATTTTCAATGTTCAAGGTGTCATATGAGTCGAAGACTTTGCTAGAACTTAATAATTCCATGACTTTTGTTCATCAGTATCTATATGTAATGTCCTTTTTTTCGATTCATTTGACTGACAATATTTGCCATATTCATCTCAAGGTACTCCTTGGCATATTCAGTGACGACCTTTTCATCCTCATCGTCTCAATTAAATTCAAATGATTTACGCTTTTTGCAATATTCACCTCAAAGTACTTCTTGGCAAATTCAAACGCGAGCCTCTCAAAACCCTCAATGTCCTGATCGTTGATCATCTTATCTCCGTACACCCTCTGGCACTCGTGCGTCCACAGGCGAGCAAGGTCTATAGGTGCCTTCAGCAAGTCAGGCCCGGAGTATAGGAGTCCCTGCAGATAGATGGAAGAAAGTCATTGACAGCATAGGAGTTTGTTAATGGACCTTTTTTTTCAGAGACACACTAATATTGTTCAAGTAATCTGGTCTGCTCCCTTTGGCTTCGACACAATTTCACTTTTTATATGGTTTTAACTGTTAAAGCTACATGGGTAAAATGTGAGAGAGAAAAAAATGCATACAGGCATCAAATCTTATGCAAAAATCACAAGATTCATGGATATGATGATTTTTGTGAAACTAAGAAATTGATTGGTCGAGTACCGTATGCGTCGGCCAATAGGCCTGGTGCATCAGCCGAACCAGCGGCCGAACCAGCGGCCTTGGTGATTGGTCGATCACCGTGTGCGTCGACCAATAGGCATTGGGCGTTATTGTTCCAATTATCGATCAAATTTTTAGACCGCTTTACGGTCCTCCCGTAAAGTATAAAAGACCCTTGCTTACAACAGTTTTTATCACCTGACGAAGTATTGCAGTAGCATACGAAACGTCGTGATCTTTTAGATTCCTTATTGACCACATTGCGAGACAAACGAATATCACTAGCGATATTATTTTCGATAAGAAATTGTTGTCCAGTACCCATAATATGGTTCTTCAATAATTTGAGTATTAACTCTGTATTTCTACCAATATAACCGTCCCTTCAATAAACATAAATAATAATAGGATTGGATTTGATTCTCTCACTCTCTCTTTATTTCATTTCATTTGGTTTTGAATTCAGCTACTGGATGAGATGCAACTCCAAATAAATTGCAACTGTAGTTTGAATACATAATGCTGTAAGCTGTAACTTGATGTGGTGGGGGTTATTTTACCTGACTGCTAAGAAAGCATAAATGCCTGTTAGTAAGCAACCAGAGGACCAACAGCGTGAGGTCCTCTCTGAGGGACCTGGTAATGAGGATTAATGCCTTACTAAAGGGCACTAGCGCATCGACTTGGTTTCGAACCCGGGTCGCCGGATTACGAGACCACTGCTCTACCAACTGAGCTATCGCGCCTCCTCTAAAGCTAATGTCTGACGCCCCAAGACTTACCTGGAAGACATTGGACAAGTCCCTCAGGTTGAAGACATAATGGAACTTGACGGCGGTAGGCAGGAAGGACTGGGCCACTTTCTTGTGTAGGTCAAGGGTCGCTGATACCACGGTCATGGAGAGCTTCTGGAGGGCGTTGGACACGCTTATGTTTGCCAGATGCTGGCTCAAGATGCTGTTATAGATCGTAGCCAGGGCATCCTGGCCAGGGAAACTCAGCGCAAACACGCAGAAGTGACGCTGTCAAGAGAACAGAGGTCAAAGGTCACTGGTTTAAATTCACGTATGATATGTTAAATAAAATTTGAACAAATATCTATCTCAACTTGATATGGTGAACTTACTTTGGAATGTATATTAGGAAAGCTTCATATCTTTGTTGTGAAATTTTGCGAGAAATCACATGTACAGAGACTGAATTGTAAATTTAGTCCTTAATCTACAAGCTTACATTCAAGGTGATAAAATATCTTGACATGGTGAACTTACTTTGAAAAGTATTGAAGGAAAGCTTCATATCTTTTTTGTTATTTTTCAAGAAATCATGTGTAAAGAGAAAGCATTGTGGTTTCACTTCCTAATCTACAAGTTCACATTCAAGATGATAAAATATCTCATTGTTCATTTCAAGAAGTCTTATATCTCTAAGCTTCACCCAGAGCCATCTACACACAGAGTTTGGCCAACCCGGCTCAAGTTGGACACAATAGGCGACTACTGCTTTGTTGGGCAAGCATAAAACAAAAGAATATATGCCAGGTTGTGACCCAGTGAAACCAAGTTGGCCAAACTCTGTGTACAGATGGCTCTGGGTTCACCCAAGTGCAAGTGCCCCAAAGGCATCCCACAGGAGGGTTCTGCCCCAATGTCTCAATGCTCCGTTCCAATGGTCAGACCATGGATGTGCTCCTACCTGTAACCTGGAGTTGATGGTGAAGCTACCAGACGTGGGGTTCATGCAGGACACATACTGGCACTTGTGGATCTCCTTGAGGGTGAGCTTGGTGCGGTCGTACCAATGGTGGTAGTCCATGTGCTGACGGATCATGGTGTGGGGCTGCACTGTACCATATGTATCAACCTGTAGAAAAAACAACAGAGATGTCAAAGGTCATCTCGAATTCTGATAGTGAAACTCAATTTTTAGAACATTACGTCTCAATCTCAAATTGTAATTATGAGTTGTTGATTGTGTCCAAAACGATATTCCCATATATCACGAGGTTACTTGTACTTTTACAGACACAGTAAAAAAAATTACTGCACAACAAAGTCACAATAAAAACATTGGCAAGATTATGCGCATGTTCAACAAGGTACATCGTATATCAGTCCTTTGTTTCTGACAAATTTCCTTACCTATAAATTCCTTGGCTTTCATTCCTTTGCTATAAATTTGTTCAGCAAGTAAGGCTATTAACATTTTAGGAAAGGTTGTTTGAATCATGAACATATAATAAGATGCAAATTTCCAATGAAACATCTCAGATATCTACAAGTTGAAAAATCACTTATTTTTAAAATAAATTCTTTGAACTGACATAGAAACTGGACCATTAAAACTCGGTAGTTTATATAAATCTTCAGTATGATTCTATAATTTCACTCTCAATTATTGAATGCAGTACTTCTTAGCAGCTCTGCTATGGTAATACCAATGGATACAGTAGAAGGGTGTTTTGTTTACATACCTCAGGCATGTTCATATCGTCGATGAAGTAGATAAGTTTCTTGGTTCCAGGGGGACCATAGTTCCTACCAGCCTTCTTCTCAAGAGGTTTCTCCAACACACCTGTTAAAACATTCAAAGGAACGATAAAGTATGGCTTACAGAGATTTCAATTACATCTTTCAAAATATAGGGTTGATTGCATGGCTGTGCATCATTGTATAAGTCCATCCTATTCACTATTCAATGAATACAGTTCCAATTGTTTCACTGCTAGTGGAGGTGTCATGGTATAGTGGTTCATTCACTTGACTCTCAAATCATATATACCAGGTTGAGGGGTCAAATCCCAGCCCAGCACTAATGTCATTTGGCAAGACGTTAGTTAATCCGCATTTGCCACTCTCCACCCAGGTGTAAATGGGGACCTGGCAATTGTTGGGGTAATGATAATGGCAGGGCCCTCAGTAAGAACAGCATTGATGCTGATGAGGCTTCTCTGTATAAACCAAATTATCACTAGTAGTATAGTAGTAGTAGTAGTAATCTTGAAACAAAAATAAAAATAAAAAGAGAAAGAGAGAGAGAGAGAGAGAGAGAAACCCATTGAATGGAAATTAGAAAGGGAATATAATTGCTGAAAATAAAGACCTGCTATTTATAGTCTGCAATAATAAATAACATAGAGCAATCACAAGCAAGTTCGCTACCTTCATGACCAAATTACTTACGCTGCAACATGTCTGAGGTGGTGTAGTAGTTGAAAGGTACATTGGCCACCATGCTCTCCTCGCCAAGGTGGGCTAGCTTGTCTCCGACCAACACACTCTTGCCAAGACCAGCATTTCCAACCAGCATGACTGGACGTCCTCTCTCCATCAACATATCCATGAAGTAACGGACCCTAGTTGTCTCGTTGGTGTGTACCAAAACAGCCTGGTGAGGGCAAGAAGGGCGTCACAATATGAAGATGTTAACAGAAGGACTTTCTTCATTTTTATAGAGCAGTTACATCTTCACTATTGTAGTGTCATTTTATGCATGCAGTATCATTTACAACACCAGGGAGGTGTTTCACAAAGATCCTAAGTTGGACGTAACAATTATGGAAAGTTATTTTAAAAGGTATAAAATATGGATTCAAATCATTCATATTTTCTATTATCAAGGAGATTTAATGTTCTTGTAAGAAGGGGCCCAGATAGATTTTAATCCATAAATATTTCATGGTAATGAGATTAGGGGAACTACAGGCACGATTCTGAACAAGTATTACAGGTAGATATGCAGTGTGTATTATATCAATCTCTTCATGATCATTCAATAGGTCTTTCAAATATCAATTTTGTTTTATGGCTTGGGTGTATGAATGCATACCACTAAAGAAATGGCTAACAGATAATTCTTAGAGAGCCCTATTTGATCTAGTTTTATATCAACAAAAGAGATTATAGATACTTCACAAAATATTACCTATGTCAGCCATCATATTATCATTAGAACCTATTTTAAAAAGAACTTTGCTAGAAATCTATCACAGAAATCATCACTTTTTCCACATTATATCACTTGATTATAGATCTGACACAGAATTGTGCAAACGATCAGAGACAGGAATTCTACAATGCTAACAGTGAATAACCAACTAATTTTCTAATACAGTATTATTAAACTGATACTTTTAGTACACAAATATAATAGACATAGACTAACATATAAATAATCTACATCTTATTGTTGTAGTGCAATATGTATATATATTGAAATGGTGACAAAATAAACCATGACTACAAAGACATTCCTTTTTAATTCTCCCTGTTAGTCTGTAGCTTTAATGTGTTATTCATGGTAGATGTAATGTAATTGCCTTAATTTGAATTTGTAATGTTTTGCCCTAAAATTACTTGTATTCTATTGTATCTATATGTATTGACTAGATGTATCAGTGCTTATGTATTTTGAATTAATTGTAGGTTGATTAGTATATGTTAATTGTAGTTTGTAAATATGATATTGAATGTATTATTATCTAAGTATTGCCAACTTTGTAAAGCGCTTAGAAACATTGTAATAAGCGCTATAGAAATATAATGTATTTTTAGTGTACACTGAAGGCTGTGAAATCATAAAGATACCAATTTGAAAAAGAAGGGGAAATGTGTTTTACTTAGAATTATCATGCAGATCTGTTCTTTTTTCTCTTTTTCCATAGTACATTCAACTGAAAATAAACTGTGCATGAACCATTCAGCATGAGTTCACATTAGGTGCAGGTTTGGTGTTGGCTGATATCATTATTACATCTAGAACTTAAAATCTACAACATTATTGGCATGGTGTTTGTGGAATCATTCTAAAGTGTCAAAACTAGTGTCAAACATTGTCCTAATTATTGAGTGCTTATTGGTAGTTTTCCACATTGAAATACATGAGAGAAGCTATGCATAAAATCTCCCAGTGTGATACGTTCTACATACTCCCACATTCACTATGACTATGTATGGGTACATATCTGGTTATATATTTGTGTGTTGACTAGAGACTGTGTATATAGAGACTCTAAAATATACATTACTTTGATACTTGTTATTTTTGAAACTCCTTTTTTCTTCAATTAATAAGAAAAGGAAAGAATACATGAATGAGATAAAAAAAATGAATTAAATGACAAATTTACTTCAAAGGATATAAAATGTGAGCAAGTTGTAACTGTACATTATTTCACTTTCATTATTTGAATGTGCTGGGTCTGCCTGTTCTTTTGAATGCTAACGAGTCTAGAGAGACTGAATGAAACAGAAGCATTTTTAAACATCTATGCTTGATCAATTGTGTATAAATGTCTCCACATTCCTTAAATAACATAACTACTTAATGGAATTTTGATCTGGATATACAACCAATTGGATTTTGTGTATTTGAAAATGGATATAATGTGTTTGATATAAAGATGGATAATAGAAGCTACAAATGTAAGTTTTATAAAGTAGAAATCCAGGAAATGTTATTCTAACAGGGGGACTTAATTTTTCTTTGGTCAACAACTATCCTTCACATAGAGTCCTACTTTATCTCAAACATATTTTGTTTATAAATGGGAATATTAGCATAAAAAGTGATATGATTCAATGGATAACCTGGTAGTTTAATTAAGAAATCTCTTACATTTTGTACATTTTCTGTATATATACATATGAAATATTGTATCAAAATATATATTGCTCATGAAAATGTATGATGAAAAAAAAAGATGCAGAAACCAATAAATCAAATCAAATCAAATTTCTTATAATTATCAGAAGCCTTGCTTGATGAAAGTTAACAGTTATAAATCCAATTTGGATTGTTACCTGCAAGGGAATGTCTGGGTCCAGCTCGAAGGCCGGCACCCTTTCGCTCCAGGGAAGGAACTTCTTGGACTCCTGGTCGATGTAGTAGTCAAAGACAGTGCCCTGGTTGGGGAACTTGATGGTCTTGAACTCAGTGATCCACCACTTGCTGAACTCTGCACGATAGTCCACAAGCTATGGGTGTGGAAGAGTTAGAGAGAGAGAGAGAGAGAAAGAGGGGATACATGTTATAAACAGTTCTGAAGGATTTTTCTAAAGGATATGCTCACCTCTCCCGAGACTTAAAGAGTCAAAGGGTAAGACACGTAAAGAGCAAAAAAAGAAATAATGACAAGAGCTTTAGAAAGAGTATCACAGAAGATCAGAAAGACCTATCACTAAAGGAACTTATGGTGCAATAATATAATTTTGATTGAATAATGAACTCGAAAGTATTATCCTCATGGTATATCACATGGTATCCATAACTTACATCAACACCACCATTGCCTTTTAATACATGTTTTGAAAAGAAATACTTGTTACAGGAAGAAACTAGATGGAATTTGACTGCGCGCAGTCGAAAATGATGCCTCCATCATAGAGCAATTTTACAAACCAAAACAGAAGAAATTTTTCAAATTCAAGTTCAATTGTAATCCATTAACAGGTTCTCAGAATATCGTGATTACAAGCAATTTCTCATATACATATATGACCCTTTGATCTTTGACCTCATGACCCTAAAATCTACTCAGTTCATTGGCTCGGCAAGATGTCCTGAGTTAAATAGTAATTCATCTGTCAGATCTAATGAGAATGCATTCACAAGCTATTTTTGCATACATAGTGAGCCCATGACCTTTGACCTTATGAACCAAGAATCTACTCAGTTCATTGGCTCTGCAAGTAACATACATGACCTAATTTTGGCAGCAATCCATCAATCGGTTCTTGCGATAACGCGATCACAATCTGTTTTTGCATACATAATGTGCGCTCACGCTGTGGCCTTTGACCTTTGACCTATTGACCCCAAAATCTAATCAGTTCATCGGCTCTGCAAGTAACATACATAACCTAAGTTTGGCAGCAATCCATCAATCGGTTCTTGAGATAATGCGATCACGAGCTGTTTTTGCATACATAATGAGCCCTGTGACCTTTGACCTTTAACCTCATGACCCCAAAATCTAATCAGTTCATTGGCTCTGCAAGATACATGCATGACCAAAGTTTGGCAGGAATCCATTAATTGGTTCTTCAGATAACGCGATCACGAGCTGTTTTTGCATACATAATGAGCCCTGTGACCTTTGACCTTTAACCTCGTGACCCCAAAATCTAATCAGTTCATTGGCTCTGCAAGATACATACATGACCAAAGTTTGGCAGGAATCCATCAATTGGTTCTTCAGATAACGCGATCACGAGCTTTTTTTTGCATACAAAATGAGCCCTGTGACCTTTGACCTCGTGACCCCAAAATCTAATCAGTTCATCGGCTCTGCAAGATACATACATGAATAAAGTTTGGCAGGAATCCATCGCTCGGTTCTTCAGATAACGCGATCACGAGAACGGGACGTACAGACGTACATACAGACGTACGTACGTACGTACGGACGGACAACCCGAAAACATAATGCCTCCGGCTACTTCGTAACAGAGGCATAAAAATATCATGTGATCCTTAAAGACGAGTGATCTTTCTAAACACATGGTTAGTAAAGCAAGGTTGACTGTGTATTGTCAGTCTAGAGCCAGAAGGGTGTTAACTCTAATTTTAAAGACCCTATCCGATTAAAATACAACTTGATATAAATGGAAAACTGAATAATGTAGAATGCAAATATAAAGGAATAACAAGTATTTACCCTTTCATTATTGCACAAAAGCAATTAAAACCGTATTTCCTGCACCCCTCCAAATTCAGGTCAACAGGGGTCAAATTTGCTGAAGTTACAGTGACGACATAACATGTGGACCCCATTGATTCACCTATTTAGCTGAGGCGATGAGCCATGCTTAATTAATGCAAAGTCATTTTCAATATGCATATTCCACATAAGATGATGTATTCAAGTCGATAGCAAGTTTTTAGTCGACAACTTCTGATTTTCAAAGTTTGGGATTTTGAGTTTTCAGAGAGCTGATACCCCTCTGACAGACACTAAAATGGCATATAATTGATATTCAGCTTTCCGTCGATATATAATTTGTCCATTTCATTTTTCATTTCGGATACAGTCTTTAACATGGAGCAAATGTTCTTCTGGCTCTAAACAAATCAATCAGTATAACGTACCTGATCTTGGAACATGGAGCCTCCAAAGGCCCAGATGCTGGCAAAGACAAAGTAGAGTTCATAGAGTTCCTTGGGGCAGTCTACTGGTGTGTTCTCTGGTGTGAGCAGACATTCAAGCAGGTAACACAACATCTGAACCATACTCTGCTCTGTGGGGTTAAAAACGAATTAAACAGAAAAGGTTGAAAAATAAAATAAAACAAACTCCAAACAAAAAAGTTGTGAGTCAATGAAGTGGCCAAAAGTGGCCCCTCTATCATCCTCTCTATAGTCTTCAATGATGTTCTAACATCAGTACTCTGCCTTCTTTAATTAGGCAGATACATTTGTATGGTTTATAAAGTGCCTGGATGAACTCGGCTAAACACGCCAAGTCCTAACTTGATAGATCGCAATCCTACCTTTTCAGCATGATATTCAAAATCAAGATGAAAAGTATATTTCACGAAGAACATCTCCACCTATTCTAACTTGTTGCAATTGTTACTTACATGGGATTAATTGGCATTTTATACCCTCACCAAGGCTTTCCTTACTCTGAATTTCCAGCATAGTTCACTGCAGCAATTGTAATTTCATTTTAATTCCAATTCAACTATCACATATTAAAAAAACCTTTTTCAAATCAGCAAAAGTCATGCATGAAACCAAATGCACCCCAAGCGCCCTCTCTTTTTGTTATATCCATGGTATTTCTAGCATGTGAAACTTCTTTTTAAAGGCAGTTCTAGTTTGCTGTTTGTTGTTGTTATTGTTGTTGTCATTGGTTTAAAGCCCCACTGTACTACTTGTAGCTACTTGCTCTCTCTATATAGAAAAGCAGTGCCTGTTGGTTCTCCATGATTCTCTTTCTCTTATGTTAATTGAGAGCTGAGTTGATGAGATAGCCACCTGTCAGTGACCACGCTGGGTGGTCTAATCCCTCCTGGCCAAACTTGTACAGACGGGCTTTACTACATGCAAACAAACTTACCTGGGATAGGGATGATCTTCTTGAAGCGAACCCTGAGGGTATCCAGGAGAGTTGGAAGGTACTTGTCAAACAGGATGGTCAGGTTGGCTCTCTCAGACTGCACCTCGCGGGTGTCAATCCAACTTGTCACAATCCTAGTAATCAACAAACACCATGACAACCAATTCAAAACAATTCAAAACTTGTCTTAAGACACATTTATTCAAAATTGCTTTTAATGATTAACTTACTCTGTTCACATTGATGTATATTTCATATGTAAGTTTATTTGTAATTTTTTGTTTTGTTTAATGATTAATTGTTTATCATTGTATTTGTTTGTTATAGCGCTTAGAGACTTTGGTGGTAAGCGCTTTATAAGCACCTTTTTTATTATTATTATTATTATTATGGAATGCTCAGTTTTGTTTTCCACAAGTCAGAAGAGATGTAATTTAAATTTCCCCAACCAAGATCATAAATACCGTTTGTGCAACAAAAGCAGGAAAAATATATTTTGTGGAGTGAATCTTTTTGGAAGTATGCAAAAAGGTACTGTACTTCCAGACATTCAGACCATTCAAAATATTCCTCCTCAATCATAGTATATCAATTCTTTGCAAGATATTTATCAAGAAATCTTGTTGATAATAAGCAGAATATTAAATGTATCATATACTGCTATAGATAAAATAAAACACCTAACAAATCGTGAAAAGAATCACAGAAACGAAAGCCCAGATATTGGTCCCCAACAATCCACAATGGAAAAATCATAGTAGAGAGAATCCCCGAAGTCTAACTCACACATAAGACTCATTTTCAACACAAAAAGTTTGAGAAACATTCAAAGAACTTGGTGAAAATGGTGAAATATATGGCGTAAACAGTACAAGGCTTCCGCAGTGACCCACTAGAGGTCTGATTATATACTTACGGATTCCAGCCCAGATCAGATGGGTTAATGTAGAGGATACCAGCCCTTGACACGGTAGCGGGGGTAGCTGTCTTCAAGTGACTGATCTCAAACAGGAGACGCATGGATGGGGTCAGTGGGATACGCTCGTTACTGGCCAGGGTCAACACCTGTAAGGTTAAAGGTCAATGTAGATTCATTCATCATCTTAATTTTAATAACTGTAATAATAGTGATTTTATCTACACTCCTATCTGTCAAAGCAATAATAATAATATTCCGCTTTTATACAACGCTTAATACAAATGTCTCTAAGCACTTTACAGATATACTATTACCCCAGTCATTGGATTCAATACTTGCCCACACACACACTGTGTGCACAATCTCCACTCCCTGGGGAGCATTCCATTACCAAGAATCAGAAATGACTGCAACAGATACGACTTGCTTTTGTTATTAAAGACAATAAATGTATGATTTTTTTTCTTCTTTACTCCATGGTGCAGTTCTTACTGTCTAGAGTTCAAATATTCCTCCCTTGCCTATACTTTTGACATTTTTACTACAGTACGTTGCCTCTCTTGACCAACATGCAATAACTAGGTAATTGCCAAATTCTTTGGAAAGTAATTAAAATTGTGTGTCATGTCTGCTAAAGAGACACATAATGGCACTGATGTCTGCACATAGAGACAACACACCCTTTCAAACAATTTCAGTAAGAAATTATTACAATTTTACAGGTCAACTCCAGAAATGAAAATAGACAATCTTTATTTCCCTCTGAATTCAAGTACGGCGTTAATGATTCCACCTATTAACTCATGCCACAGGTCTAATCCCCATTGTGCCAAGCCCCAAATCCCTCCATGCAAAGTTTATTTTGAGATAATCTGATTGATGCGATGGTTCTATGAATAGCGCGTGCGAAACACACAGCACAGTACAATGAGCATGAACAATAACTGGTATTACGAATGCGTGCTAGCATGCATAAAGCAGCGAAGCAATGGCTTGCTTGCATGTACAAAGCACTATAACAGTAGCGTGCATGCAGCCTTATGGCAGGATATGAGACTCATATCAGGAAGAGACTTGGGCAGTCCTGAGGCTACAAGCATACCTTGTTGTCATCCATGACAGTGTTGAGGGATTCAATCCACATGGGATCAATGTCTCCGTCCAGTACGATCCACTTGGGTCCATCGTGGGTGATGTTGCTCATGTCACGCATGATGACGGAGAACAGACCTGTCACAAAATAGAGGATGCCATATGTGAACCGACCCTTATGTAGGATTAACAAGTATGGAGGTCTGGCCACAAGACAAAGCAACTTAGAATGTGGTTCATATCAATATCAAAGTAAGGCATGAACTCTTCCCCCCCCCCCCATATATCCATAGAAATTCTAAAGGGATGTGATTCTGCTTCTTACATATTCTATTCAGTTTCAGCTAAGATTGATGTCATTGGTGTAAAATCAAATAAAATGTTTCCTCTGTTCACTTCTATCACACAACCTTTGAAGGCTTCCATGGTGGCGATAGATGTGAGCAAAGCTTGCGGTTTAATACACCATGTATTATTTTGAGACTCAAATCTTTGGGTCTCCAAGTCTTTCGTACCCAAGAAAATAAAAAACTCTGAATAAGACCATTGATATGAGCAGTGCACATATGATGTTAGTATGGTATTGATTTTTGAAGCAAGGGCCATTAAGGCCTGAGCTTGCAGATAACAGGGCTATAGAGGACATCATTGTTATCATCATGTTAACATGCATGAAAACTTTATATTATCCAATACAATTTTTAAATACTGAGAGATTTCACAGCCACTAAAATCATCCACAAACACATGATTTTTTTTCTTCTCCATTAAAACAAAAATTGTAATTATTTTTTCTCCACAAACACGTGATTGATTTGACTCACCGTCTTTCCACTCTCTGGTGGCTGGATTGATGATACCAAAGAGTTCATCATTGGTGACAGCTTTAGGATTCAGGTCAATCAGTACTGGCTTCCTCTTCATGTTAGCATAGGTCTTGTTTAATACTTTCAGCACCTGTGAAAAGTATTGAAACACATGATTACTTTACTCATGCAGATAGACAATAACTGAATCAATTTCAGTGCAACGATGATATTAGAAATGAACTGGAAATTTTGAAGATAATAGACAATATTTGTAACATTAACTATTTAAGTTACTAAGTACTTCATATTGTTCATATGCAAGATTACATTATATTAGTTGTGATTATAATTTTTATTGCATAACTTGATGAGCCCATGGCTAATTTTCCACATAGCTCAATATTTATGATAATGTTAAGGTACTACAGTCAAACCTGCTTTAGTGACCACCTGTCTACGAAGGCCACATTTGTTATTTCCCTTGAAAATGGTTTCTCATTGAAACGTGTACTAAAGGAACCTGTTTACAAAGGCCACTTTTTGTGTTTCCCTTGGGTGGTCGCTATAGACAGGTTTGACTGTAGTAATCTAATACAGCTCCTTACCTGACTCTTGCCAGTGCCAGCGTTGCCAATGACGAAGACAGAATGCCTGACAGCCAACAACTCCTCAAGCTGTACCACCTTCAGGACAAAGCTATCCTCAGCCTGGAGCTTGAGGTCAAGGGTCGACTGCTTCACGACCTTCTCAAAGTCCAAGTCCCTTCGGCGAGGGACATCCAGGGCGGGGAAGAGATCTCCAATCAGACCCAAGAAGATGGGCGTGTCATCCGAGACGATCTTGGGCACGTTGAAGTCGCGCAGGGCTCGCATCAGCACCTGGTCTTCGGGACGTTGCGGGTCGCCACGCTTGAGTGAACCAGCCACCACCAACACGGACTTGATGGCACGCAGACCCCAATCATAATGATCCTATTCAAAGAGTAAAATGATGCATATTTCAATGAAATTTATATCTAACTTGCCAAAATTTTAGTTTCTTAACACAAAATGTCTTCTTCTTTTTCATCCTACTGATTTCTTCTCTTAATTCATTGTGAAGAATTTTTTCTGATACCTGCTGCCTTAAATATAAATGTTACCATATCGGCGTGAAAGGGATCGGCTTGAAAAAAGGGATCTCATTAACCAGTCTATGAAATTTATGTGTCTCATATAACAATGCTCCAACACATTTTACATGTGAGTTTTAATTAACACCCTTTCTTGGTCAAAACCATAAATATACATACAAGATCTGCTATGACTTTCATCATATTAGAAGATGTAACAAGTCAATGCAAAGTGCAGCATCCCCTCGCAGGGTACAAATGACCTATATACGTCAGAACAAGTTACCTCCATTGGACTATACTATTATATTACTAGGCATGGAAGTTAACCACATTTTTGCATATTTAATGAGCTATGACCTTTCACCTTTGACCTACATACTCCGAAATCAAACTAAGGCTGTATTTCGATACCATGTACCTTCTTATCAAATTTCATTAAAATCTGTCAAACATTACTAAAAGTTATTGATCGGAAACCAGATTTGTTACTGAAGGACGGATGGACGGCAGCGTTACTATATCCCCTCCGACTTCGTCAGCGAGGCGATAATAATTACCTGTTTGGAGAGCAGTTCTTTACATAGTGTGTAGAGTGTGATGAACTTCCTAGCCAAGAGACGGGCATCTAGGAAACCCTCAGCCACCAACATGATTTCACAAATCAGTTCAAAATCAGGTACAACCATAGCGCAGGGTCTGTGGAAAGAAGAAAAGAATGATATTTTGCTAGTGATTAAAATCTGGAAAATGAATATCTCATCGACCCTGAATTTACAGAAAGGAAAGAACATGATTGAGATAAAGATTGACATGATATATAATACATTCATATCCTTGTTTAGATCATCACATTATTCATCTCTCAAATTTTGAATCTCCCTTCTGCTATTAAAATATCTAAAACATGGCCTTCAGCCTCGGTGATAAAGAACTCCAAATTAACAATAATTACATATGTAATAGGTGTTTTGGTCTTTGGTCACTTCATTATGAACCACAGCGAACAGGTTCCAAATCTGTGCCACAGCACTTACAGCGTTCAGCAAGACTGTAACCTACGTTTGCCACACTCCACCCAGGTGAGGTAAATGGGTACCTGGTAGGAATATATTTCTTGAAATGCACTGTGCGCTAGTATTGGTTGCTGGAGAATTAAAGCCTGGGTAATAATTTCCAAAGCTCTTTGGGAATGCACAGGGACGTTATATTATGACATGACATGCACTACACAAGAAAAAAATATTATTATTAACAGTTAAACAAAATAAATAATAAGACAGGTACCTAAAGAGAGCCTTGAGGTTCTCCGGGAGCTCAGTACGGCCAGCATAACCAGGGTTCATGGTGATGAAGATGCCGACTGATGTGATGAGAGAGATCTCTTCACCCATGAAGTTGAAGCGTTCCTTCTTGTCCCTGATGGCATCTTGCACGCATTTCACCTAGAATGTTCAGGAAATAAAGTGATTGATCCAGCTTTGCATTTCTTAACTTGATTAACATAACTGTCATTTTCCTGCACAGCACACTTCAAATAATCACATGGGACTACAGATTTTTTTTTTTGCCATCTGTACTGCGTGATTGATAAAACAGTCCACTGTCAAATACTTAAACCCAATCTAGTCTACTCAATGTCTCCATTCTCTTCCTATTCTGCCTTCTCAACCTATTCCACTTCCTTTTCACAGATCCTTGTCAACCATTTTTTTTTTTTTTAAATTACGATTATTTTTTTTATTTTTTTTATTTGTATGTTTTATTAAATCAAAACTAATATCAAAATATTTACAGGTCATCAATAATGATTGGTAATTGTAAACAGATTTTTGGTGATATGATCAGATTATCTTTTGCAACTTCTATCCCCAATTATAACTTACCAACCAGTATCGCACATTCACAAATCTGCTCTTGGAAGCCCTATATCTAGTCAATTTCATCCAACCATATACCGTTTTAAAAACGGTATATTTCTTACCAACATATAGCGTTTAAAAAAACAGTATATTTCTTACCTGCACAGCTACAACAGACAATACTTCTACAGAGATCCTGTTGAACTCATCGAAGCATCCCCAGGCTCCAGTCTGTGCCAATCCCTTGTAGATGTTACCACAGGACTAAAACAGAGAAAGACAGGCAGGAAATGTCAGTCAGCAAAGTATATGAACTCCATAAACTAAATGGTCTGTTTTCAATGACTGCTAGTATTGATAAACTTTATTTCAATTCCTTGTATACAGCAAAGTGGTGTTTTTAAAATGTTGTTTAGTTTACATGAGCAAACTTAATAAGTTGCACAATATTGATGCGTAATTCTCTCAATGGATTATATAAATGGAAAATCCTTAAAAAAGCATGTATATCTTGTAACTTATTATTACAGCTGCTCTGCCAGATTTTGAACAAACATGGGTAGCATCAAACAAAATTCAATTTGGAAACAGCCGAGCCATGTTTTGACAAGAGAAGTTGTTAGTTATTCCCCATAGTCAAGTTGTCCTATTACGGAGGAAAATAATACCTGTAATCTAAACATTCATGCTCTTTTATGAAAACATGAGAGTGTAAAAGATAAAGCGGAGCAAACTTTGCAGTGAGTCTGTGTGGGAAATGGTTAGATAGTTAAATTTAGTTCATGTGAGTTTAATAGGGTCCTACGATAGTGAGTTATAAAGTACTTTTGTGGAACAGAATTACTTTCTCATTTTAGTTATCAAGAAGCTCTTAGAATACGAATGTCATACTGACCTTGTAGTCCATCTGTTCTGAGCAGTTGAAGACATAGACCATGATGCCCAAGGCACGACCAAGATCTTTAGTGGTTTCGGTCTTTCCTGTTCCAGCAGGACCAGCAGGAGCGCCACTCATCACAAGATGGAGAGATTGTGTCAGGGTGATGTAGCATCTGTTATTAAAGGTAAAGACCGGTAGTGGTAAAATTGCGGTTCAAGGGTTTTGGGTGCAAAATATCCATTCAATATTGTTTAAATATTGCCTTCAGAGGTTTAGATGGCAATACTTCAACCTAAATTTGCAAAAAATCAGAAATATATGCCCAAATGTTCAATGTTGAAGTGCATTCGCGATATCTATCCAGGCCGGATCGATATGATAATTCACCAAATATATCAATTAGTAGGCGGTTTCCGGGCAAAATTTGTATCATCACGTATTAGTCAAAACATATCCTTTCACAGGATAGAGCTTCCATTTCATTTTTTGAGAGGGGGGCGTTTCCAAAACTGGTCATTACCTTTAACATGTACATCCTTACATAGAATTTATAGCAGTACTTGACAAACCACGATATCATGCTGCACTTGCTGTACACTTTATTTCTAAACACTTCAAATTTGCTAGCTGGAGTCTCTCTCTGTCAAATCCATGTTTCTACCGGGACCCCATTTTGCATTGATTACATGAAGAAAGACCTTAAGCTACCCAATGCTTAATCTATGTACACTCTACCCATCCATAGTCTACAGTTATTATCATCATCGGCTACATTGGATTCTGAAATGGTATATGGTCATGCTACGAAAGATTTCAAAATATGAATGTACAGCATAGGAAATGGGAAGAGAAAGGAAAAGTATAGTGCTTTGCTTTTGGGCACGTCCTTGATAAAGCATCAGAAATGGATGAAAAAAGTGGATAATATACATAAGCTTATATTAAAGAGAATCTATGGTGATTGAAAATGTGGGATTTTTTTTTTTTAAGTGGAAAAGAAGTAAATCCTAGAAGTACAGAATGAAATTGCATACCTGTCAGTAAGAGGAGTGATAACAAGACGAGGGGTGTTTCCCAGGTACTCATAGGAGTACAAGAACTGGGCGTCACAGATGTTTGCATAGCAGTGCCTGTTGTCGTCGGCCCACCTATGTCTGAGCTGGCTGAGCCACTGGAAGGATTGGGCACTGTCAATCTTCTTGAGTACCATCATGGCCACGACGTCACGAGCGTGCACATCAATGGTACAGATGGTCATGATCTTTTGACGTTCACCGCTGGTTAGCTTGCCGATCAGCAGTCCGATGAGCGTGTTCAGTTGTAGAATCTGTTTGTTTTGATCAGAGGAATATCAGATATTTCATGTTTAAATCAGAAAGGATATATGATATTTTAAAGCCTGTCTGCACTACTTTGGCCAGGGGGATTAGACCTCCCTGCAAGGTCACTGATAGGTGCATGTTATCTCATCAAATCAGCTCTCAATTAACATAAGAAAAAGAGGATCATGGGGGACTAACAGGCACCGATTAGGCATTGTTTGCTATATAGAGGGCGCAAGTAACTATAAGTAGTGCAGTGGGGCTTTAAGGGTCAGGTAATGAATGACAAGAGGATGAAGAATTAGTTTAATATGGGATCACAATGTGCCTTTATTATGCAACCTAATTATCCAGCATCATTATTGTAACAAAATGAATCAAACTGCTTACTTTAATGTAAAAAGAACAAGTGATTGATACTGTCAAATACAAGATCTTCTCTTAACCTCTGTAAACATAGGAGTCACTCTCAAACTCTCTTAAGACTCCTGTTAGTGCCAAGCCCTGGTATCAACCTCTTCTGTAACACAAAATTGTTGTGCACTTATCAATGATAACATTTCAAGGGTGAAATTTGACTTGCAGTACTTTGTTTCCTTGTTTAAATTAGGGATTAAAGTTCTCCCATGGACATATATTCCAGAATGAAGTTATAAGTACTTCATTCAGGAAGAAAGAAGTAGACATTCAAATTTAAAACTCATTATTCACCACTTCAATACGCCATTTTCATAATGTATCCAAATTGAATGCATAAGTCTTTGTGAAGTGACTCAATAAACATTATTTCATTCACCTGATAATAATAATAGTATTTCAATAGTCAGAATTCACACTGCATATATTAAGTGTTGCTAGGTAGGTCAAGCCATAATGTTTGTCCTACCTGGCAACAATTAATGTATGCAGTTCAGATTCTGTCTATTGAAATACTTTTATTCTTATCAGGTGAATGAAATAATTTTTATTGAGGCACTTTACAAAGACTTATGCATTAAATTTGGTTACATTACGAAAATGGCCTATTCGGGTGGGATTTGCTGGTGGTGTTACTGAAAATTATTATTCACAACAACAAAAAATTAACCTGTTTTTTGTTGTAGTCCTTCATGGAGTTCTCGTGACCTTCTTCCAGCCTGGCGAAGGTGATGTTGACCTCTGTAGTCCACCAGATCTGCGTGATAGCCAGGGCAACCTGGGCAGGGTAGTCAGACAGCCACTGCTCACGAGGCTTCTCCTCGTACGTCACCGCTCCATCCGCAAACTGAGAGCGAACGGTAGATCTCATGGCATCCATGACTCGGTTCAGCCACACCTCCACCTAGTGTGTTTACATGGAAAATAGTGAGTGTTAATGTGACATACAGTTTGGATCAAATGTGATTTTGAAATTTGGATAATTATATACAGATTTTCCAAAACAGACCAATGAGGAAATGATTTTATGGAGGAAAGATACCATCCTGTTGTGTTTTAGATTATTGGAATATGATGCCCAGCAGTGCAAAGTTAGAATTCAGTGTGATTATAACAGTAATAATAGTCGGTTCTTGTATAGCGCTCATGTCTGTCAGACTTGACACCCCTGGCACTCTCGATTATTACCCTGGCTTTAGCACGGCTGCCATTACGGCGCTCTAGCATTTCAAGGAATTTATCGCTGCCAGGTACCCATTTACATCACCTGGGTTGAGTGTGGCAAATGTAGATGTCTTGCCAAAGGACATTAGTGCCTTTGTTTATTTATACAACCTATCCACTCCCTAAATGTTGTGTGCACCTTACTCAACCAAACAGTATTGCACAATAGATGCACACAGGCTAACCTAGATTGTAGATTGGCATGATAAACTTGTTCGCTTGTATCATTTGTAGATATTAATCTACATTTGCCACTCTCCTCCCAGGTGTTAAATGGGTACCGGCAGGAAGGGATTCCTAGAAATGCTGTGAGTGCCGAAATCGGATGCCTAGCAGAGCCGGGGTAATAGTTGGAGCGCCTTGAGCACCATACATGGTGGATATGTGCGCTATATAAATATCCAATATTATTATCATTATACCATACATTCCAAGGATCAAAGAATTGAACTGACCTGTCCTGAACACTCGCATTCTTTATCGAAGTCCACAAATTCTCCTTCCTTACTGTACATGCCAAGAGCTATCTTGGTGTCTTCGCCTTCGTCATCCTGCTTGAACTTGAGCTTAGCCATGTTATCAAACAGCTTAGACAGATGGCGTTGAACCTGAAAAATCATTGAAACAACAATTAAAACGTGAAACTTGCACAACTGAAAGCGAGTTCACTGAAATAAACTAGTAGTTCTCATGACGAAAACTCGTTGTTTAAAATTGAAACCTCCATTTGACTTTCACTACTCCTAGAGCTAAGCCTAAAGTATACACACTAGCGCTATACAATGTAATCCCCCCCGCCGAGACCTTGACGGGGTGATAGAGAGGGAGAGAGAGATAAGCATGATAGAGGTAGAGAGGAAGGGAGAAAGAGTGTTAATTTTCACAGTTAAAAATTGCTGTTATATTGCACATTCTGGGTCATTTTGCTTCGTTCGAACTTTCATTATGGTCTTCATCTAAATTATAAGTGACTTGTGGACATGAAAATATCTTAAAACAAGTAAAACATATATTTCCTACTGCTTATTTCCTTTCAGGCAGAGCCCTAGAAAAAGTATGTTTACACTATTACGTAAGATGATGAAGAGTACAGATGCGAAGAGCTGCAAGGCTCTGTCAAAGTTTTAAGGAGAGAACGAAAGTGGGGTCGTGAAACCCCACCTGATTTAAATTGGTTCCTGTGTTAAAGTGGTGGGGTATAGTTTTAACGAGAGCCTTTCGTAATGTTGCTTTTACCTGTGCTAGGAGTTTGCTGTTGATATGACCAGAAATACAGCAGTCATGCTTCTAATAAATGCAAATCAAAACCTATTCTACCAACTCTATCTCACTTGAATGAATTATTTTGTCTTCTTCTCTAAATCCTGTCAAGTGCGAAATATAAGAACTTGTTTATGCTTCAATTTATCCTAAATATCTCATAAAATTGGTTTGAATTTGGTTATCCACATCTCTGTATCTAAATGAATAATTTCAATGCAACTGTGTCTTATCTGAGAGTTCGATTTTTTATAGTTAAAACTAAAATCTTTACCTGCGTTGGGTTGTTGCCTTGGGACAGGATATCCAGAAGATCAGCAGATGAGACGAAGTAGAAGCGAGGGAACGCCAATCGCTTGGTCTCAAGGTACTCGGCAAGAGCTTTCTCACAAATAACCAAGCTAAACAAAATTTTAAAAACAAGAACATCTGAATGATTGTTCTATTCATACAAAACTTAACTTTTGATTATTTTTTCAATTGGCCACTTCAGTCAGTATGAAAAAAATATCAAGCAATGTCTTAATTAGTCATGTTTCTCTTGTTTAATAGTCAATCAGATGCAACAACATGTTTCATACAATTATCTAACCATCTAAAGCCCATAGGGACTGAACAGTGAAATGCACTATGCAAGTTTAATTTTTGATTACCGGTACTATTATTATTATTATTATTACAGGGGTAATAGTGAGCACTAAAAAAAAATTCCCCTCAACTACTACCCCCCCCCCCCCCCCCCCCCTTTTTGAGTAAGAAAATTGGGGGAAATTAGGGTAAATAGGGGAAAAATCACAAAAATAGGGTTAAAATCGGGAAGAAGAAAGAAAAAAAATCAGGTAAAAAAAAATAATTGAGAAACCGATTTTAAATTGGGTAATGTGACTGAATTTAGCAAGAACTTTTCTCATGAACTTACTCCGACTGGAGGGATTCCAGTCTTTCATAAAGCCTTGGTTTATTGGTAGCCTCTACCACATTGGGCGTCTTCTCCACCTCTCCAGCAAGTTCCTATACATCAAACAAAACAAAGATATTAGTCAAATCATGACAATTAATATCATTCAAAGTAAATCAGTTAAGTAGCTCTATTCTGCTTCAAGCCTGCTAACACACATATTGCTTGAGGTGACGATTCTTCTCAGCCCCATACAAATCCAGCAAACAGTTATTTGACATGTGCTTCATTTCTAAAGTACCAGTTGAAAATCCAACTGGTTTCAACTGTTGTTTTTTTTACCCAGGAAGCATCAGGATAATCTCAAAGATAAAGCAGATTTCTGGTCATGCAATTGCAATGTGACAGGAACTGTGTAGAAGCGATTGGAAAGGTTGATCATGTAGTGTATAAGTATCATCCAAATAATAATAAATTGACTCAGTCTTGCTAAGAGTCACTGTACACATAAATGAGTATATGGGGACTACACAAACATGTGGCATGAAAGTTGTGGTCCACAACATTTAGCTGTTTAATACGTGTCACATTTAGAAAGAACCATCGTTTTTTTAAAGGACATTTTTACTCTGATATTCTTCCACACTAGCATAAAAAGAATGAAAAAGCTCACAAAGACCTCAACCCTCTCTTTAACTTACAGCAATTAAAAATCAGTAGCTATCTGATACATGGCCTGTTAGTATTATATCCCTAGAGGTAGAGGTGTTGTGGTCTAGTGGATAAGTCGTTGGACTAAGTTGTTCGAGTCCCGCCACGGCACTTATCTCCTTTGGCAAGATATTATTCTACATTTGCCACTCTCCACCCAGGTGTTGAATGGGTACTGGTAGGAAGGAATTCCTTTAATGCTGTGAGCGCTGAAATCGGCTGCCTAGCAGAGCCGGGGTAACAGTTGGAGCGCCTTGAGCACCATGCATGGTGGATATGTGCGCTATATAAATATCCAATATTATTATTATTATTATTATATCCCTCTCTTGACCACCATTCTCACCTTAAAGTCGGTATCAATACCGTCAAAGCGTTTGGAATCTTCCGGCAGCTGGTTACGGATGTCCTCCGAGCCAATGAAGATACTCTCAAGATGGGACCAGGTACGTTGCACCTCAAACCAGATGGAGATGACAGAGTCGGTGGTAGACAGCTTCTTCTGCCAGCCAGACACCTCCTCCAGGAAGTGGGCGATGTGTTTGGAGGTCATCAGGTTCTGCAGTTGGACCTGGATTTGTGAAAAAAGTGACAAGATTTCATGTTAGCCAAGACTTAACTTAACATGGGACACCATTAGAGAATGCCAAGATACCATCACTACAGATTAAAGAATTCCATCTTTATACAACCAATATCATACAAAGTATTTGATGTGAATGGGAGTGAGCTTGATAAGAACCAGTGTGTGGCTTATACTCTTCCATGTGAATTCATATTACCAGAACAGGCAGCATTAAAGCCCCACTGCACTACCTATAGCTACTTGCGCCCAGGTCTATGCAGCCAACAATGCCTAAGCGTAACCCGTTGATCCCCCCCATGATGCCCCTTTTTAATGTTAATTGAGAGCTGATTTGATGAGATAACCACCTGCCAGTGACCTTGCAGGGAGGTCTAAAGGGCTTTAAACAATTTCAAGCAGTATTGATCTTACCTGGTTGTCCTCAAGGGTCTCAATCAATTCCTCATTGGACTTGAGCAGGGAGATTTTGGTACGAGAATGTGGCTCATAATCAAAGTCCATGGAGGACCAGGTGGTGTTGAGTTCCTTCAGGACCTTCTCCATGGCCATCTCCTTGACGGCCTTGTCCACAATGTTGCGCACCTCGTCCTCAAAGTTGTGCAGGTTGAGAGCCAGGAGGTCGGACAGGGTCGTCTCCCTGTCCATGGTGAACCTGACCTGTAACCCGACAGTTTAGAATGGAATACAATCAATTGTTAGATGCTGCTTATAATTTTCAGCTTGCATGGTGATGTAGATATACAGTTGCCTTACAGTTGCACCATGTGAGAGAGGGGGGGGGGGGGGGATTGGGGAGTCCTGAAAAAGATTGTCAGTTACCTTCTTCTTCTTCTTCTTCAAGATAATGTGCCTCCTTCAATACTGAAGATTCTTGCAGATGCCGTATACTCGGCCTGGTAGGGGTATGCAGGTGGTTATCTTTCTTTCTTGAGTGTGTGTGTAGTCCTGAAAAGGACTGTTGGTAATCTTTCTTTTAGCTTGTAGTTCTAAAGAGAACTATACCGCCGGTTGAAGAGGATGGGTAGTAGGAGGGGCTCGACGTTGTTGTACAATAACTATTCACATAGGACAGCTCTCAAAATGGCAAGCTCTGAGATTTTGCACAGAAAGGTTTTAGTGCAGCCATTCTTAATTAATCCAAGTGGTAGTAATTATCTATTTCAAGAAAAAGTCTTCACAATGTTGTGGTAATCGAGTAATCACACTGACTTTTTGGAAGAGTTACAGCAGATTACTATTCATCTGAAGCAATTTGGAAATACTTGTACATCAATCTGAAACTGGGGTCTTTTTTTTCTCTCCAGGAAACAATCTAGAAATGCATTTGAGATTACTTAATGAAACATTTCTTGGTAACAAGACAATAAAAACTACTAGTAGTAACCCTTACTTTGAAAACTATTTAAGGGTGCTTTACCTTGGTAGCAGCCATAAGTTGTTGCCAATGCCTCTCCCTGATGGCTGGGTTCTGCAGCTCACTAACGGCCCTAAGCGAAGTCAGCATGTTCTTGACAGTGGCATCCAGACCGTTGTAGGCGTCCCAGGCCCTCATCTCCTTGTCCAAGGTACGGATGTCTTTGGCAAACTTCTTGCAGTCCATCTCCATCTGCTCTACGTTGATGTTGAGCCAGGATGTGGTCTTCCAGTCCTCGATGCTTGACCTTACGATCCCGATTAGATCCCAGAGAGCCTTGAGGAGACGTACCTCCCGTCGGCAAGCCTTCAGCTGCTTGTATTCGGGCACGTTGACCTCAAAGAGACTAGCAGAGTCCTGGAGTGAGGTCATTTGCCCTTCCATCTGGTAAATCTCGCTATGACACTGTAAAACACAGCAAATGGTTATTGAGTAAGAATGCATGTTTTACTTTTATGTTAATCTAAGTCACAATCTACTGTCATCTTAGTGAAACAGTCAAACCTGCGTTTTAGTGACCACCTGTCTACAAAGGCCACAAGATTTGTTCCCCTTGAAAATGGTTTCTCATTGAAACATGTACTAAAGGAACCTGTCTACAAAGACCACCTGTCCACAAAGACCACTTTTTGTGTTTCCTTTGGGCGGTTGCTATAGACAGGTTTGACTGTACAACAATTTCTTTCTTGTCAAAGCAAGCTTTTACTGATCATAGCAGTTTACCAGAGTGTGTTTTTTTCAATGCACATGATCCCCTTCTCACAAGGGGGTGGTTGAAGGGTCTGCATAGACAGATTAATCATCTACAGTCTATTATATCTGTCCTAATAATCTAAATAATCATAAATCATCCCAAGAAGATGGTGAGATGCTACTTTTGTTTTTTCCTTCCAAGCCAAGATATTCAAAAATTCATTGCTATGATTACAAAAATATTACCTTATCCAAGCACTGGTATGGTCCCTTAAAAGCAAAGATGAAGGGAGCTTCTTTCCTGAACCTTTCTCTGAACTCATGCTGTCTCACCTGTTAATACAATCAAATAATTCACAATAGTTTACAGCTTTAGTCTATATTCATCTTAAGTAGTACATGCAAATAACCATGTCTCTTTTGTTTTCTTAGTTTAAAACTCAAATATTCATAATTGTCTCTCAATTCATGAAGAAGCTAGTCTGAACTACATTCGTTTAACATGAAAATGTTTTAAATCACTGCAGCTTAGTTTCATGAAATTCTTTTGTTTTGTTGGAGTAATCTGTGTGTACTGGGTTTAATGCATTCTCTGAATTATTAATCTCTTTCATCTCATTAAAGGGACTTGTCACCATTTATGATCACACTGAAAGAAAATATACGAGAACCTCATAAAATATCTACCGGTACTATCAAAACTAAAACTGTTGCATGTAATCACACTATGATTAATTCTAAATTCTGAAAGTTTACAAGATTTTCTAGCACAATGAAAGAAGAGGAACATACGTCAAATGATGTGCACTTCCTGCGGATGATGGCAACCTCATTGGCCTGGAGTGGGGCAACCTGTTGCTTGACAGTGATGGCAATCTTCTTGCTGTTGTTCCATTGTTCTGGTAGCTCCTGGAAACAGAAATGAATGAAGGGCATTTGATATCTGAGTTAGTCTCTCTGAGTTCTTGACTTGTGATAAGGTCTACTAACTACAAAAATAACACTTTTATGTATTTTAATTGTCTGGATTATAAGTGATAGTTATTGAAATAAATAAAGGATAATCTTAATTAATACATTAAAAAAATATATATATATATATCAAATATAGAAAATAATGTATAAAAGATGACAAATGAATAATGATAAATAATAAATTATAAATAAATTAAAAAAAATTGTGTACAATATTTCTTCTCTTACATAGACATCTACATACATTGAGGAAAATAATCAAACAAATGTCAGTTCATCAATATCAATCAAAAAGCACCTTGGTTAAAGTAATAAAATCAGACATGGTCAGACCATGCATTGAAAAGCAAAGAAAACTAGCAAAAAAAGTTTCACAAAATGAACATCAGCTAGGTTCATTGCAAGAGTCCTGTACATAAGTATTAAAATATGTAAACGTAACAATAACATATTGTACATACACACCCAAGACTGTCATGGAATCAACATCAGATTTAATTCAAGAGTCCCCTACACAACCAATTACAATATGTAAACGTAACAATGACATACTGTAATACTCTGTACTCGATTTCAATAGACAATACTGGATTGCTCTCAAGTTTTTGTCTTGAAAGTCTATGTGATCATAATATCCTAACTACTCTCCCCTCCATTTTACCCTTCGATATATATCCATACCTGGAGCTGCATGTGGACTTCCTCAGACATCTCCTGGTCGTAGGTCTTGAGGAGTTCAATGGTTTGTTTGATCGGTTCAAACATCTCATCAGTAGCTACTTGTCTTTCCTTGACCGCCATCAAGTGACCCATGCATTCTACCAGACCGTTGTAGTCGCCTTCATCTACTGACTTGGTCAAGCCACTGTTTCCTACCTTGATGAACTCTTGTAGCTCACTCAAGCTGTTGAGAGTAAAAGAGGAATCAATGGTAATATCTTATAGCTCGTAATCCATATCGACAAATTTGACACCATAAAGAATCATTTTTGTTTTGATTTGTTTTGTTTAACTGTTGATGGTTATAAAGTAGAGGCCAATTTCTCCATTATAATTATGTTATTTCATGCAACAAAATGAAACCTACAACTTTCTCTATTATAAAATCCATTCAGTGATATGGACACCAAATTGACATCTTTTTCAACTGCATATTGTTGGGACATCAAAACAAAACAAAAATCATTCATTCTTAAATTTCTTACAATTGCATTTGATGTTAATTGAAGAGCTAGCTGTTTAGAATTTCAACCATTCAAATGTAGAATCTTCAACCTTTTACCCCCCAAATGCCTTTCTTTATCAAGTTATCAATCAAGTACATTTATTTCCATCCTGTAGATAACAAATATTTTGAGAAAGTTTAATTGATTCAAACTCTGCACCCTCACTCTTCTTTGATATCTGACTATTACATGACTTGTTCTCATTGATCAGGGGGGTGTTTCACAAAACTTGTCACCGGTGACAAATGACAGTTGTTGTTATAAGCTACTGAAATCCTTGCTTCTGATTGGTTATCAGCAGATTTGTCACTGAAAAGGGGCTTTGTGAAACGGGTTCCAGTTCTTTCCTTCTTAAATTTCATTTTTTTTACCTGTTGGTGACATGATCAATGAGATGCTGCTTGAACATGAAGCTCCACTTCTTGATGATGTTGAGCAGCGCTGCCTTGAACGGTTTAGAATCCACTCGGAACCAGGCATCAAAGACTTGTTCTTGCTCAATCTCATCCGCTTCACTGTAGATCTTCTCATACGTATCAACCTAGTACATCAAGAATACATAATTTTATTTATTAACAAAATTATTTAAAGGCACTTGCCACAATGCATCAAATAGGACTAATATGATACTGTTACCATGCCCATGTCTCTAATACACATAACTCCCTGATGATGTTTCACAAAGACTAAGATCGACTTTAAGTTGGACTTAAATATGGCACCCCATTCATGCCACTACTTGCTCTCACCGTTTACTGGCATTGGTCTCTCAAGGGACGTACAAATCATGGTCTCAAATATATTCCTATTACTGTAAAAGCAGTAAGCAGTAATCCAAATAAATTGTTGCTGTTCATGACCCCTGACCCAAGTCATAATAAAGAATGATACCAAAGAAATCTAAAAAGCCAACATGCTGTACACAGGTAGAAGGAAAGGGAGAAACTACTAAATTCACTGCGGACTGACCTGTTCCTTGAACTGATCCAATGTCGGTGGGCATTCTGGGACGCCATCTTCAGCATGAGCCTCGATCTCTTCTGTGGTGAGGACGTGGTTGTAGAGCAGGAACTGACGCATAAACTCCTTGCGGTCGTCCACGTACAGGTAGGCATAGTTGTCGAACGAGTTGCGGTATTCCTGGGCCTTGGTCATGATGGTCTGGACGCGGTCCATCAGGTCGTTGCGAAGCTCAGAGAGATCGTCCATACCCTCAAGATCAGCCTGTCCAAATACAATTCATATCAGAGAGTAAAACCTCAATTAGTTCCGAGATCATCTCGTAAATAATGAAAGCAGAGTGTAATGTATCAAATATGAAAGAGAAGGACGAATTAAAAACATGAATTTGATTTGTGAGGTATGTCACTCGCCTATCTAAATCTGAACTAATGAAATTACACATGAGCATTCATAATTCTATTTGAGTAGGGTATAATTTTAATCTAAAAGGCTGTGAAATGCTAGAAGTGTACATATTTACAAAAGTAAACAATAAGAATCTTTATTGTCTACTGTTCATGATATGTTTGCTCTTTTCAAAGAAAAACTGAAAGAGTGCCAATGCAGAATAAAATAGAAAGTTTACCTGGTAATGTTCTTGACCGTTGTGTTCAGCTAATCTACTGACCAGCGAAGCCATCTTGTAGGCGTCACTAATCAACATCTCTACCACATCATAGAAGCCATCAGCTACACCATAGTCTAAGGATGGGTTGAAGATCATGTCTGGCACCTACAATAGAGAAGAAATTAAAATTAGTATGAGGAATGACCCTAAAAAACATTGGCCTGAAACCTGTAATTTGTCTTTAAGATGAGTCCACTGGTCTTTGACATAACAATAGTACCATTTTAAGTTTTCCTCCTAAGCTTCAAACTGATAGATATTTCAATTTAATTCATTTTCAGTAACAACAAAATTCAGCTTAGCAAATTGTAGGGTATTGTGTCAGACATTGGTAGCTTCAAAAATGCATTTGAATTTTGTTTTAGAAGATTTACAGTTGCTAATTTTCCGGTTAATACATTGTAATGAGGAGAGACAACCTGCGCATCCTTTAAAAATGCAACGTGAACATAGACTCTCTCTTTCTGTTCATTTACGCGCTGTGTACTTTGAAGTATTTGTAACAAAATGTACTAAAAGACATATTCTTTCTCTGATCTCTGATGGGATATATCCATGAATTTCTGGAAAAGGATCACATACCTGGAGTTCGAGGCGTGCTTCAAAGAGTGGAGCGGCACAGTGCCTTGGGTCAGTGTTCTCAAGCAGGTAAGTAAGGGTGCAATGGATACAGTTGAAGAAGCCATCGATCACCATGTCGTCCACGTAATCAACGTATGCCTTCCAGATGTCACTGCCGGCTTCCGCTTTGAACAGACCAAGATTTTCCTGCAAGAGGAGAAAAGATTTAAAAAAATATTATTGGGAAGCAATTCAAAATTTCATAAAGAGCTACATCATCTAAATGTGACTTGTGCTGAACAATGACATCAATTTGTTGAGTCTAGAAAATAAGCCAGACTGAGGAAAACAAAAGAGCAAGAATGAAAACTTCAGATTGAAAAGTAGAACAACTAGAAATACCTTCAACTTAGTCAAAGCAAAGTATTACAATGGAATGTACACTCCTAATCAATGCAAGCAATTAACTAAGCTGTGTATTTTCATAAAGCTCACCAAGAAATTATGCTGATAAACACGAAAGGGGGAGAGGATTTACCTTTATGAGTGAATGGATCTTCTCTCCGGCTGTTGTAATCTCTGCATATCTTTTCTTCAGCTTGTCCGCCCTATCATCCAAGGACAGCAGACTCTCCTTCTTCAGTTCCTTGCGTTCAAACAGTGGCTGTTTGGTCCATTCCGCCATGATCTTCTTGATGCCGTCCACGTTGTCCTTGGCCTGTTGCACCCGCTTCTCAAGGTCATGTACCTGGTCCCTGGTCTCCTGGATGTACTCCCAGACCGAATCGGAGGTCCAGTTCAGGTCTCCTTCAGCTTCCTTCAGTCTTGTATCAAGGTTGGCGAGCTGGCCCTCAATGAGAGGGAACTCTACCTCCAGGACGGTGTTTCGTACCTTGTTGTACCAAGCCTGAGTCAGGTCCAGGTTAGCCACGTACTTGCGAAGGGTTTCGTGCTTCTCGTAGATTGTAGCCGCACTCTCAGGGATGGTCTCCTCGCTGCGGATCTGGAGGTACTTGACCTCACGCAGGACAGACACCAACTACAAGAAGAGCATCCAAATAGAAGGACATAGTTCATTAAATATAATAATAATAATAATAGTATTTGTAATGCGCCAACTCCACATGACTAATGTGTTCGAGGAGCAATGGAGAAGAAAAACTACAAGTACACAAAAATACACCCCCAAAATGAATAACAACAATGTGAAAGTAAATTACTGGAAAGCCGCTTTGAACAAATGAGTTTTGAGGGCATTTTTAAAGCAATCTAGACTTGAAATATAACGAATAATCCTGTGGCAATTGATTCCATAGGTAAGGTCCAGCATGTGCAAATGCCATAATCATCTACTTATGTGCTCTCTTATTCAAAACAGCAGGAAATATTTAACTTATTCCATATCAAATATACTTCAATGTTTTCTCTTCCCAACACATCTAGCATAATCAATTTCTTGATTGGAGGACAAAATGTCATTTAAATTTGTCTTAACAGGATGTTATACTGCTATGTTATGTATTAAACAAACAGTTCTTTGAGGACTTTTCACCTGTTAAATTGTTCTAATAACATGTTTTTTTACATCATGCACATACATACCTTGGGGTCAAAGTTTATCTTGATCAATTTGGTGGCTTCATCCCTTGTAATCAGAGCCTGGTCAAGGTTGGTCTTGCACACTGCATCCACTCCCTTCGTCCAGTTTTCAAAGACCTTTTGCTCATACCTGTCAAGCCACATCAAAAGAATTTGTTAACATTATATGACTCACTCGGTTATCTACCTCCTACAACATTTTGCATGAAACAACTCCCCTGAAATTTTGACTGGAGGAATGAAAAACATTCAGTGCATTTATCAAATACTTCATAATCTAAATGCAAAGCTGCTACATTGAGCAAAAGTTAGATGGTACATAGTAAGCTACAATTTCATAATAGGCATCGATCTTAAACAAAACTTTTACCGAAAGGGCTAATTTTTCTTGTCCATATTTCATTGTCCAAATGCTAATGACTTAAAATTACAAGTCCCAAATTCAACGATGCATTAATCTGCAAAACGCTTAATGTCCCGCTATGTTCATTGAATGTACTTTGTCTTTTCTGAACATTAAGGAGATACACTTACTTGTTGAGGAGATTAATCATTTCCTCATACTTCTGGAAAACCACTTTGGCGTCTTCTGACTCCAAAATCCTGTGGCAAAGAATAAACTTCTTGTTAGTAGTGAATCTAAAATATTCACTCACTGAAAAGGAAATGTAACTGACAAACTATGCGTACTGGCAATGTCTTGAACTTCACTTCAGTAGAACTGCAGACTGCAACCTTCACATCAAAGCAACCACAATGCATCATCAAATCTCATTATTCAGAGACGCAATAGATGGCTTCTTTATATTTAAGCAGCAATCAAATGTCTGTCCACCAAAAAACTTGGGAGAAATCCCTAAATATCACCTTTTCCATGCGGTACGTTTCGTTTTTCAATCATTTTTTTCTGGCAATTTCACACTCACATCTCACTGCATTTTTTTTTTCATCCTGGAAACTCATATGGAGATCCTCTTTAGTTTAAAAAAAAAATGTGCATTAAAAATCATATTTTCATACATTGTATGTGCGGAAGCTATTAAAGGTCAACCTCAATTTTTCAACATATGTTTGGGCTACATACTATATTAAAGTGTTTTATGTCTATATTTAGTGTGCGGTTCCGTGGTAATATTATCATCGTACGTACAGTGCACCTCTTACCAAACTTTATATTTTCAATAAGCTTCAAGATCTGAGTCTCCATTACAAAATTTGGGAACAGAATTAAAAGGTAAAGGTGGTGGGGGGGGGGGGGGGGTGGATAATCATAAACGAAAGTTTAACAACTGTCACCATACTGTCAAGATACATAACAAGGGCTGATTGAAATATCATATTTCATAGTACACCTTGATCTGGATAGTCAAACATGCCTTTGTCAAATATTAGGTCAGTAATATCTTTTAAAATTCTTTTAATGATCTTACACTTTTCTGATCAATAATGATAATTGTAAAGTAAGGGTAATACAAATATTTGTACGAGCCAAATCAATGGTGTGCTATTGAAACTAGAATTTGTTAAACTTGACCTTGATCTACACATAATAATAATTAATTTTTTTCTGCGGGGGGGGGGGGGGGGGGGGAGTGGGGGAAAGGATCGTCCTGGTATTTTGTTATTGTGCATTTTCTACAAAACTTGATTTACAGTACGCTACAACTTTGTTTCACTGTCTAGTGATTTTCGTTGACTCTAATAATCCCAGATATCAAGGTAAAAAAAGAAAATGGTTGAAAGGACTCAGGAAAAGTCATAATCACGTTTCTAATATGCATTTGTGCTTGTGTCATAAACTTTGATTAAAATAATTGTGAATATGGACACATTCACAAAGGAAAAATGATAATGTAAAGTTTACGTGTAAATACGTTACAGTAATCACATATAAACCGGAAAAGAGAAATTTCACATGAACACCATTGATAAATTATGCCAAATATATTTGTTTTAATGTGTTGAAGAGGAATAAGCAGATTAGGGGATAAGAAAGTAGTGTTATTAGGACATTTTAAAAACCAAGGTCTATTAGTCTGAAACAAAATGTGCAAGCAACAAGAACCCCATTCTTTGTGAAATATTTACCTCCTGACACCAGTCCTGCATACAACCAACATACCACAATGAGATAGGGATTATAGAGATACAGAGATTAACGATATAAAAAAACACAGAATAGTTGACATAACTTTGCGAACAATGTTTGATATCAGCCTGGATTGGATATGGATGCATTAGCAAACATGATTTATACAAATTTATAAGCATACTTTTGATTATCGGAGCTTAGTTCTCTTAAAACCACTGAGGCAAGCATTTGGCGAACATATAACAAAATTATTTTAAGATTCATCCAAAATTTAGCTACATTTATTAATATTATCTGAGCCAAGTTCTTATTTAAAAGCCACAATATATTAACTCCCATGCATGCATTTGTAAATATGTGTCAATAGTTTAGTGTTTTGGACACTACAAGATACCCCACACTTAGTAAGATCTTCTGTTGTGGTAAGTTTGCGTAAAATTTATCCTCTGTAAATGTAATCCAAAACTACCCTTTTGCACATCAAACAGTTTGCTTCCAGTAAGTTTAACGATTAGCCATGTTATTTCACATGCACTCCTGTACTTATGCTAAATTAAAGCAATGAAATGGGACATGAAACATGTATTGTCATGGAATGAAGTATGCCAGAAATTGAAATACAATAAGAATTTCTGATGACTTGGTCAAATAGCACAGATGCAAAGACTGAAAAGGATTATGTCATGCTTTTTGTCTCATGAAATAGAATCAGGGAGTTATGTCATGCTTTTTGTCTCATGAAATAGAATCAGGGAGTTATAAGATGTTTATGGTACAGAAAAATGAATCATGTAATGATTGCACACGGTTCGACCTCCTAGTTTTTTAAGTAAGTTTGAAAGTGGCAAGATGGGATGGAGTGGACTGCAGGATTCAAAGTCTTCATGATATCTCCACAACTGGACATGATGAATATACTTTAAAGCCTGTCTGCACTAGTTTGGCCAGGGGGATTAGACCTCCCTGCAAGGTCACTGACAGATGGTTATCTCATTAAATCAGCTCTCAATTACCATAAGAAAAAGGGGATCATGGGGTACCAAAAGGCACCGATTAGGCATTGTTTGCTATATAGAGGGCGCAAGTAGCTATAAGTAGTGCAGTGGGGCTTTAAATGAATCATGAATCACTATGGATGGGATGTAACAAATGGGGCATATAAAGATAAAGAACTGTAAGTGGAAGAAGTTTGCAAAAATCAACTTACGGATGCTCCATGTGTTTCAAGCTGCCCATGGGCTTGCTGATGCGGTCCCGTAGCTGGGCTGACCACTTGAGCTGACCGGCGACGTCGGGCATGTTCTTATTGAGGGGGGCGTTCCCTGCGGCCTCCTCCATCCTCATGTGCTCATCGTAGATGTCCTTGGACTGGTCAAGCTCCTGGTCGTAGAGCATCAGCACATCAGGGTATTTGGACTCAAAGTCATTCCTAATGACCGGCCTGTCAAGCAGTGGACCGTAGCAATCCAACATCTACGGTAGAATGGGACAAAAGATGCTCCAATAAATTATTTGAGAATGTGAAGTATGAAATTCAGCCGCGTTAAACATGTTAAACAGCTCAAAACAGAAAAAAAGCAGGTTTAGAGTGAACAGTAATTGATATAAAATTTAAAAAATATGTTTTTTATATACATTTTCAAACATTAATTGTTACATCAAACATGACCATTATCCCCAATTCATTTGATCTTTAGATAAATCAGAAATTTTAGATTAATTGTCAAATATGATGATTTTACACGTAGACAAGTTTATTTTCTTGGACTGAAGATGAATACAATCTTCTCTTTGAAAGAGGATCATCCAGAATGAATGCAGGGAATGCAGAGATGAATATAAAGAAACCTGACCAATACAAATTTCAAAATAGTCTATGTTTCAGGAATTAAGTACCAAGAGTGAATAACATCATTTGGATAAATGAATTATATCTTTCCTACTCTAAATAAACATACCTCTTGATGCTTATTGGTGCATCCACAATGTACGCTACATGTATATACCACGAGACTAATTTTGACTCACCTTGAAGCCAGCTTCTAATCCGCAGCAATCGTCGAACCCTTGACACAAGATGGATCCAAGTCTCCTGTCCAAGTCAAAGACCTTCTTTTCAAACTCTTCATAGTCATCCAAGAACTCCTGCATAGTACAGAATGGGTGTACATGTTTGAAAGCAAAGCCAACGATGTATGTGCAAATATGAACAATGCCAGAGAAAGGGAAAACAAGGTCATAACAAATATCTAATTCTATATGAATGATAGCAATCACAGAAAGTAAAATGTGAAATTGTATTATGCATATTTTTTATAAATTGATTAATAAACCATTATTGTCGACCCCATCAAATACAAGTATTTGTTGCCAACGCCCTGTCAGCCAGATGAAGTGTTCCAGAGTAAATGTGAAATGTCTCAAGCTGAAACAAAGCAAGTCCAGTTAACTTGTTTATAACATTCAATGTTACTAATCTACTACCTTGATGATTGAGGACATTCATAGACTCTATTGATTGACTATTCCTACCTGACACTGAGGGTCCAGCCCATCGTAGGGTCTGTCGGTAAAGACCTTGGCACACTCCATGAACTCTTCAAAGATCTTCTCCACCTGTTGACTGAGCATCCTTCCTTTCATGCTTCCCATCTCAGTCTTCTCCAGCTTGCTGAACTCCACGTTAGTCTCAAACAAGCTCTATTAAGGTACAAGTGCAAGAAAGGATGGATTTGAAATCAAACAGGATAGACGGCTGGCCCAGCTCTGGTCAAATTCACATAGGTTTACCTTAACCATCTTATAAACATCCTTCATGGACCAAAATAAGCATATATTGCATGTATACTGCACATGAGGACAGGTGCAAACTACTCTTGTGCAGGTTTAATTCATGCGTCAAGAAAAAAATTTCCTTTATGATTACATTTACGTGTATTTTCTTTAAATAATGATTGAATATATGATTTCTAACAAATTTCACAATTTGATTATACAATGTATGAATTCACAGTGGCAAATTTAAAATGAGGCAAGCAGAACTTTTGTTTAAAAGCAACATATCCCAGTATTTGCTTTGAATTTGTACACATATATGCCTTCTCAAAGGAGAGGCCAGACTATACTATTCTGTTGTCCAAGTGGTGTTCTCGATTTCAGCCATCACTTGAAAATGAAGGTGATTTTTCTAGCCCCTAGAGGTAGAGTGCCGTACTTGCTGCATTCCTGTATACATCTTACCTGGATGGTCTCAATGCGGCGAGTGAAGTTATCCATGCGGGTGAAGACCAGAGGTGAGGCAAACTCCCAACCTTTGACCTCCTTGCCCTCCTTGAAGTAGTCCTTCAGCTTGGCCCGGTGTTCATCGTACATGTCCCGCCAGTTCTTGAGGACACCCAGAGCACCGCGTACCTTCTCCAGACCCTCCTCCGGTTCCAGCTTGAAGATCTCGTTGGGGTCCAGGAAGGTGCGACACTGAAATCAGTCAACATCAAATGCACTCATTATGGGTTCTATCAATGGTATAGGGTATTCGTAGTGATGAATTTGATACTTTCACAGTATTCAGGAAGGATGTTCATTGTCCTTTCGGTATGAATCTTACGAGTGCCTATCAAAAATTGTGAGGTGTGTCATGCACTTCCTTTACAATAAATTGTTCAATTTCGATCATAATTTTTAAATCATCCAATCACGCCAGAGGTAACTGGAAATTCCTTTATCAGATAATTTGCTGTAAAATAAATATAAATACTTATTTGGCGCTGGTTTGGCACTATTAAAATAATTTCAAAAGAAAAAAAAAGAAGAAAATCATCTTGTGATTTGTGAGATTTGAGACCAAAAATTATAACTGCTCACCAGACCATTAACGGTACAGAATCAATACATGAAGATTTTTTTTTTGTGATAAAACAGCATTCTACACTATTATGGTCTCACCAGGTCGATGAGCAGGTTGCATATCTCCTGGAGGAGAACAATGACTCTGGGGGCAGTGTTATAGTAGTCTGAGTTGCTCCAGATGAGACAGACAGTGTGGAGGATGGGAGCAAGCCGAGGAGTCATGTCCGGGAAGTCCAACTCATCCAAGCTTTCCACCTGGTAGATCAGTGGCTTCAGGTAGCAGTTGATATCCTGAGCCTCTGTCAAAGCTGAAGCGTGGACATAAAAAAGAAGATGCTTACAATCTTAACTTCGATACTGTTGCATCACAATACAATGCTATTCAATAAGGCAAATATATGTCTGATCCAAGTTCTTTTCAAAAGAGCACAAAATGTTTTTCAAAACTAGAAATGGCAAATTATTTCATTATTGTTTGCAATGTTATCTGTTATGTCCTCTGCTTAAATGGGCGAATAAATAAGTGATTTAGCATACAAAAATATATACCTCATTAATTGGAAGATCTGCACAAACTTTAAAAGGAAAGAGATAGAGACAGCAGGGGGGAGAGCCAATTACTTTGAATCTGCACAAGATTCAGGACAACTGAAAATTTAAAAACTTGGGACATCTAGAAGATTTAGGTTCACATTCATGAAGCTTAATTTATCTCTACTACATTAGTCTCTTTCTGCATGCCACAACCCCAGTGATAACAATATCCAACACTCTGCATGTCTGTTCATCTTTTAAGTGACCACATGTGAGCCAGAGACCATCATATTTTATACAATCCTAAAGATGAATAAATACAATGCAATGGTTTTTATTCATTCATTACCTGCTTCAACGTCTCTTTCAATGTTGTTGAATGATGGCAGGTAGCTGCTCTGGGTCCTCTCCAAGAGTTCCTTCATCTTGCGCACCTTGGGGTCACGAAGCTGTTGGAAGATGCAGTCCAAGTTCTCACACTTTGCCTTCCAGAAGTTGATCTCGACCATGGGGCCAGGGTTAAGCCCCTCAAGGAGTGGCTGAGCCGAGTCCCTCTTGAGCACATCTCGGATCTGATGGGTCCAGTCGATGATCACAGACTCGATGGCGTGAACCAGGCTGCGATCGTAGGAGTCGTCCCTGTAAAAGATAAACAATGAAGTATGCATGCTTACAATGGTTGTTGTAGAAGAACAGGATGAAATCATTTTCTTCATATGTACATGTACTGATCTTAAAAATGCCTTTATCAGAATATTTGCAAATGTTTCAAATAGTAAATATGAGCTACAATATCTTTTGCACAAAAGTAAAAATTAGAGAGAAATTTTTATTTGAATATACAGCAAACTCCCCAGGTAAGATTTTCATACCCATAAAAAATATGATTTTTAAATGACACAAAAAGGCTTACTTTTCCTCTGATTCAGCAGCTGACTCCACTTTCTCTGAGCCTACTGGAAGCGGTAGCAATGTTTTGCCTTTGACTTGGCCGGCAACAACGTAGACACTGCTCTTGAGGTTGTGTACATGACGAAGGACATCCTGTGATACTACTACAGGCCACTGTTCATGATTCCTTGGGTTGGCCAGCAACGGAACCAAAATCTGAAGAAAAAATATTAATTAGCCCACCGATTGCGTACGACCACGAGTATGATCAACTAACCAAAACTGAAAAAGGGGAGGGGGACTTGATTTGAAGGATATTGTTAACCTTGGCTTTGTCAGCAATTAAAGAATTTGAAGGTTCTTTCATTTCTGTTTTTTTTTTTTTTAATCATCAGATTTGGAAAAATATTCTCAGTTAAAATCTGGCCTGGTCCCTGACTAAATTTGAAAACCTCTTTATTAATAGAAGTTAGAGTCTTGTCTCTTGAAGAACATCTGAAAATAAAGATTTTTTTTAATTTTTTGTTGTTGATGCTTGTTGAAAACCCCGTTGAAAAAGATTGCATTCCACACACTCCCCTTCCCCTTGGCTTTAGACTAAAATATTTTAGCGAAAGTGCCCAGGACGAGCAAAGTGAATGAGAATATTTTTGAGATATATAGCGAAATCAGGTCACGCACAAACCAGTCTAGACCTAGATCTAGGCCAATGCATTATTTGACGTTGAACTTGAGTCTGAATGATGAAGTCGAAAAGTCCTGACTGGCGACTTGACTTTTTATTTTTGTAACTCACCTCATCTACCAAAGCAGACAGTTGCTCGAGTGGCGTGTACGACAGGTCTCCATACACAAGAGTTTTTTTGATATTGTCCTTCCCGACAGGATCACGTCCTTTCTTGATGAAATAGATTGCTTTTGTACTTTTGAGAGCTGATGGAAACTCGTAGGACGGCGTGATCAAACCGGCAGGGTTGACTGTGAAAACCAGTTGTGAATTGTCTGCCTTTTCCAGAAACTCCAGCATCAAAATCTTGTTCTCTTCTACATTTATGCATTTTGCCCACTTATCTGGCTTCAGTTTGTAGCTTTTGAGGATGTATTCTGATATGAAACCAAGTCTTGGGTCCACAACATCCCCCATGGTGAAGGTTTATTCGAATATTTGAAGTCACAAAATGCCAAAGTCGCTCAACAAGGCTCTGCGCACTGCGGTAACGACTTCAATTCACCAACCACACAAACGACACACAAATCAATCAATTAATTTTCCAGCACTGGCGAAGCCCAAACCATGTTTGATAATGTCCTTTTAATGATAAACACGTTTGATTATCAAATATCTAACAAATTCGTCTTAACTTATACATAAATTATACAAAACGTTTTTCTGGTTAGATGAGCTCTGTTCCTTTCATTTCTTTCCCGGGCATCATATTCGCCGAGCTCCTTCGTCGCCGAGACATCCTTTAGCGGCGATCCAATATGGCGTAATAGTTTCGCGTTGCCATGGAGGTGGGGAACGCATGCGCAGCATGCATGTGCACCGTAAACAAAAATAGTCGCTCGGCCGGATGAACGAGAAAAACTCACTCGTGCAGCGAAATATCTATTACAGGGAAAGCTTGAGTTAAAAAAAAAACATTCAGTCAACAAATTTGAAACCAAACTAGCTTAAATATTTAAAGACAACGAATGTGCATTGTATATGAACAAGGGAGCTTGGGGTATATATTATGAGGGATAAGGGAAGAGAGGTAAAAGATTATACACTGTCGCTCATAAAGGTGGAATATTTTAGTTTTACCCCAATTTATGGAATTATTTTAAACATTATTTAAAAATAATAGATCTAGATAATAGTATATATTCTCAGATTTTATTGAATAATAATTTGCCAATGTGTATTTTGCGGGACTGCTAAAGCATGTGTATGCTACTATCAGGCGCGTACGCAGGGGGGGGGGTTGGGGGGTTAACCCCCCCCCCCTTTGGTATTTTGTTGTGTGTTAACCCCCCCATAACCCCCCTAAACCCCCCCCTTTTGGATTTTTTTTTTAAATATTAAAAAAAAAAAAAAAACGGAGCAAAATGTCAAATTTTCAAATTTCGAGACCAAAAAAAAAAAAAAAAAGTGTCCTCTTACCCCCCCCCCCCCCCCCCGCTTATTCAGCGGTCGGCTGAGTCGTTGCGAAATTTTCGGCCGATTTATAAATGTTAAAACCCCCCCCCCCCCCCCCTTGAAAAAATCCTGCGTACGCGCCTGGCTACTATGCTTATTAACTAGGGGACCTGTGCCCTCAAGTCATAAATGACAGTAATGAGGATTAATGCCCCACAAAAGGGCACTAATATAGCACATCGACACGGTTTTGATCCTGGGCCTAACAGTTACGCGGCCATTGCTTTGTCACTGAACCATGACTGTACGCAGCGGGGGCTAGGGTAGGGGGCAGTTTCCATAAATATTAAAAAAAAACAGAAAATGCAATAAATTTTAAATAATTTATTGCATTTTACCCCGGTTCCCAACATAAAAAAATCTTCTGTGTGCCCATGCCTTGAGCCATAATGCATTGCCCTACAGAGGATTTTTTTATGCTGGGGACCGGGGTAAAATGCAATAAATTATTGAAAATTTATTGCATTTTTTTTTTTTTTTTTAATTATGGAAATTTATGCCCCCTACCCCCGCTGCGTACGGTCATGGTTCAGTGACAAAGCAATGGCCTCGTAACTGTTAGGCCCCAGGATCAAAACCGTGTCGATGTGCTATATTAGTGCCCTTTTGTGGGGCATTAATCCTCATTACTGTCATTTATGATTTAAGGGCATAGGTCCCCTAGTCAGGCGCGTACGCAGGGGGGTGGTTTTGGGGTTAAACCCCCCCCATCGAGCTTTTTTATGTGTATGTCTTATGTATGTTATTTTTGAAAACCCCCCCCCCCTTTTGAGATTTTTTTTTTTTTTTTTTTTAAATAAATTTAAAAAAAATAAAAAAAAAAAAAATAATAAAAAAATTGCCGATGGTTGACCTTCAAAAGGTGACCTTACCCCCCCCCCCACCCCCCCCCCCAACTGTACAAAATGTCAAATTTTCAAAATTCTAGACCAAAAAAAAAAAGTGTCCTCTTACCCCCCCCCCCCCCCCCCCCCCCCCCCCCCGCTTATTCAGCGGCTGGCTGAGTCGTTGCGAAATTTTGGGACCGATTTGAAAACCCCCCCCCTTGAAAAAATCCTGCGTACGCCACTGCCCCTAGTTGATAAGCATAGTAGCATACACATGCCATAGCAGTCACGCAAAACACACGTTGGCAAATTATTATTCAATAAAATCTGAGATTGTATACTATTATCTAGGTCTATTATTTTTAAATAATTTTTAAAATAATTCCATAAATTGGGATAAAAACAAAATATTCCACCTTTATGAGCGACAGTGTAGGAGTGGAAAATGTATATGTTAACGTCTTTTATATATAGGCAGTATGAGATGAATTCATTATCGATATTCTTTGTGTCGGAAGACAAAAATTCCTTTCAGACAATAGGAAATATTTGATTTGACAGGTGATAGAGGACTAAACTATAGGCTACTTGAGTTGAGTTGAGTTGAGGTTTTATTATCCAAACGTTCAAATTCAGTAATATAACAATAATAAATGTATGTTTAACAAATATCTCGAATGAATAATAGGGACCAGAAAATAGCATCAAATCGTGTCTGTATACCTTTAAAGTATACAGTATCTTAACATTTAACAATTTGTGTGTATATATATGAATTATTGAATACAGTGAGCACTACTCTTTTTTTTGGGGGGGGGGGGGGGGGCGGGGGGGGCACGTGCCACCTTTGCCCCCCCCCCCCCCTTAGATCCGCCACTGAGTTGATACACATTTATCTTGGGTGTTATGTCTCTACGCCATTATAATTTATGTAATTTCATGTTTTTATAATTTATATATCAATAGCTGAATTAGGGAGGTTTCTTTATCAAAGGTTGTTATCTATTTAACAAATTACTTTGAAATATTAGTAGCTCTCCTGCAGCAGACTCAAGCGGAGTGTTATTTTGATTTGATCGTTACATGCTTTCAATGAATTTCAGCGTCAGCGTGATGAGTTACTGAGGTCATTAATTCATTATACATGCTCTGATTCTGGTGAAAGTCGGGCGTGTAATCGTAGCCAGTCAAGAGAAAAGTCCATCTTGACCTGTGTAAGGCGTCTTAAGTCGAGATGACCTGGTTTCCTGCGGGTTCTGGACGTTTCGATGGTTTGTGATCACCAGTATAGGCTTTTGACTTCGGTTTGACTTTCAGTTTTGTTTTCTTCATTCATGCAACCTTCATTAAAAACTTTATCTTTGAAGTAAAGATTTGGTGTACCTGAGCTTTCATTGAGTTCACTTTGGTCCCTAAAACGGTCCACCCCGGGTATCTCATTCCAACCCACCCCACGACATTTACCATTTCTAGACTGCACGGTATCTCCCTCATTCGATGTTGTTTAGTTAAACAGATGGTTATGGTATTAATTAAGTTGAATTAACTTGAGGAATTAAAGCCCCTATCAGAGATTTTCAAGCCCCCGAAAACTTAGCTTAATTATAAATATATACGTTTTTCTCATTTGTTTCTCTTTTTATTTATAGTTATCCATTTTATGAACGTGCATTATCAGTCTTTTAGAACAAAGGAATGGATTGGAGTTTATAATACATCACAAGTGAAACTTTCTTTTCTGGTACTTTTCCGCTTATATGACACTTTTTTATGAAGAAAATAAATGTTAGTTTGAATTAAATCGAATTGACTGATGGATTTTGTATTTGCTTTTCGAGTGATTATGATAAAATAATATCCAAAAGCAAACAGACATCATAATCACCTTTTGATTCAAAATAAAATATGACTAGAACGACTGAGGAATGTCTGCAGGGCCCCTGTCGACAACAAAACGCATGCTTTCAACCGAGAAAAACTTCCAATTATTACCTTATAAAGATTAGATTCGCCCGTGAGAATTTAAAGTGTCTATTCTCATGGGGGAAGACTTAGAGAAATGCACTTGATTGTAGCTTGCAAAGGACTGAGATGCTTTGCGGAAAGGAGCTTAGATTATCTAATTTATTTCATCAACAAAATCCCTCATGCAATATTGAGTTTTCGTATAAGAACCGAGGTTTTCTCCCAATTGGAATCAGGGGAATAATTTATTATGGAATAAAAGAAAAACAATCATCGTTCCGTGAAAAGCTGCGGTAAAGTTCTATACAACGCTTCTTAAATGCAGGATTTTCTAACTTGCAATGCTTTGAGGTATAGAATAATTACATACACCACTAACTTGTTATACTCTCCATTGCTTCTAAAAATTTAACAGAATCTCTATTTAAAAAATAATATTTATTCAATATTATTACTGGGTGGAAAGTAAAATATGCGCCTTGAGCATTTAATTTAAATGGATTTCGCGCCTTACAAATCTTATCTATAATCATAAATTCATAATTATTATTGTTATCGTTATTGTTATTATTATTTTCATCATTATGATCAACATCATCATTATTAATATCATTAATATTATCATTACTATTATTGTTATTATTATTATTATCATAATCATTAATCATCATCATCATTACTAAATAGTTTATTAAAATATTTAAAGAAAACTGCTCAAAATTACACCACTAAGTTTGTTTTGGATTAAATTTCTGTATAGACCCATTATGATACATACATAAACATAAACAAACAATTTTTTATTTTAAAAGAGAAGACTGGATTGCTTTATTCAGAGCCATTAATATAATGTCTATGTTCTTTCTATAGTGGTCTTATGTTCATCATAGAGGTCTTCAGAAAAAGAAACCTTAAAAAAAAACGTTCATCATAAACGGAAAAACCTGTATAACTAAAAACATACACATTTATGGGTTAATGCCATGGCTGACAACACAGCATAAGTTGATGCAGAGTGAGTATGACAATCACGATGACATAAACTTCAAGCGACCTAGTTAACTGACAGATTAATAAATCACAGTGGATTACGAGCCAAAAGATTTATAACCAACGTATAAACAAACGGTTATTCTTCGCAATAATATTTGCTTCAAAATGCCGTGTTGATATTAATGTCAAAGTGACATAAAAATGATTTGTGTTTCAAAATATACAGTTAACAATAACATTCATACCCTTACCACGTGTTTTTGTTTGTCAAGGTATGTGAAAAACTGATTTTCCCGATTTATGTTTCTTGAGAATGTGACATATTAAAGATTATGTCTAAAAGTATTCAACAAAAGCCCTAATTCAACAAGTCCACCTTTCATTATTCAGTTACCAAAAACACAAAAACATCAAATTTACAGGGGTTATGAATAATTTAGTTGTGATTATGTTCAATGTGCACGGCATTGAAACTGCAAATTATAACTATCACTATAATACGTGCACTGTTTTCCTTTCGTTATCACATTCTCTTAATATCCCTACATACAAAATGTACTGCAGCTAAAATATGTAATGAATTTTTCTAAAAATGTTCAAACCTTCACCCGCAAATAAGACTTAAATATAGAGTCAAGCCTCTTTTTCTGCCCTTTTTCACCATCAAAAGAGGTATTTTATTCTCTACCTAGATGGAAAATTATTATACGCCAAAAATCAACATTCTAGTTTGACAATACAAGAGTGAAACCTTTTTTTCTCTCCAAATCCCAACTACACAGCTTCCTTTTGTAATGGTGCACATTGCTTTTATTGATTATGGTCTTTCTATTTTTATCATAATGTTATGTCGTCTGCAAGTATACGAAGTATGTACCACCTTTAAAAGAACATACGCGGCAAAATCGCGTCATTGTCATATTCAAGTGCGGAGAGAAAAGTAGAAAGAAAAAAAAAGGAAAGAGAATTCCACACCTGGCGAGGCTTTTTGAGGAGGTCAAATTTGATCATTTTCTTTCGAAAACATGATAACGTGACTTAAGGGGCGGCTTAATGAAATTATCGATCAATAATTACGTTCGAGTATCGGACGCGAAGTGACTGTGGGACAAAGTCGATATGTCGAGTTCTGCCTGATGTAATAGTCCTTCGTGTACAGGAGAAAAAAAAGCATTTCCAACAGCAGATTGCATTAGTAGCAGGCAGGAAAAATAGCATTAGGGATTGAAACGAGATGATGTTTTGGCGTCTGGCGTGATTGTGTATGTTATATTGAAATGTTGATGTAACAGTATATAAACTAGATAAAGTAGATGATTCGACTATCAGTTTCCCAGACAATGTACTTTTGTTGACTTATGTTACATTTTCTCCTCTTTTCTAACAACTATGTTTTATTCTGATGCTGCTTCTACTTAAACACCATAGACAACACGGAGTCAACATTGCAGTGGAGTTTATAGATACAAAATTAATAGAGATAGAGGCGTACATTAATTATATCGGCAGCCTCTTGTGTTTTAAAATGCATTCAATTTATTTTTCTTTCCTGTCCCTTAAAACTGAGGAGGGGCATACGTCAGCTTCACCCAATGCTTTCTTTTTGTTGTTTTTTGTTTTTTGGGGGGAGGAGTCTCAGAAAGAAAAAAAAAGGGGGAGGGGGAGGTAATTATATTTGCACAAAATAGAGATAAACAGAAAGACAGACAGACAGACAGAGACAAGTGGTAAAAAGAGATAGAGAGAGAGAGAGAGAGAGTGTGTGTGTAAAGAAGAGAGAGAGAGAGAGGGGGGGGGGGTGGCCGATGGAATAGTATAGGAACACTTTGAGATGTATACCCAAACATAATTATCAGAGTGCCATTTCTTGTATGAAACAGGACCTATATATCCAAAACAATCATTTCGATTTTGTTGTAACAGTAAACATACACCACTCTCTTTTAATACGCATGCTTGAAAGTGCATTTTCAACCCCCCCCCCCCTTTTATTATTTTTTTCTTCAAACAATTGCTTTTTGTGAATGTCATAACTCAACACCATTTTCACATGAATAGAGAAGTGGGAGAGAGGGGAATGGGAAAGGGAAATGTGAGATAGATAGAGAAAGAGAGGGAAAGACAGAAAGTTGGAGATAGGTAAATAAAAAATATATTAACAAAAGGGAGAGAGGGCAGGGGAAGGGCTTGTCAAAACTCCACATTTATTTTGGGTGCCAATTTCTGGTGAGATAGCTTCTTCTGCTACGCCTCTTAAATTTGCTTCAATCACAATTATTGTCTATCACTCTGAGCGGGGTTTCTGATTCGTCGTCTGGCGCCCTAAATGCATTCGACTTTTTTTCTTTCTCAGACTGCATGTTTTGCGATGGAATGTTTCGGCTTGATTAGTGAGTGCGTGACTGACTGGCTGGACTGGACGCACTCGCCCACAGCGCCAGGCGCGCTCGTTCACGTCAACGATGTCTGCTGTGTATTTGGCATGGGCATGTACGGTGTCTGCTAATTCCCGGTGTTTGTGTTGCGAGCAAGTCAGGCGTAATGTTACACCTTCATCAGAGGGGATTAGATCGAGAGGTTCAGTCTCAATGACGTACTCAAGTGCATGCGGAAATTGACTGAAGAGAGCGTATCAATTTAGTCTCCAGTGTCCCGTCCGTACAGTGGCCCATCTCGGATAAAGTGTGTGAGGTCGAGTGAACGAGTTCGGGAAACTATTTCGTGGCGCCGGTAAGTTTATCTTACGCACTGTTTGATGCTTAGATGATCATAACACTCGAATTCAGAATTTGCTATTGGGGGAATATAATGCGTTAAGGGTATTATTTTGTGTGTGACCGGGTGAGTGTATTATGTTTAAATGTGTGTAGAAATTGGCACAACATCATTCTTTGAATTCATTTTGAAGAATTAGATGAGTAATATTCCTATTTAATATAGTAGAGGAGTAAATGATAACAGTATGCAATGTTATCGGTTACAAAAAATGAAGGTGATAATGATGATGAAGATGTTATTACTCTTACTACCATGATTACTACTTCTACTTCTACTACTGTTAATGATAATACACCGTAATAATGATACCAATGAAAGAGTTTTTTTTTTCGATTTTGTTTTTGTTTTGTTTTGTTTTGTTTGTTCGTTTGGTTTTTGTCTTCTTCGAAATATTATAACTAAGGCAGGATGTAAATGTAACAAAGGAAGTTCTTCATTTGAAACGAAATTGATGGTAAAATGCAAACACAACTAAGATTTTCATATTACACTGTAGGCCTACTACTTCACCAAGATAATTCAAATTGATTTGATAACCTTAAAAAGCCGATATTAACATGGTTGTATCTGTATTAGAGATGGCAAAGGCCAATGTGTTGTAGCCTACGTGTATCCACCGTTATAGTTTCAACAATAATTTTATTATAGCTCAACGCAGTACTATAGTATTTTATCACGTATTCTGATTACATAGTTTCCATTTCCACCCAATATCATTTTTTTATGAATTTAACTTGATTTATTTTGATTTTATTTGATTTCATTTATTTTCATTTCAAAACTTAAGATAAGACGATATTTCTTGTTGACATGTGCAGGGCATGGTTGATAATCAGTTTGAACAAACTTACAATAAATAAATGTACAACATGAATTGGATCATTAAGATATAACAATCCCGGCCCCCCACTCAGGGGTCGGAATGACCGCATGCGTGTTGCCAAAATGTCCGGTAAAGGGGTACTTTTCGTGCGACAAAGTCCGGCCAGGGAATTGTAAAAAAAGGGGTGTATTTGACTTTTCACCCGGAGATTTCTTTAAAAAGGGGGTGTTTTTTCTTTTTTTCTCTCATCTCTTTGGACTCCTGAGAAATTATTCCGAATTTAGGGGGGTACAATGTGCATTTTTCCTGATTTAGGGGGGTCTCCAAGGCAGGAAAAGCCCGCAAAAAGCCCGCGAAAGGGGGGTTCGAAAATGTTGGCAGTCCTCAGATAGGGGGTGTTTTCAAAAAGAGGGAACGAGCATATGCGTACCCTAAATAACACTGAGTGGGGGGGGGGGGCGGGATAACAATTACGTAATATTTTCATAATGTACAAGAAATTGCATAGGCCTAGTTCGATTTTCTTTTTAAATTACCAAACACTTGTACACAAGACAAGACAAGCAAAAATGGAAAATCTTTAGAAATGCAGAGTTTTGACATTGAAGCCAAAGGCTTCTAATTGAAGGCCCCTGGGCAAAAGAACAAGTGAATAAATTAAAAATCATAGCCGCAATCAATATTTTAATAATGTATAAATAGATATCGAGCCCAGTGAATTACTATCACTGATGTACCATACAATGGTTGTTGTACTTGTCATCACATGGTATAATGTGCCACGCTGTCAGGCACTTCTTTTCTCCAAAATTCACGTCACGTTTATATATAGGGCCATTTAAAAAAATATACATGTTTAGCGTCCCCGCCCGCTTCCTTTTTGGGGGCCGCCTCCTATTTTTTGTTATTTGTTATTTTTGATTTTTTTTTTTTTTTTTTTTTTTTTTGAAAATTTTTTTTGAAAAATTTTTTTTTTAAGAAAAAAAACATGAAAAACACTGCTAAAATGGCTCTATTTCTGATTTAAAAAAAAAAAAAAATTGTCGGCGGCCATCTTGAAAAAAAATTGCCCCGACTGTCAGGGAAAATGTACCGAGCGGCCATTTTGAGCGGCCATTTTGAAATAACAAATAACAAATAAAAAGGGCCCCCTCCTTCCTATTTTTCGAAAAAACAGGACGCTAAACATGTTTTTTTTTTTATTTGGCCTAGTACATTTTCATATTTTTACGAAAAGAATAATAACATGATTACACAAACACAAAAGTACTTTGATGCAATCTGTAAAATGAAATTACTAATACTAATGAAATTATGGTTACAAATGTGAGGATTCGTTTAAAATATGAAGGAACATATTCAAATCCTGAATTTGTTGATATAAGGTTCCTTTAAAGTACACTACACCTTTTTATGAGTCATTCAATTTTTGTATAGCAATAAAGCAGATAAAATGTTTAAAAGGATAAGGAAACAAAGGAGACAAAACATATTAAGCTGCTTAACATTACTTTTTGGGGAGTAATAACGCTCATAAAATTGAGTTATACTAATATATACTTGTTTAGATATTCCCTTTTTTGTATATTTTGTTGAATTATTTCGTATTCATCTTAGCAAACCGATTAAGGGGGATAAATTTGTTATTCGTTTTATCAACACCAGCACACCACATCACATCGACCTAAAATCCTCGAGTTTGTTGACCTCTACCTCTTTATACATTTCGACGTTGGTTATGTGAGCCCCCCCCCCCCCCCCCGTCTTTCAACCCATAATTTCCTGATACTTTCCGGTTGAAGACTGGAGACTAGTAATTGATTAAATTTGCTTACGAAGTGAATCCATCCGGCAGGTACAAATCTATAACCAGAACGCAACTTATTAGTTTAACAACGATACATTAAGCAATTTGATTACGTAACGGCAGCCCGATATGTCAAAACGCTTGACCGGATAATTGGAATAATGAACGTGGTCTTACTTACGTGTTTCCCCATCTGTCATATTTTTTAAAGCCAAAAGGGTCGTAAAGGTCATTTTTATTGATACTGATGTCTTCTTATGACAATAAAGTAAATTTTCTTGACTTTGATTAGAGTAAAATAATTCAAAAACACAAACCGACTCTCCCGATAAAGGGTGATACATTGTATATAACCCGCTTTATACAGCAATATGCGATATGCAAAATCGGAGAATGTATCGTTGACTTTGTGCTTAGTATTTTATCAGTTATGACATGTAGAGTTTCATCTTCCGATGTAATTTTTTTTTTAATTTTTTTTTTTTTTTTTTTTAATTTGTGGTATGTGCTCTGGGAATAACACAAAGTTTTTAAAGATGCAGAATGGCGATTCTCGAAAACGTGGGCTCCTCTTTTTCTTGTGAAAGAGGTATTTAGTAAAACAATATCCTTCCCACAAATGAAAAATAATCCCAAGCTCATCACCGATGACCATGTTTTCTTGCTGGTATTTCATTCCCCAAATTATATATCTGAGGTATTCCTTAATCGCCTAATGATTGCAGCTCTAAAGTAGTAGCTTGAAAGGATATGGGCAAAGAAATAGTCACCTATGGAAAATTGTATATTTGACAAAACAAGACACTATTGGACACTACCAATGGAAAATTTGAATTCACAAAAGAAAAGTTTGAGGTTCAAAATCACATATCTGCCAAGTATGCGAGAAAATTATAGAATCACCACGATACTACCAGTTCATTAACGGTGGGAAACAGTATAAAAACTTTCTTAAAATCAATATTTCATATAACAATATTGAGCATTTCTCTTGGTATAAAGGGTTTAAGTACAAACTGTAACTGGAGACAAAAACGTGTCGATGTTAAACGATATTAACTGATGCGTAAATGTAGCATTGAGAGCCCTGCAATAAAGAACAATCATTGCTAATCTTTAAAAAAAGAAGGAATAAAAACTAACATCAATCAAACAGTCTTATATGACATCTTGCGGTAGAGAAGAAATTTGTCTTACAATTGCGTCAAAAGGGTGGGGGTGGTGAGAAAACTTACGTAAATCTACCCTCCAGACATGTTAGCGGTGAATTTAGGGAATTTCCCTAATAGTTATTAACAAATGGTGAAGATGGATAATCTTAGGATGCCTGAAAGCTAAAATAACACGATTCACTTCGCAGGTACATAAGACACATGTATAATGAAGTGGTTTAAAGTCTGATCGATTGGTTTATAAAAATTGCTTGCATGCATCTGCACAAAATGCCAAAGTTGGCAAAAATAAATATTTCCTTTTTTTAAATACATAAACAAGAACATATGGCTCGAATAGGGACAGGAAATAAATAAAAAGAGAAGAGAACAAGAACGATATAATTTCAAACATAAATAGTTACTACAAACATTCATGTGAGAGCGAAACAAAGAAAATACAGGAGAAATTTAATACAAAAATAAATTAGTGAGGCAATTTTGAAAGATGGGAAGAGATTGTCGTGTATGAAGAAAAGGAAAAGAAGCTACAAAAAAAATCTGTAGTGTCGATTTGTAGTGCCAGAAATTATTAGCGTTCTATTGGGCTGACAGTACTAAATCACCATCCCAAGTGATAAATCAAGTAAAACCTCAATCTACGGTCCCTTTAATATCGTGATTGTAGTGAACTACATTAAAACAGGGGGCGTGTGTAGAAGACGATCACACATCGAGTATCGACAGTCAGTTATCTTAGGTCTGCTCGCCCCCATTCTCTCTCTCTCTCTCTCTCTCCCCCTCTCTCAGTAGTATTGATAGCCCTGCGATAAAAACAAAATCATCGCTAATCTCACAAATGGAGGAATAAAAACGAACACCAATTAAACACTAATAAGTATGACATATTGTGGTAGCGAAGAAATTTGTTTAACAATTGCTTTAAAAGGGGGGCGGGGGTGGGCATAGAAAACTTACGTAAATATATCCTCCAGACATGTTGGCGGTGAACTTAGGGAATTTACCTGATAGCTATTAGCAAATAGTGAAGATGGATAATCTTAGAGTGCCTGAAAGCTAAAATAACACGAATCACTTCGCAGGTACATCATACATAATGAAGTGGTTAAAGTCTGATCGATCGTTTATAAGCTTTGCATGCACGCATCTGCACAAAATGCCAAAGTTAGCAAAACTAAATCTTTCCGATTTTTCATTTTATTCAGACGCTTAGATAGATGCGAAAATAGACAGTCTACTTTCTTTTATAATTACCCATGAAAGCCCAATTACCGGGCGATATGACATGCCCTGACAGGTGTGAGGGTAAAAAGTGAATGATTAATCAGAATGAAGGATTACAAAATGAGTCAATATCAAATAAAACATATATGGCTCGAATAGGGACAGTACAAAAATGAACAGAGAAGAGCATAAGAGCGATATATGTTCAAGCATACAAACATTCATAAAAAGAGCGAAACAAAGGAACTACAGTGTGAGTCAAAAAAAAGTTTACACCTAGAAATGTGCTTATTATTTTAAAGATCATCTATGAATAGTAAATTATTATACATCTTATGAAAGAGTGTTTTATCCCAAATCTTTTGGTATCATTTTTGTGTGGTATGTGTTCACGCTTGAATGAACACGAGGCATTGTTTGCGAGAGTGCAAAAATCGACTTGCGCCAAAGTTGCTTATCTAATGTTTAAATAAAACAATTGGGATTTAGGTATTAAATCGGTTTTGGCAGATCCAAATAACATCCCTAACGAAAAATTTCATGCCACACATATCAAATATCGAATATCGAACATCAACGAACATTTGTGCGCGTGTGTGTGTGTGACTTTACTTCTGCAAAAAGCATATGCAATGCATTTCATTTGATACATTCAATTCATTCTCTCACTCCGCTAATACCAACATAATACATGCTGTGGGCATCACTTTGGCGCAAGTCGATTTTTGCACTTTCGCAAACAATGCCACCTGTTCATCGAAGCGTGAACACATACCACACAAAAAATGATACCAAATGATTTGGGATAAAACACTCTTTCATAAAAATGTATAATAATTTACTGTTCATAGATATTTTTTGTAATAATAAGCAATTTTCTAGGTGTAAACTTTTTTTGACTCACACGGTACAGGGGAAAGTTTAATACAGCAAAAAGAAATTGGGTAATTTTCAAATATAGGAAGAGATTGTCGTGTCTAGATCAAAAGAAATGAACCTAAAAACAAATATGTAGTGTCGATTTGTAGTGTTATAAATTATAAGCGTACTCTTTGGTTGACAGTAGTAAATCACCTTCCCTAATGCAAAATCAAGTTAACCTCAGTCGACTGTCCCTTTAATATCGTGATTGAAGTGAACTCCATTAAGACAGGGGGCGTGTGTAGAAGACGATCACATATCGAGTATCGACAGTCAGTTATTTTAGATTGTTATGTCGTCTGCTCGCCCCCGTTCTCTCTCTCTCTCTCTCTCTCTCCCTTCTCGGTCCCATCTCTCTGTCCCCCTCTGCCCCCCTCTGTCTCTGTCTCTCTCCACTCTCCTGTCCTATCTCTTCCTCTATCGATCTTGAAAGTACACGTGAATGTAAGGCATTATAAAGTATCGATGACTCGCAATAAAATACTCAAAAAACGACTAATAAGAAAATATTAATTGAGGGCATGTACGTTTCGAATTCATTTCTCGCTGCAATACACCCTGTATGGATGAAGATCGTCCGCTGGTCAGAAATATTAAGCAATGTCAGATTTCAGATCTCCTCCCAAAATGCCCACAGGAAAGGTAAATAGGGAAAAAGACCACACATTTGCATGACTGCCTCCATCATTCAAATACTACTTGTTTTTCTAATATTTTCAAATGCGGCTTGTTTCAGAGAATGCAAAGAGAGCAAATATTACACATTACAAAAACTACAAAATATGAATTCTAAAAAGGAAGCATTCAAGAATAAATACCTCGGTGAAGTTCCTTATTATTTATACTGCTTTGGGGCCGATGGGAAAACGTAGCTGTCTAGACAATCTCAAAGGCATTATAAACCACCTGCATGCTTGGTTTGGACTTTGTTAAAGTTCATTGTACTGATGGAGAAACTGAAGCATATTAAAGGAAATGTTTATTAAAGGAAATGTTTATTAAAGGAAATGTCTAGTAAAGGAAATGTCTAGTAAAGGAAATGCTTATTAAAGGAAATGTTTATTAAAGGAAATGTCTAGTAAAGGAAATGCTTATTAAAGGAAATGTTTATTAAAGAAAACGTTTATTAAAGGAAATTGTTCGATAAAATCGGATAAATTATAAAAATAATGGCGAGAGGGAATAGAGAAAGATGAGTAATAGAGGAAAGTTATAGAGGTGGAAAAGGGAGAGGGAGAGAGGACGGGGGGGGGGGGGGGTATTGGAGACAAAGACAGATATAGACAACATAATTTATATGAACGGAGAAATAAAGATAAGAGAAACCCAGATAAAACTTAAAGATAAATGGAACCACCCTCCCCCCAAAAATCAATACAGACCCTTGACAAAGACAGATAACTCGTTGGTGACATTGCATAAGGAGCAACAAAACCTCAGGCATGTTTCAAACGGTTCGGTGATGTCGTGGTATAGTGGTTCCTTCACTTAACTCATAATCCAAGAGTTGAGGGTTCGATTGCAGCCTGACACTATAACGTCCTTTGGCAAGATATTAATCCACATTTACCACTTTCTATCCAGGGGTAAATGGGTAGCTTGCAATTGCTATAGGTTATATTAATTGCAGGGCCCGCATAATGAGTAGGATGTGGCTGCCTTGGTTAAAATAAGACCCAATTATTATTATTCATCTATACGGTTTATCATTTGTTTTGACATACAGATCTTGCAAGTTTTCTGAAAATAGAGAACTTACATATTCGACTTTTCCTCTTAAGCTACCTTTTCCCTTAGGGGATTTACATATGCACCTGCAGAAACATTTGTTTTGGAATTCTCTGAGATATTAAAGTAGAGACTTTAATGCGACAGAACACTTACATGGTTACATGCTGTTTTCATGCAGTCTTCATAATCTTCATGTTTGGTATGCGTTGTAAAGCTAACGTAAGTGCAGATACGAGGACAAAATCTACATTTCTATTCATCCATGGGATATGATGTATTAAATATTTTCGTATTTCAAATGTTTTGAAACGGTAACATAGCAACAGATACGTGAGCACATTTACATTTCACTTCTTGTATCGGATACTTATATCTTCAGTAAAAATTGTAATCTCCCACGATAACTGTAATAAATATTTTGTCAGAATCCCACCTGTCTTGAATGCATGTTTTAATTGAAATATCTTTATCAATAGGGTATATGTGCAGTTTCTTTTACGATGAGCTCAATTATTTTAACTGAATCAACAGAATTAAAACTGGAATGCAATTTTTACCAAGCGCGGATCCAGGATTTCTTAGGGGGGGGGGCCCAAATTTGAAATTATGCGAGCCAAATATTGGTACGTAATGGTGACAAACAGTGACGTAATGCGGGGGGGGGGGTCGGTGCAGGGAGGGGCGAGTTTCCCCCTCCCTCCTCCGCGAACGCGGAAGTTTTGACGTTTCATTAAATTATTAGAGAAACAAGACGATTCGTTGTAACGTTCTCCAAAATAATTCTCGTCTGAATTTTTTTTTTACCCTCCCGCGCGAAGCGCGGAAAATTTTACGAATTATTAAATTATTACGATTCTTTGGAGAGTTCCTCGTCTGAATTCAGGTTCCCCCCTCCCGCGCTTCGCGCGAAAGCTTTTTAAGTTTCCTTTAATCTTTAGAGAAAGAAGACGATTCGTTGTACCGTTTTCGACACTAATCCTCGTCTGAAATCAGTCTTCCCCCTTCCGCGCGAAGCGTGGAAGCTTTTACGATTCATTAAATCATTAGAGAAAGAAGACGATTCGTTATACCGTCCTCGCCTCTGAATCCTCGTCTGAATTCAGGTTCCCCCCCCCCTCCCGCGCTTCTCGCGGAAGCCTTGACGTTTCACAAAAAAAAATTACGATTTATTAAATTCTTAATCCTCGTCTGAATTCAGTTCCCCCCCCCCCCTCCCGCGCTAAGCGCGGAAGCTTTTACGTTTCAATAAATCATTCGAAAGAAGACGATTCGTTGTACAGTTCTCGACTCTTAATCCTCGTCCGAATTCAGGTCCCCCCCCCCCCTTCCCGCGCGAAGCGCGGAAGCTTTTAAGTTCCATAATGTTATGAGAGAAAGAAGACGATTGGCTTTACGGTTCTCGACTATTAATCCTCGTCTGAATTCAGTTCCCCCCCCTCCCGCGCTAAACGCGGAAGCTTTTACGTTTCAATAAATCATTCGAAAGAAGACGATTCGTTGTACAGTCCTCGACTCTTAATCCTCGTCCGAATTCAGGTCCCCCCCCCCCCTCCCGCGCGAAGCGCGGAAGCTTTTAAGTTTCATAATGTTATGAGAGAAAGAAGACGATTGGCTGTACAAATCTCGACTCTTAATCCTCATCTGAATTCAGTTCCCCCCCCCTCCCGCGCTAAGCGCGGAAGCTTTTACGTTTCAATAAATCATTCGAAAGAAGACGATTCGTTGTACAGTTCTCGACTCTTAATTCTCGTCCGAATTCAGGTCCCCCCCCCCTTCCCGGGCGAAGCGCCGAAGCTTTTAAGTTTCATAATGTTATGAGAGAAAGAAGACGATTGGCTGTACAGTTCTCGATTAATCCTTGTCTGAATTCAGGTTCCCCCCTGTCGCGCGAAGCGCGGATGTTTTTAATTTTCATTAAATCATTAGAGAAAGAGGACGATTTGTTGTACCGTTTTAAAAAATAATCCTCGTCGGAATTTAGTTTCCCCTCCATCCCGCGCGAAGCGCGGAAGCTTTTACTTTTCATTAAATCATTAAAGATTCGTATTACCGTTCTCGCCTCTGAATCCTCGTCTGAATTCAGGTTCCCCACCCCCGCGCTTCGCGCGGAAGCTTTGATGTTTCACAAGATTATGAGAGAAAGAAGACGATTCGCTGTACCGTTCTCGATTCTTAATCCTTGTCTGAATTCAGTTCCCCCCCCCTCCCCTCCTGAGCGAAGCTTTGACGTTTCATTAAATTATTAGAGAAAGAAGACGATGCGTTGTACCGTTCTCTATACTCTTAATCCTTTTTTCAAAGGTGTTCTTTGTCTGCTCCTTTTTCTTCCTACGTCCTCTTCCGATTTGGGGGGACCGCCCCCCCCCCCTCCCCTGGCTACGCGCCTGCGGTCAGATAAACACATTTTGATTCCTTGTCCGACCCCGCAAGCTCAGGGGTTTAAGGCAATAAATTGCGGTCAGATAAGCATTCAGGGGCCCGCCTTAGGGCCCTTGGTGGGGTCGAGGCGGCTGAGCCGGCCCCGGAAGCTCAGGGGTTTTAGGCGTTTAATTAAGGTCAGATGAGCATTTTTGGTAATACCTTATTATTTTATGACACTGGCAAGTCACTATTTGGCGTTGGTTTTAGGGGGCGGAGCCCCAAAAAATCAGGGGTTTTAGGCATTAAATTACCGTCAGATGAGCATCTAAGGGCTCGCCGTAGGGTCCTAGGTGGAATCCAGGGGCAGAGCCCCCGGGAGCTTAGGGGTTTTAGGCATTTAATCACGGTCAGATGAGCATATTTAGATGCCTCATTAATTTTTAACACTGGCAGTTAACTATTCTTTCTTTCTTGCTCTCATTCTATTTTATTTCTCTTTAATATACTTTTTCAAAACAAGTGGGGGGGGGGGAGGGAGCTCGAGGCACCCAATCCCCGCCCCACCTTGGGCCTGACATGTAGGAATCTCAAGAATCATATTTCTTGCCTGGCTGTAAATTTAGTAATTTGTCATTCTCCAACAAACACATACAAACGTATTTACTAAAAAGTGAGGAAAAATCTCGGAAATTATGTCATTTCTTTCCCTTTCCTTCCTTCTCTCTTTTTTTTTTATTGGGTGGGGGGGGGGTCAACAGCCTGATTGATTAGGGGGAGGGGCAAGGCCCTTTCGGCCCCCCGATCTCCTTCTTCCCCCTTTTCTTTTTTTTCTTCCTCTTCTTTCTTTCCCTTCTCTCCTCTTTCCCTTTCCCTTCTTTTCCTTTCTTCTCTCTTTTTTTTTTTTTTTTTTTTTTTTTTGCGGGGGGGGGGGGGCCAAGGCCCGCTCGCCCCCCCCCCCCCTGGATCCGCGCCTGTTTTTTACGTAATTCAACGGAAAAAAACCTTGTTGGTTTTGCCTTCTTGTTCATTGTGCAGAATGATACTTCAATATCAACAGGATTTGTAAACAAGCAATGGGATAGAAACAAAGTGTCTGATTCGCTTCTAACTTGTCACAATAAGATCAATTCGTATATGGTCCCTCATAACTATATACGTAACATATACAGATGTACTAATACCTCATATACATGTTCATGTGATATAAACAATAATAAAAGAGGTATTTTTTTCTTCAAACGATATCCTTATTTTCTATCCATGCTAATATGTCGTAATCTGAATATTTTGTTTACTTGGATTATTTTTGCAACGCTCATCATCGCACGACTCTGTTTATACTCCATAAAAATACTGACAAGTTTGGGAGGAAAACTAAAACAATAAAATACTGTAATAAAGAGTTACGTTCCACTGTTTAATTTTAAGTTTCGGGAATCAATAAAAGTGAGATGGACGAAAATTTTGGACAGCAGGCTTAAGTGATAAAAATTGTCATTTTTACAACTACCATTTATCATCAACCCGTTGACGTGCACTCGAGCAGATAAATACTCTATTAAAAATCGACCGTTGCACTATTATGATTGATTGAGTCATCTAGGCCTGTGTCATAAAATATTTCTGAAATAGAAAGAGCCTGTAGAGTAGAACGTAAATCTTTAACCAAGAAGTTGGATTAAATTATAATTAACTGTATTATAAGAAGAAAACTAGGATTTCACATCGCAATCAATGAAATTGCTATTGTACGATTAAGTATATGAGATCGAAGTTCCCTTTCTGGTTTAAACAGCCACTTATAAAAGTTTCCAAAGCTATTCCCAGCCCCATTAATACACGGAGTCGTCCTACACCTCTACCAGTTTCTTAGATTGACGATGTGGCGTCATCGCAAATGACGAATTGGAGCGGAGCGTGACTCTCGTGCCAGCGGGTGGACATAAATGGTTTGCGACACATGGATGCAGGGATTATCAGCCAATTTAGAGTTCGTCGGGCTTAGATAGCAATTAAGTGATAAATGCCTGCCTGGGTTGGTAGGGACCTTGCTGTTCGCTTGCCGGCATTATAACATCCAGAGCTGCTGTCACTGTGACCATAATAATTGTGTCAGTCGAGGAGTTGGTGGCTTTATGACGCGGTCACGTTCTTGTCGTCGGCGCGGGGTACAAAGCGGCAAAACATTTGGATCATACAATATTATTGTCGTTGGATTGTAATCGGTGATATATTTATCGCTGTTCTCACTTAAGGTACGGACGGTGAGTAAACATCGTTGGTGCAGATGTTAATTTTTCATGATTGATATATTGTTACATTTATAAGCAAATTTTAAATAGGCTTTCTTTTTTAAGACAATTTCTATATCTTGTCAATCGTTCTTGAATAACTCTATCTACAATCCTTCCAAATCCCATGCGAATTTATTTTGTGCAAACCTCACTAAATATGGAATTTGAGATTTAAAAAAAATCCTACTCGTATTCATGAATCTACCCAAAATGGAACTAAGTCAGAGGAAAATGTAGCTATATTTAAAAAAAAAGTTCAAACGGTCTTTCCACATCTACCTAAGATTGTATTCTTAAATTTGAAATCTGACCATTTTTTTGAGAGAATACGCATACTACATGCAATTTCATATTTTTCTGACCAAGTAACGCCCGTTTAAGGAAGCTGTAATATTACTTTTGAATGGTTTTCAATTAAACTGACGATGGACGATGTGTTGCGCGAGAAAGGCTGAAACAAGCAACTGACCCTCATTAACCGCTGAACATGTTACTACTTTGTTGAATTTAGTTGATATTAAAGACATTTAGCTTTGTGCCAAACATCTGAAGTGATATGAATTTGTTCGCATCAATAACATCTGTCATATTGTCATGTCATATTCACATTGAATCTTGTCTATTAATATTCTGTGCCAATTTCAAGAAGAAAAATAATAACATTTGTTGTATCATGCGTAGGTTTTCTATGTGATCATAATTTTCACTGTCAAAAGTAAAATATCATGCCCTCTAAATCTAACAAAATCTGTACTCCATAGGCCATTTTCTTAATGTAACCAAATATATAGATATTGCAAACAATAGAAGTTGCTAAGTAGGACAGATATTATGGCTTGCCTTATCTAACAACACGTAGTAGATGTCATTTGCATTCTGATTATATGAAATACAATTATTCGTAACAGATGAATGAAATAATTCGTATCGAGGCACTTAAGTATAAATTTGTTTACATTATGAAAATTTCCTATTGATATCATGAAAGGGGAGGTCATTGTGTACAATAGCTTGCATTCCTAAAATCCATCTATCAATTCTGATCAGAAACCCAGTTTTAACGATGCCAACCATTCGTAGAGGAAAACAAGGCTCAGTTTGCTGTGTTTAAGGGGTGGCATTATATACTTTGTTTGACATGTGGTTTACATTGAATCTTACATATTTTATCTCTCACTACAATGTTACTGTGCGTAATTTTATAAATGAATTTGTGTTACAATTTTTGTGTCTGTAGATATATCATCTTGTTAATATCTTTCCATTAATGTAGAGTGAGTTATATCGTGCTATCATTCCTTTGAAATATATTGGCAATTTCCAGATGCATGTTAATGATATAACGACTTTTGTACTGCAGAGCGTCGATTTTGGTTTCTTATAAGGTGGAGTTCTAGTGATGTAATTGCGTATGTGAACAAAAAATGTCTCAAATGAATTTGGAATTTGGACGGATTGATTATCACACGCCATCCATGAAGTTCGATAAACGCTGCTAAAGTCAACACACTATACGGTGTAGCTTAAATGTATACCTTTTAAGTGACGAGTAAGTTCTGGTTAAGGGGAAAACAAATATGTAAGCTTGAAGGAATATTATAATAGATGTATCCCGTGAATAGGTGTGCTCTTCATACAAAATATGGCGATAAACATGTAAAAAAATAAGGACCAAACTTTCATGCCACATGTGTGTGTAGCCCCATGAATATATTTTTGTGTGAAGTGGTATACGACTCTCAGCAAGATTGATTCAATTTCCTCCCTGGTGATTCCAAAACCTCATAGTATACACCAATTCTATAAACTATACATAATCTTCTTTCTCAATCGCTTCCAGAAATTCTCTTTTTACCATGTAATGGCATTACCATATCTCAACTTCATCTTTAACAGTAGGGAACGCAGACAATGTTAAGAGCACGCGGTCGATATTGGTACTCAGATGACTTGTTCGATCTAGAGCATGCACTGTCGAAGGTCAATCGAACATTCACAAGTAGGTCTACTGGGTCACGAAGTGCATTCATTCAGAAAAATTCGAACTCTCTATAGAAACTATTCAATGGTCGATGGTAGACGATGGCTAAAAGGAAGCGCTGAGTACTACATAGTGAAAAAAAAACATCGTATCAATATGTAACATGAGATGGAATGCTTCTTGATCGCTCTCGTATTCTAAGTATGTTAGCTTTCTTATACCATGAAGAATTTGAAATCTCTATGTAAGCTATTCCATGGCCAATGCTAGACGATGACGAAAGGAAGCGCTGACTTTGTTTTCAATGTTAAACATGATTTCAGAGCTGAGCCATCTTTGATATGGACACATTGTGAAATAATGCTCATACCAATGTAATACGAGATGGAATGCTTCTTGATTGCTTTTGTATCTTAATTATGTTAGGTTTCTTATACCGTGAAAAATTTGAAATCTCTATATAAATTATTCCATAGCTAATACTAGACGATGGTGAAAGGATGCGCTGACTATGTTGTCAAGGTAAAACATGATTTCAGAGCTACTCCATCTTTGCTATGGACACATTTTGAAAGAATGCTTATACCAATGTAATACGAGATGAAGTACTTCTTGATTGCTTTCGTATTCTAAGTGTGTTAGCTTTCTTATACCATGAAGAATTTGAAATCTCTATGTAAACTATTCCATGGCCAATACTATAGACTACGGCGAAACTAAAGGAAGCGCTGACTATGTTGTGAAGGTAAAACATGATTTTTCGGAGCTATAAGCCATCTTTGCTATGGACACATTGTGAAAAAATGCTCATACCAATGTAATACGAGATGGAATGCTTCTTGATCGCTTTCGTATTCTAAGTATGTTAGGTTTTTTTTACCATGAAGAATTTGAAATCTCTTTATAAATTATTTCATGGCTAATACTAGACGATGGCGAAAGGATACGCTGACTATGTTGTCAAGGCTAAACATGATTTTCAGAGCTACACACCATCTTTGCTATAGACACATTGTGAAAGAATGCTCATACCAATGTAGTACGAGATGGAATGCTTCTTGACTGCTTCCGTATCTTAAGTATGTTAGCTTTCTTATACCATGAAGAATTTGAAATCTCTTTATAAATGATTCCATGGCTTATACTAGACGATGGCGAAAGGATACGCTGACTATGTTGTCAAGGCTAAACATGATTTTCAGAGCTACACACCATCTTTGCTATAGACACATTGTGAAAGAATGCTCATACCAATGTAGTACGAGATGGAATGCTTCTTGACTGCTTCCGTATCTTAAGTATGTTAGCTTTCTTATACCATGAAGAATTTGAAATCTCTATGTAAGCTATTCCATAGCCAATACTAGACGATGGCGAAACAAAAAGAAGCGCTGACTATGTTGTCAAGGTAAAACAGGATTTCAGAGCTATACGCCAACTTTGCTATGGACACATTTTGAAAAAAATGATCAAACCAAAACATCTGTGATATATAAAATTGAACGTGTCTATCGTGTACATATATCGCAATATTACCTTAAATCAAATTGAGTTATCTTAACTAATCTTTAACAATTATTTATGATATAAGATGTGAACTTATTATGAAGTAAAAATAGCAGAGGAGGAATGTATGATTTTCTTAACTATTTCATTTCCAGATTGCAAGAGTTTGTTACTGAATATTACATAAATACGACCATGCAGACGTCAGCGGAGACAATGATAATACTCGAAATTGCATAAGACAGTGTAATCTATAGATGACACTTGACTTTCCTTTTTATTTATAAGTAAGTTTTCCACTGTTCTTAGTTTAATTTCGAAGAATTGTATTTGAACAACCGGCCAAAATATACTTACATAGTGCATATATTTCAATAATCTATTATCTTATTTCGAATCCACGAGACAAAATCATTGTTGTTGTTATCCTCAGACCAAAATGAGAACCCTTCAAAATAATCTTTAAAAAAAACAAAAACAAACAAACACAACGAATATTTTTTTTTAAAGAGGAAAAAATCGGGAAAAAGGACTATTGTTGGTCCAACTTCTCTTTCCTTACAGGGGAGGAGAAAGTGTATGTGTGTGTGGGGTGGGTGTGGATGTGTATATGACTGTGTATTTTTTTAAAAGTGGAAGTTGACTTGTTTCGTATTAAGCTTATGATTTTTACATAATTCAGGGGTAGGCATAGCCATATGCTATACTAGTGTTTCCCTTTTTTAAAGAACAATGGGTAGTAATCCTTATCCTTGTCATTTTTTTTTGGGGGGGGGTCTTTTTTATTTTTTTCATTTTTTTTTACATTTATTTATTTGTCTCCCATTATTCCTTTTTTTGGCCAATTTAAGCACCCATGCTGGGATTTGTTCATCTTATTCCTTTCCTCCGCTGTTTATTATGGGAACAGACCGGAGAAGTATGTCATGAACCCATCAGCGAGATAGAGTCATGATAGATCAGTAGCCTGATCCTCTGCTTTTACGGCTGGTTGCCCCGCACATCACATCGGTAATGCACAGCTGGTGCATTACGGAAATAACCACGTGCTCCCCTAACAAAGAGTCTGTCCATACCAATTTTATTTACCTTGTTCTGATGAGCTTTGGTTCCCAGGTGCCGTCGTCCATACGGTGCATGCCGTCTTACTTAGCACGCCAGCGCATCTCACAAAGCGATGACAGCGAAATAATAATTATTGCACTTGCTGTCCAAAATGATGTGTAGTATCTCGTCGTGCTAAAAAAATATGGCTTGGCATCTCACCCCGTATGGAAAACAAAATATGACTGTGTGAGGTTAAGTGAACCAAGAATAACCGAAACCGAGAGCCCGAGACATCCCAGTATACCGACCCACGAGACCGACAGCCCATGGATCGACGGCCGACGAGATTGACAGTCCGTGAGTGAGATCGACAAAGTTATCAGAAGGCCCGAAGGATCGAATGTTAGTCTCGCGGTCTTTCGGTTTCGTTGGCTGTCAGTGTCGTGGACTGTAGGTATAAACATTGGTATGGACGAGGTGTAATGAGCCTGGATGAGGGGAAGATGGAGAGTGACTGAGGAAAGCAAGACACGTTAAGAGGTTGGTCAATAAACTTCGAGAGCGCTCCTGCATGATTCGACAACCAAAACAAATGAACTTCCTTTGACGATTATTATCATCTCTACTTATTCTTCACCGATGTTCATGAAAGGAGCTTTTAGAATACAAAAATTTCTTTATAAAATCAAATTTCTTATTTGACTTGCTTCGAAATGTTTTACTCCTACTATACCATCGTCTCAAAGTGCGTCGTTTCTTTCACATTTCTATTCCTGTACGGAGAGAGGGTTGGTTTGCGCAGTTGGTATTTTATTTCAATGTTCTTAGGCGCGTTTCCGATTATCAAATCAAACAACTGCAAACCAAATTATTTTTTTGAATCTGTAACCATATTAACAGAGGACCCAAATGCTTGAAAAGTGTAACTATAGCGTCCAAACTCTGTCAGAAGATGACCCTTTCCCGCTGGTTTTGTATGCATGCATAAGTGAATTTATCTTGTTTTAACATGCAAATTGGATAGTCTTCGCACTTTCCAATTTTACAAATATATAATGTACACAAGGCCCTGTTTCTTTCCATTAAAACTTATTTCTTAAAATTGTTCTCGTGGATTAAAAACCCAAACTTTCATAATTAGTTGCATTGACCTATAGGTTGAAGAAACGTCAATAGGTGCCGGTCGATGTAGTAGTTCGAGTGGCCGGAGAGAAATACATACAACCTGCGTTCAATAAATATACAGCGTGAGTCATAAAAAGGGCAACCAAGATGCATCCCTTAATATCGATGCAATCGGTACAGACTTAGTCTAAAATATTCACATTGTAGCCTATAATGTAATCCTTGATGCCACACCTTGATAAATAAACTCCAGTCACCAGTAGCAATTTTCATTAGTTATATCAAACTTGCCTCTACCAAAGTTTTTGAATGAAATTGGTTGAACAAGGATTGGTTGGAGAGTCTTCATTTCCAAATGTCATACACGGACACATGATGAAAGCAACTCTGGAACAATTTTATCCCAAACTTGGTCAAATGCGATTTGGTAAGTTTTTTGAGAATGGCCATTGCTCTTTGATCCGTGATCACATTTTGACATGCAATCAGGTAAAATGAACGAAGTTATTATCAACTGTTATACTCTTATTGCAGCAACTTTACTTGGTTTTCAAGATATCGGGTAGCTTGAATGCGGGTATGCTTTTTATTGACTCACACTGTATATTACCCTGTCGCCTCTAACGTTAGTTAAGGGCAAGTGTGGATGTAGGTAAAATGGATTCTTTGTCCAAATAGCGAACAGGTTGATTGATAGACGAACTGATGTGTGGACGGCTGAAGGTGTCCCGACATCGAGTTACGTCACTGTTATCATCTCTCTTCTATGGACCCATGGGTTTAACTAGAGGGGAGGGGATCTATCTAACCTCTATGTGCCAAACTTTAAGGGGGAATGCACTAAACTTGACCTTATGAAATTGACCCCAAAATAGAGGGATTTCTCACTTTTGGAGCCTCTCTTGACCCGTCGTAAAATGCACCGAGTTTAACTTGGTGCGAATGGGTCGGTGGTAGCAAATGCCAAGAGAATCAAAGAAACAGTCGCCTTTTCTTGAAACGGTGAGGCAGGTATGCAAATATGTTTAGCATCTCGTGAGGTGGGAAGCAGGCAATGACAAAAAAAGTCTTCGACATATCGTCAAGAAAGATAGAAAGGGGGCGGGTGGAAGATTAAGGAGTAAAGGAATCACTCTCTAATTAACTGTCGCCTTTTAAAACATCTACGTTTATGTTGTCGGCAAGTGTTCTCATTTTCTAAGTAAAATTTAACTTGTATCAGGAGGAAAACTTGTCCAAGAATGGCATTTCAATTTTCCTCCATTGGATTTTTTTTTTTTAAAGAAGGTTCATTGATTTTAAAAACTAACTTTGTTGTCATTATTGCCAAAGTAAAACTTTGAGTGGACAAGGTTATCAAAATGCAATGTTTGGAAACATTCTAAGTAATGATTATTAACAATTACAAAACGCTTAGATACAGCCCCGGCATAGCACCTGAAAAGCTCTCCGATCGCTGCTGAGATATGTGACGTCACATGTTGAACATGATGTGCACACGCAGACGATGTCCCATGACATCTCACACAATTTCAGTGCCTGTTTTGTCATCTTTTCTTCAGTTATTTCTCTTACTTCACTACCCTCAGGCGAAATGTTTAATCTATTGCCTCACTCTTAACCCCGTGCATGGTATTATTTTGATGAAAAATGCAAGGATTAAAAAAGGGGAATCCGTCACTTGTAAACAAAATAGACGCCATTGTATTTTCAGCTGCATACACCGCGGTATGTTCGGCGTTTCAAGAGGGAACAAATGACGTCCATGCTATCACTCCGGAGGTTTTTTAATTTAAAATTTTGGTTTCTTTGATTGTTCATTAACCCCTATCCTGTGTATTTACAAACAAACAAAATTAGTTATCAGAATGGGGGTCATATCCCTTTTTGAATGGTGTAAAATTCCATCACATTTATATACACTAAGCTCATTATAATTTGAGAAATAATAGCACTGCAATTATGTTCATTCTTTATGGGATGTCGTCTGCTTAGGCAGGGTTGGTTCATATTGTGATGGCATTAAAAAATCGTTATTTTTCCGGCGAATCTCTCGCATATCCCAGATGCTATGGAGGTTGTTTCATTTTGTTTTTTTATAAATCACCCGATATGTAGTTCACCTAAAACGTGTATGATGGCCATCTGTTAGCTTTAACCAGTTTCTAGTGATACGTTAATTGCCATATTTGTGATTTTCTTTGAACAGGCACTTTAAAGAACACTTATGAATTCCTTTTCTGTGCTTGTTAGAAGTTTTGCTTCGCTGGCGGCAAGAACTTCGTCCGACACGCCCACGAGATCCCGAGGGGGGGGGGGGGATGGGATGGTAAGCACTGTCACTCGTTTATAAGGCAGAACAGGATATTTGACAGATATCATTTCTGAGACATGGGACACGAGGGGGAAGAAAACAGAACTCATGGCTGTTCAGCTTTGATACCTCCTTACAGACATTGTCACAACTTCTTTGAGCGTGATCTGAATTAGTCCACCTACATTCTCAGTCATCACTGAGTCCATCTCGAAGTGGAAAGGGATGAAACTGATACCTCTGACATGGAAGTCGTGATTATCCATGAAAAGATGTGAACGAAGAAACGTCAAGCTTTCAAGATATTAACATTCATGACATTATACATACATGGTTCTTCGATTCAAATAAAATAAGTCACGGAGCCGGTTCTCATTTGTTTACGCACCAGACTGCGGTTAATGGCAACCGAGATTACGTGGAGCAAATTTAGATTTAAGGGTGCGTTTAATCGACACTTTTTCACCCTAGAATCACGGTTTCTAAAGACGTTTAGTTTAAAACGCAATGCGTTCAAGCGATTTTTTCGTCGGTCGTAAAAATAAACGTGTTTGAAAACACAAACATGAAACGCTGAAAAAGATGCGTTTTGTATCATGATTCAAAAGAATCACGGTCACTAAAATTCGATTGAACGGACGGAGTTCTCAATCATGATTGTATGACGAAGCCTCTTCCGGTTTGGGAAAAACCGCGCGCCCGCTTTGCATGCAATTTGCGTTCACTATACCATCGTGGCCTGTTCCGTTATGTTATTCCTTGTTTTTCCTTCTATCATTTTCTCTTTCTGTCTTTCCTTATGTTATTCTTTGTTTCTTCCTTCTATTCTTATGTTATTCTTTGTTTTTTTTCCTTCTATCACCTTTTCTTATGTTATTCTTTGTTTTATCATTCTATCATTTGCTCTTTCTGTCTTTCCTTATGTTATTCTTTGTTTTTTTTCCTTCTATCACCTTTTCTTATGTTATTCTTTGTTTTTATCATTCTATCATTTGCTCTTTCTGTCTTTCCTTATGTTATTCTTTGTTTTTTTTCCTTCTATCACCTTTTCTTATGTTATTCTTTGTTTTTATCATTCTATCATTTGCTCTTTCTGTCTTTCCTTATGTTATTCTTTGTTTCTTCCTTCTATACTTATGTTATTCTTTGTTTTTTCCTTCTATCACCTTTTCTTATGTAATTCTTTGTTTTAAGCATTCTATCAATTTCTCTTTCCGTCTTTCCTTATGTTATTCTTTGTTTCTTCCTTCTATCATCTTCTCTTATGTTATTCTTTGTTTCTTCCTTCTATCATCTTCTCTTATGTTATTCTTTGTTTTTATAATTCTATCACTTTCTCTTATGTTATTCTTTGTTTTAATCATTCTGTTACTTTCTCTTTCTTTCTTTCCTTATGTTATTCTGTGATTCTTCCTTCTTTCACCTTCTCTTATGTTATTCTTTGTTTTAATCATTCTATCACTTTCTCTTTCTGTTCTTCCTTATGTCATTCTTTGTTCCTTCCTTTTTTCACATTCTCTTTCTGTCTTTCCTTATGTTATTCTTTGTTTCTTCCTTCTATTTTTATGTTATTCTTTGTTTTCTTCCTTCTATTACCTTCTCTTTTGTTATTCTTTGTTTCTTCCTTCTATTCTTATGTTATGCTTTGTTTTTTCCTTCTATCACCTTTTATGTAATTCTTTGTTTTAAGCATTCTATCACTCTCTCTTTCTGTATTTCCTTATGTTATTCTTCGATTCTTCCTTCTTTCACCTTCTCTTATGTTATTCTTTGTTTTAATCATTCTATCGACTTTATCTTTCTGTCTTTCCTTATGTTATTCTTTGTTTCTTCCTTCTATCACCATCTCATTCTTTGTCTTATTATTGCGATCTATGCTCAAAACAGCAGTCGACAGTCGGCCGTAAACAATTCCAGAAAGCGCGCGCCGAAGTTCCTGGGCCATACTGCGCAGTGTGATGCGCAGTGGTTTGGCTCGCAATGAGCTAGAATCAGCGTTGATGAAAAATCGCTTGAACGCAAACCGCAGTGACCTTGCTTTTTGTAACGGCGTTTTGAATTGTGATTCATGTTTGTGATTCTAGCTTCGAAAATTCGATTGAACGCACCCTTAGATTTGCTTCATTCAAAAAGCATATCGGATACGTCGGGGAAGTGGGTGTGATGGAAACGGGTTAAATAAAGTCGTAATAACACAGCGCGTCAAAGGTGTCAGATACTGATTTATTTATTTTGTTGTTCATGCCGGCGGTACAATCTAGACAGGCTTTCTTAGTTTGCATACGTGACAAGATGCATGAGTTATAACGATTGACTAAAACATTCAGGTCGTTAGTCATAAATACGGTAATATTTTATGTCTTTAAAATACATTATCGGCACCAGTCCTGAGATTTTTCCAGGGAGACCTTTCAAACATCTTGGACACCGCCAAGCCAACTGTCCAAACAATGCTCTTAACCATTCGCGAATTTTTGTTCTGACACTTGTCGATCGTATTTCGGTCTTGTTCGTAAGTGTGGAGGTGCATGTGTGTGGGAGTGTGTGCGGTGTAGTGCGTGTGTAATTGGGCTTTTTTTTTTAAATAAAGACGCGTACATGATTATTTACGTCTCGGACCGAATTGTTACGTCACCATCTGAAGACGTGACTCAGTATCGAACCTGGACGCAATGTTCCCGGAACCACCTGTAGGTGGCGCAAGACACGACTAATGCTTTAACGGAACACTCTCAATTACTTTCGTAGTAAAATACCTGGTAATGACCTAAAATGCCCCAGATATGTATGTTGTAGCCAACATTTTGACATTGTATCGCATGGAACGCCTTAGAATGGTTTGAAGAGGGTTAAAACGCTGAAAAACATACGAAACAGTATATATCTGAGCCAAAAAGTGAATTTTATTATTTTATTTAAATGACCTGTGACGTCACACAGAACGTCATCTTCGGCATCATAGGTCTTGGAAGCAACGTCTTCGGAAGCATTCGGATGCTCGGAAATGTCACCCAAACAAAGTTGGGCTTAATTGCAGAATACCCTACCATATTGTTAGTCTTCATATATTAGCCGTAGATATAGATTGTGATTTTATTATTTGCGATAACGGTGATACAGGTATTGAAGATTGTATAATGCAAGTGTTTGAATTCATTTGGTGGATGAAAAGTTGAATTCTACGCCGTTTTGTGCGCCATTGCAGCGCTGAGTTTGATGTGTTTGTCGCTAATTTGTGACAAATCTAGATGGCTTTCCTGATGGTATTTCATGCAAAATGTCTGTTAAATTGATAAGCACTGATTCTTGTCCTTACCTTTGTCTTGTTTATTGTCTGTTATAGTCATTTAATAGATGAATTACTTGAATTCTAAGCCCATTTCAGTAACACAAAATGTCCAGCCCGCTCATAGTCCCACACACGTATTTGTTTGTACCTTGTGCCCTCTTTTACACTGCTAGTCTGCTTTCAAAGACCCTATTAGATATTTCAATCAACAAGTAATGTCTCCTTCTAAAAATACAAAAGAAAAATAATAGTTTTGTGCTTTTTTAATCAACAAGTGTGAGTCTTTGGTCGATAATCGTTGGTCGTTGGTCGTTGGCTTCTTTTTTAATACTTGTGAGTCTTTGGTCGATGGTCGATGGTCGTTGGTCGTTGGCTCTTTTAAACAAATATGCCTCACTATTTGGTCGATGGTCATTGGTCTCTTTTTCTAATATTTGTCAGATTGTTGGTCGATGGTCGTTGGACTCTTCCATTCAATAGTATTTGGTCGATGGTCGTTGGTTTCAATTTGTAATATTTGTCAGACTGTTGGTCGATGGTCGTTGGACTCTTGCTTCTAGTTTATATTTCTAATATTCGTCAGACTGTTAGTGTTAGGCCTAGTTCTAATTCTGTAAAACCGTGGTAGGGTATTCTGCAATTGTTCCCAAAGTTGAAAGTTCAAGATGATCATGAGGCAAATGGCATCAATGATGGGTAAGTGAAAATGTGATTTTTTTTTCTTCAAATTGATACAAAATTTGAGCGATTTTGAGCTAGTAACTTTTTAACTGTTTAGATTTTACACTACTGAAAAAAACGCACAAAATTAAGTGTCCGGTTACTCAAGTCCCCACCCTACCTATTACCGTCCAAAATTTCCTTGAGGTGTTGTTAGGTTAGTCCCCTCATACAAAGGACAGACATCATTACCAGCATATTTTCATGCGCGTGAATTCACGTCAACCGGGCAGGATATGAACTATTGCTTGTCAATTCACGTCAACCGGGCAGGATATGAACTATGGCTTGTCAGGCGGATTCCTGACTAGGAGCTCTCCATGTTTGTGCTCACCGAGATCTTAACACGATATTAATCAACATTTACATCACATATACAACCATTTTTTACTTACGATGTCAGTGTTTTCAAGCAATTTCTGTCCATAACGGGCATCGCTTGAACACTTCTTCTTCGTAGGGAACTGCTGAAACTGAATGCGCATGCACGATACTGTAATAGACTTGGCGTATTTATGCATACATTCTATATTAATAATTTACCAGTGTCTTTCAAAGACTACTTCAAAAGGCGCTCTGATACTTACCATTACTAAACAACACAAATTAATGATCTTTCTCATACACTCAATAACAAAGCTTTCTCTGATCATGGTATACAAGCAGCCGGCCTAATCTTTTCGAATTCACTCCCTAAACTAATCAAAGAATACAAAAATACATAACACTTTCGAAACCTACTTAAACGTTAGCTGATTAGTAATTATGAGTAATTTCTTTAGAGCATGTCCACATTTTGTCTTGTAATGGTTTTTGTCAGAGTCTTTTTTACGCGTTCAACTTTTGTTAATTGTTTCTTTTTTCTGTGTATATCATGCATTGTATACATATTTTTGTAAAGGTGTGGGCTACTTTCGGGCCTTACTGGCTCTCCGGCTCATTCCTCCATTTGTCAGTCTTTGTATTTTACTGTTATTTTGAGGTGTTTAGGTCTATATTTTATCATTGTAAATTTTGTTGGAAACAAGGAAAATCAGCCATTTTGACAAAAAAATTGGATGAAAAGTTGCGAGTGCAGTGAGTGAGCGAGAAGCTGAGAACAAATAATTTCCATGTTTTTTAATCGAAAAATTTAATGTCAAAAACACAATAAAAAATGCTGACTGACCGACCCTCCCTGGAAGGTTTGACCGCCATTTTTTTTGTCACCTTATAGGTATAATTTTGTGAAAAATGGATGTGTATTAACAAATATTAGGGCGTGTGAAATCACTTTCACCTTTGGGGCTATTATACATGTAAGACTATGTATTTCACCATAAATTTACCTCTGCACCTCTGACAAATTTGTTGTAGGCCAGAGCATATGAAAAAATATGTTACAAACAACACACTCACTTGGCATGCTTTGTTGTCATTGGTTGCAAAATCTTGCATTTTCCTTTAAAAGGTCATTTTACCAATTAAAAATTATTTAAGGTTCTCATAATTTTGTAGACTTTAAAAGAAAAAAATCCAACTACCCATAACACACATTGTGTAATACCAACATCTCAAAAGTTACTGCTGGCTACTTGAGTGCACATAGCAATCAGTGATTCTTAGTATAAATTGCTCTCATCATGACTACCACTGGTACACTCATAGTCATCTTCCCTATCCTTTCCACTTTCAGCAATATGTCGCTATAGTTTCTCAGAGTATGTGACAAGGACCATGCCGATTGCCTTTTTTGTGTGTGGAATACATTGTAAATCTGCCACCTTGTACTGACACTTTACAATTAAATATAAACTTTTGATAAATGTTTTCCATGGAAGATCATTTGTTATGTTCATGTAATAGTCTTCAACCGCATGCGTCTTCAACCGCATGCGTCAACGCTACCCAAATCTAATTTGGGAGGACTTCGGACAATTTCACCCATGAACAACTCCAGCCAATGTGAGTACAGACACTATCCCAACATTCACTTCCAACATCAAAATCAGTAGGTGAGAGGATGTATTCCCCGTATGGGTAATGCATCCTCTCACCACCAGAATCCTTCATCAACAACAGTCATCCTCCAAGCACAGGAACATTACACAAAATTATGTGCAACATCAAAACAGTTCAAGACATGTACCAGTATGCCTACATTAACATCCCTTCAGCATGCCTTCAACAAACACTGCATGTAGCCAAAGTAAGTGTACCTGTTGATTTTGCTAACACCTTAATCTTTTAATTATTGTCCAACACTAGCATTAACCTGTAACTCATACCCCCAAATCTTCGGTTGTTCATCATTTTCCTCATGAACAGGGGGATGGTAGTCCAAAGCAAAAGTCACATCTTGGTCGTCTCGTTATAAAGAAGTCCTTGGGACCCATGAAATTGTTTCTTTATAACGAAATTTCTTTATATCAGGGCTGCCAAAACAATAGAATACAAAGGAAATCCAAGATATGGGACCAGAGATTTTACTTCTTTAAAATGAAATTTTGTTATATCAGTGTTCTTTATAACGAGAGTGCACTGTAAGTGAATGAGGGAACAACTTCTTGAGGGGAGTGTACCTGTAAGGGCATTCCAATACTGCCACGACACTTCCCCCTATACTCCTCTCGAGAGGTTGTTCCCTTGTTCCAATACTTGCTTCACTTGAGAGTGATGACATACATCATATGTGAATGAGGCAATCGCCATTGTGAAGGGAGTGTACTTCCTCCTGGCCCATACATGTACTCCTCCACCAATGCTTTACGTTTGGACCATCATTGATAAAAAAAAATAGTAATTATCTTAAATACTGTATATACTTTGGAGGTCAACAGACTTTTCCTAAATATAAACGTTACACTTATGTCAGACCAGTCAACACACGGTCCATGGTGTCATTGTCTTTTATTGGTCACTGCCACGGGCGGGGAGGGATATCTTATCCACATTCTTAACATCCTGCATATCCTTCACCTCTAGAACACCATGTACAGTGCACTCTCATTATAAAGAAGTCCTCGGGACCCATGAAATTTCTTTATAATCAAATTTCTTTATACATGTATCAGGGTTGCAAAAACAATAGAATACAAAGGGAATCCCACATATGGGACCAGAGATTTTACTTCTTTATAATGAAATTTTGTTATATCGGTGTTCTTTATAACGAGAGTGCACTGTAAACGTTTCTCCACCACATTATCGCACATCAAATAAGCACAATTCCAACACGTAAAAAAAAACCCGAAGCGCCCTACGAAGTTATTTACAATTTTCATTATTGTTGGGATATCCATGCATAATAGGATTTGCACATGTCTATACCCATCATGCTTCCACCCCCCCCCCCCGGATGCACCACAACATGTATAAATCTACAGGTAGCCCCTTTCATCTGGCCAGACGCAACACATGGCATCTATCTCTAGTTCCCAAAAACTCTGGGTCCAATTAAAGTCAGTTTTGTAGGCTAAGGCAGAGAGTTAGACCGTACCTCGGACATTACCGCTAAGCCAACTCACATCTCCCTTGGTGTGAATGAAGCGTTAGTCTATATCTTCGGTATATGAACGCCTCAGAGTATCCACTATCCACCAGCCTTCGGTCATTACGAAATAGACTCGATGAATGCCGAACAGCCGAAGGAAGAGTGTCGGTAGAATCCTTTACGAATACAATGCCAATCCTATACAAACCTCTGTATTCTTAGAAATTCGTCCAGACCCCATCGTGGTAATGATAATACATGTGTGTCTCAGAAGAGTTTATTAGTACCGTGGACTTTAGACTTGATATATATATACATTATCATGTTAATGATTCACACATTAGCGAGGCATGCAATAATTTCGACTGTAAGGGAGGACTCAAGTCATTGACACTGAATTTGAATCCTTATAGGTATTCTTAGCTCACTATCTAAACATAACTTGAACATTTATACAATTCTAAGATTCCTGTGTAGAGTCGTATATAGCCCTGTTTCAAACGACTTGGCTAGCAATTTATATTATTTGAGGGTCTGCTCAAGTTGTTAAAAATAATACTTGTTGTGGTACTTTTCGTAATTTTTTTTTGCAATAACTGTGTACCTTAAAGACGCTTTGGTTTATAACTTGCCCTAAGTCATTACACTAAGCATTCTACGTGAGAAATCAAACGTAAAATGTCTTGACAAGAAGGCATGGCAATGAAAGAGGAGGGAAAGAGTAAGAGAAGTAGTTGAGGTGATGGAGAGATTTACGGCCAAGAATAACACCAGTGGACATCTTTACATCCATCCTCTACTTAGTACAAACACAGCAGTCGTCCGCTATGTACTTAGGCGGTTATTTCCCGAGTAGCTATTAACTAAGTGTATAGACACAACGTAAAACAGTAGCATTCCCCCTCTACTTTGCTCAGAAGAAGTTCATTCACATATTCTATATTTTGAAGATACTTCTTGTTTTTTTCTTTCTTTCTGTCTCTTCTTTTGTCCGGCTCGGTTTCCTTTAATGAGATGGGTGACTTTGTATATAATGAACAATCTCGCCACCGCATAGGCGCCATGTAATGATCCTAACATTATTTATGACGAAACCTGAGTATTATATTAATAATATTCAGCTTTTATATAGCGCATAATACATCTCCGATGTCTCTAAGCGCTTTACAGATATACTATTACCCCGGATATACACCAGGAGCAGCATTAAACATAATCATAGACGAATTAAGCCAAGGGGGGCTTTGGGATCGCAGCCCCAAGACTTTACTTTATAATTCAGCGGTGTGGCGTCTAGCTGTTGATGACGAAATAACATTCTCCATGTAACAAAATGTAAATTTATATTGGCTCACTTACTTCACTCGCTCGCAAGATTAGGAACCGGGAACTTCGTATTCTGTCAAAAGATGACAGCCCCTGGTAAAATTATGCCCCTATCATCACTTCAACTACACGAAGAAGAAAATGAGAGAAAGCGCTGTTATTGTTTTATGACCCTACATTCATTTATTTTCTACTTTCAGTTTTAAAAGAAGATAATCTTTGTGATTATTAACGTCTGTATTATATTTAAATTAAAAAATTAACCTTATCGGTTGGTTCAATTAAAACCCTGTGTCCTTTATCGTTAATCCAGAGAGACGTGAGATCCCTGGCTATACCTTATTATCGTACCCTATTATTATGTAACCCGCTATCCAAGTGTGTGTAGGACTATCCATCTGTACACCCTTCAAAGTGAGGTCAGGAATTGTTGATCACCTGTTAATTGTACTTTTTGCGAAGAGCGCAAACACACAAACGTGCTAGTAGTATTACGAACACACTTCGCCTTTGTCGTGTAAATTCCTTCCCTTTTCTTTCATGTTATGTATTCATTAACTTCGATATTTGGCTCAAATTGTTTTATTTCTGATGATTCCTTTTGCAGGATGCCCCATGATGGGTAATTTCAACCCATAGGGATACGTCGCCTCTTCCAGGGATGATCCAAACTTTGGCAGACCACTCTTGAATGAATTCTTCTCCTAAGCAGAAGACGCATGACCACACCTATTGCACACGATCAGGATTATTACTATAGGAATAACGCACAAAATCCAGATGGTCTCCACAAACATGGAGCAGACAATGGTCATGAGTACGAGTATCCTGGAATCGGAACTCAGCACTCCCGCCAAAAATTGCTATCGTCTCGTCATCTTCGGATCGTCCAAAGTGGGTAAGACATCCATCGTGAAGCGATTCCTGACGGGCGAGTTTATCGAGCAGTACACGCCGACAATCGAAGACTTTCACCGCAAGATCTACAAGATTCGAGGGGAGGTCTATCGATTGGATATTCTCGATACTTCGGGCAATAACCCTTTCCCTGCGATGAACCGGCTATCGATACTCACAGGTGAGTCACATCAAATCGTCAGTCAAAGTCCTCTTTCTCTAATCAGTCTTTAATCATTATATTACAATCAAATACGCTCGAAAACGTTAGACAATAACGAGTTTTTAAAAAAAAATGAACATGCATGTTTGTTGAGGTAATATCTTATCCAGTACTGGTTAGCAATCACCCGATATGGGTACATTTTATCCAATGTTGGGTTAATGTTTACCCACCAGAAAAGCATGATCTCTTTTTACCGATTCGTTTTAGAGTGCAGTTTAGAGACCTTCAATAACTTATTATATCACGGGCCATCTCTATTCCCTACCAAACCTTCCCTGCTACGTCATATGACATTATCCTGTTAGCACATTTTATATAGGTGGCGACGAACAACTCTATCAAAATTAAGGTTGGTTGTCTTTGCAATCGTGGTTGTTGTTGTGTTTTTTGTTTTCTAATTTTCTTTATATGAAATATAACAGCTTGAATATGATTAGCTTACATAGAGATACTGTGGTATTGGTTAAATCTTGATTATTCATAAGAAGTATCTATACAACTTGATAAACGAGAGTCTATTTTCTTTGTCATGTTATCACATTGATTCGCTCGGGCTGCCTCCCCCCCCCCCCCCGATCTCTTGAGAAAAAAAGTAGGCGATGCCGTGTTCAATACCTCTATGTAGGCGGCTTTTAAATGCAAAGCTGTTATATTTTCTTATCATGCTATTAAGACGAGGAATGAATAAGTCCCCGCCTTTCTCTTGTTATTCTATTGAAGTCTTCCCACCTTCGAAGAAGGACAATGAACCGTGTAATTGACTTCAAACGTCAGACCTATCTCTCCTAATGAAACAAAAACAGCCTCAAGATCAGCCGATTGTCGCGCTAAGACGATGAGAAATAAAAACACATTCAATGGAAATCAACGGATAGGGGGAGCATTGTAATAATGATACAAGCTCGACATGAGATGCCCTTGCCGCAGGGAGACACAACCAATGTTTTAATTATTCGCTTTTGTTAACACCTTCAGGTTTTAAACTGAAGATAGTCTGATGTAATAATCGGTCATGAGTACCGTATATCTTTTGCTTTATTCTATTCCCTGGTGTGATATTAATTTGCTCTACTTCTTTTCTTCGAGTCGTTTTTTCTACCTCAGTACATACGTCATAATATTTTATACTTCCTATACGGGTTTTTGAGTACGACCAGGAATTAAAGGTAACGACTTTTGAAATACGACATTTGCACATGAATTTGAAAAATAATTTGATATCATAATTGTATTACCCCAAATACGAGTCGAACTGACGACGTTTGAACTACCTATCACACTACAAAAATGAAACAACAAAGACGACAACGTCACTCCAACGTAACTCTATCTAAAGCTCTGTTATCATGGCGAGTGCTTGCATTTTATTTGCATTGTCAAAGAAACTTTCTAGAAGTTTTTATTTCTGTCCTGAATGATTGAATATAATAGTAAATCTGAAACTTTTTTTCACTGTTTCAATTGTAAAGTTCTTTAAACAACACACTTACAAATATTCAAGAGCACCGACACAGGTTTGGGTGTATGGGCCTATATTATGCGGCCTATACACCAACGCATGGCATCAAAGTCCTGTTCAAAGTTGTAAACTAATTTGTAGTCATTGTGAGAAGTCTGAGAGCTTTTCAAGAGCATTATTCATGTGTATGGCAATTCTACTTTGCCATTCTCTCACATAGCTTCAAGAATAATGAGAAAGCACGCATATTATTTTGCACATATACTTCTTCTTTAACAATACATTTCCCCCGGAAGCTCGGACAGGATATGTGTGGCGGATTTTGTGTGTATTGAAATCCCGATCCCTCAAGCATAAGTCATTTTCTTTTCCCAACCACGAATATTACATGTCACTTGTTCTCCAAGGAAATATCAAATGACAGGAATACAATCCTGAAAATGCGACTCACATTTTCAATGAAAATGTTCGAAAAGCCCCCGTGGTAAAGTAAATATTTTTAACAAAACTCGGATGGTGTTCCGTTCCATGCCCCGGACGAAAAGTTGTTTTATGATCATTCTCGTAGTCGAGATTATTGATTTCATTTCGAGTTATTATTTTCAGAAACATTTGTTTTTATCGAAGTTGCTTTGACATTTTTGTCTTTTTAAGGTAGGTGAAACTATTTCTTCTACTCTAAACGCTACTGATTGATATCAACATCTTCATATCTAACGCTGATTTCATGGTTTGTTCATTATCACCAAGTTTCATTGGATTTATGGAAACAATATGATTCGAAAGCTATTTTAAGCATGCAAAACATGAAGCAAGAAACTATGAATTGATTATCTTCAAATTTAAGGTGTCACTCTTCAAAAGTCTGCGTTTATCATCTCCAATGTGAGTTTGTACAAATTTAATACCTCTTACTCAACATGATATTGATTTTTTTTTCCTTTTTTTCTTTTTCATCAAAAAGTATTTTATGTCAATGATAACGCAGGCTTGTTATCACCAGCAAGCTTGTGTATTACCCTAAAGCATGGATACGGTCGTAGAATCGTAATCGGGATTTCGTCTCTACCACTGCGTGCGAAACTTTATTGCGTTGAGGCCGTAGTGTATTGGGACGCAATATTATGAACGGAAGCTGCCAGCTTCTGTTGAACGAACACCACACATGCCAAAGAAGAATGTGAGATATATTTAGAGCATTGTATGAGGAGCTGGTTTGTAGGACTGTGGATAAAGTAAGACAAATATATGTAAAGGGAGGGGTGGTATGCTCAATACATTCCCCAGTGATCCCCAGTAGGACAGAACGTGATATTTCCTCTAAACAGAGACGGCAAACTATTGTTGGCCAAGAGAAAGGGGTTGAACTCAAATAGTCTGCTGAATCGGGCCCGCTGATATAAGCTTTTACCTGGATGGGGGTCCTCTCTAAAAGAACCATATAACTGTTCTTTCGGGCGAGTCATGATCATGGTCATGGATACTTTAAATTCCAAGTAGCCGCTTTTCATTCTCCATCTATTATTCAGCAAACGAGGAGCAGGAGAGAAGTATAAATCTGAAAATCGCACATTGTTTTGTGTGAGGTTATTTCACGCTATGCGCATCCAATAATCATTGGGGCCATTCAAGCCATCCGCCGACGAAATCATTGCCACCTAGTAGTTTTTATCGGGCAACAATTACCCATCAAACACAGACACACAGACACAAATACATACACACACACAGACACACATGCTTCTACTCTCGCATTGGGTAACATCTTTAGATACAAGGTCTAAACATATTTGTTTTTTCGGAGTTATTTTAATAATGTGCTTAAATAGAATACAACATGCTTTTAACCTATCATGTATTTATCCGTCATGTATTTATCCGTCATGGGCGGAAAACCCGGATGACGAGGTGGGGGAACGCTTGCCCTATGGATTTTCCTTTTTAAATAGACCTTTACACATTCTTAACGCATATGATGATCATATATTTTAGTATACCTGATGATCGTACTAAGTTGTTAGCTCTATAATAGCTGGGATCGAAATCAAACCCAACTTAAGAAAAATAATATTTCAATTTAATCGTACTATACGTATGGGACACAGAATGACCGAATACCATGGACTTGTCCTCATCACATTCTGTATCATGAGAAAAAACTGTTCGATCTGTCAGACTAAATTTATCATCCCTCTGGACGACTGCGAAGAATGGCCGGCGTGAGGACAGGCAGGGTGACCCTCAGCGATGTGTGGTAATTCGAGAAATCACCTCTAAAGAATTGGAAAAGTAAGCGAAACAGTACCACCACGCCGGCCATTCCCCGTTGGACATGTATCAGTTTATGAACTGTGTCCTTAGGTCCATTCGGCATCATCTCTAAATGAGCAGATTCAACATCTTCAAACTTCGCCCCAAAGTGAGAAATCACCAGTCTCACGATCAACTTAGATTGATATTGATTTAAGAAGACGTCAATCAAAACGGTAGGGCTGGTGTGCGAATTGGATTGCAAAATTGCATTTCATCGTATTCCTTTGGTGTTTAGTTTCCATGGAGAAATTGTCAATGACAAATGGAGCAATGGAAATAATCCCATTGCAAAATCAAACCCTTGATTATCTTCACTTGATGACGAATTGGAAATCGCCTATGGCGTTGTTACTCTAATGAGATAACACGCACTTATTGCGGTTTAATATTTCTTATTCCGTACGATATATCTCATTAATTATGCACACAGCGAGCAGATGATAAATAGCATTCTTAGCAACTCAATTGGCATACTTTACCAATCTTTTTCAACAGGACCCAGGGAAGCGTTATAATGTGAATGAACGCTTGTATATTGTACGAGCAAACGATAATACATGTAAGTACAAGAATTACTGCAAAACGGCATTTGCGGTTCGGTGTTTCGAGAAAATTTCTTACAATTCAGTCATGTGTATGACACTTTACAAACTAGAATGATTTCGTAATTTATTCTTTATTATTTTCTTAGATATACACGCATTCAAAACAGGTTCAATTACCTGAATGAAGATATTGTGGTAATTCTCTGATTTCCGTTCTTGTAGTTGTACGGGAACAGGAAAACGCTAAACGCCATCTAGTATTAAAAAGAAATGAGACATACTTGTAATGTGGCATTGAATTAAAGGGGGGAAATGGTATGCGATGTTACTATGCACACTTCTTTCTTTCTTGTGCATAATGTAATACAGACTCATCGGGTGAATGTACTTTCATTGGCAATGTTATGCACAAGAACGTACTATCTCATCATCATCATCATCATTGTTATTAGTAATATATTATATTTTGTAATCGTAGAATTGTATTATTTTCCGCCTTGTACTTTTCTGCGTTTCCTTGCAGTAGCCTAGCTAGGCTTCAATGTTTTTACATGATTTCTTTTGTTATATCACGAAAGGAAAGTATGTGACAACAAAAACTATTGTTTTTATTATTATCATCATCATTATCATTTTTAATATAAGGGTGACTGTTATCACATATCAGGGCGAATAGATCGATTATTTCTTGAGTATCTTATCTTAACATTGCATGATTGCAAAAAGCCCTATATACATTATACTTATAGCTTTTGTTTGAAATTCTCTTCAGAGGTAAACATGACAACTTCTCAACTTCAGATTATATATATAATTCGCCATGCTGGTGTCCTGCTGTTTATCCTCCATTTCCTTAATTAATCTATACTCAGAAATTGTTTCCAAAATAGATCCGTGCACTGTTCTGAACAATATTTTAACGTCAGCACATTACATAATTCCCTCTCCACTTATATAGACATCTGTGTGCTTACTAATACTCATGCTGGCTATGAAAAACATTGCCTGCAACAATGAGAGCATCTGGAAAATCACCAATAGCTTTCCATGAAACAAGATTTTGATTAGCAATTGCTTCCCTACATTACGCCTGAAAGGCAGAGCCGTTAGATACCACCCTCCATTTATACTATTGATGGTTACTAATTACCTATGATCTCAACCTTTGTCCTTGACCTGGGCCACGGGGGGAATCCCCTAGGATAATTTTCTAAAGTGTCATTTGGTGTGGCGTTGTTTCATTTTTATTCAATGATTGGGGTTATTTATTGAGCATTTTGTTGTAATCAATATCCAGCCTTTTAAAATGAACAGAGAGAATACAGAAAGAAAGCAAGAGGAAGAGACGGATTTTAAAAGGGTTATGTGTCTTCTTCTATTCTTTGCTCTTTCAAATTTGGCCTTGCTGTAACATTTTGACTCAATGCTAGCTACCTTACTAACGGACAGACGACAGGCACTTAATGACGTCACAATATGATCGATCTCCTTTCCTAACAGCACGCGCTCTGTCTGAATTAGGTGTCACCGATATACATGTAAACCTTATTGATTGCACACAGCGAAACCGACCGTCCCAGGCACCAATCTAATCCAGTCGATTAAAGCACTAAAAGTGATTCTGAACACTGGTTTAGTGGCGATGATATCTTTCTAAGATAATTTTTGAACAACTTGAAAATGAATGTGCTATTGTGATATATATATATATATATCATTTAAGTTTTTAATAGTTCTTTATATTACCTTTTTTATGCATTCACTTGTTAAGCTTTTAATAGAAAGTAGACGCCTACATTATGCTAAAACATGTTTTTTAAGCAATGTACGAATTTACATTAGTATCACGAAGTTCCGTGAATCAAGAGCATAGTTTGCTTTAAGCCTTAGGAAATTTAAAGATCCTTAAATAGCACGCATATCTTTCCTTATGATAATTTTACTCTTCTTTAGGTGATTTTCAAGCAAATCGAATATCTTTCCGTGTTACCAAAGGTAATTTAACTCTTTTTTTTTTTAAAATTATGTCTGTTTGACATGAATATAGAAAACGTGATTGTACTAATACATGACCTCTTTTTTTAACGGTATTCCACTAGGTGTCAGTTGAACATGGTTCACTTACTGTCGGTAACGCCAATTGCGATTGATGTTTTGCTATGACTAGCCAAGAGTCACACAGGGGGCCTATTATTTTAAACCCTGGCTCTATGCGGTCATTTCCTCACCCCAGATTCCATATCGATGAAGTGGCGCCAACGTATGTTCAAAGGTTTATTGGGTTGCAGATGTCAGCGTTACCCATCGTTTTTTAAATAAATTTCTTACTGTTTATAATAAACACCTGCAGGTGTATAGCATCCAGGGACATTCATCTTAAAGACCGTCAATACTACTGGGCCAGAAGGGACCACACAGCAAGATCACTGACAGGTGGCTATCTCATTAACTCCGCTCTCAAATAACATAAGAAAAAGAGGATCGTGGGGACCAACAGGCACCGATTGGGGAAGTTTTCTATATAGAGGGAGCAAGTAGCTACAAGTAGGACAGTGGGGCTTTAAACCAAGAATCGTCTGTTCATAGCCAGAAGGGCGGTAACACTGTGTTAAAGCATACGAATTAAAGGCTCTTCTGGCTCCAAACAGACGATTTCATCTCTGGTTTGGTCACCTAGGGATTGTATTGACCTGATTCAATTAGTGGTGTTGCATAGTCTGTCATCAGAATAATACATTTATGTAGGACGGGACAGATCATGCCGCCAAAATGTGATCTGTTATGTTTATTAGTAAGACGACACATTAATATATTGGTCACACCGCTAAGCCTACAGTACAGCGACGCCCAAAATCGACCTGTTCTTTAATATATTCAGGGTAATGCAATCGTTTGTTTTGGTCTCTTGTCGGTCTAATGTCGGTCTCCATTGAGTAACTGGGGTATCATATTATTCGACTACCAGATACCTTGATACATATGACTTAAGATCGTCATGAATGATGCGAAACGTCCGGTATGACTTTCTCCTTCCTACCTGCTACTTGAATTCAATACCTATATAGACACAGTCTAGAGAAAATACGAAGTGTTTGGTGTCACTGCCTTACAAACCCTCTTGAACTCGAGTGCGCACCGAAAGCAAAAGTGTAACCGGACGCTTAATTTGTGGCACTTCATATTTCCCGTTCGGCTAGGACATCAAAACATCCATTATGACGGAGGGCGACATCGGGATAATGTTCCAGCTGGTTATTCCCATCGGATTTCTCTCCATGTCACAACCCCTTTCTATTCAACAGACTACAGTATAGGGGTCACAATGATTTCCCGCAACTCATTCCATTCCACCAGCTACCGTCGCGCATAACCCAACTTTTCCTCATTAACCCTTTTTAGAACATAGCTTCGATGACAAATGATAGCTATAAAAGAACAGTGGAACTAGATTACCGATCGATTAGCCTCCTTTGCATCCTTTACAGTTAATAAAGATGGACCATTAATCTTTACAGCCCACATTCCTTGGGGATTTTTTTAAAGATACCTTGAATAATAAATGACTTCTTTCGGTTCCCTGGATTTCTTGGGACACAGTCATGGTGAGATGAGATTCGAAGTTCAACATGACAAGCTTAAAAGAAAATAACTATTAGTATTCTTTATTACAGTCTTATTTTTTTCATGAAGACAATTTTTTTCAGTTTCATACTATATCAAGCCATAAACAAATTCCCCTTTTGGTACCTGATTTAAAGGACAATAGCTTTGGTGATTTTCGTCAACACTACGGCCACACGCACTGACGTCATCCTTTACCTGTCCTTTAACATAGTAGGCAAACCGTCTTCCTAGGGAAACGGGAAGTGAGAATTTGATGATCATCCTAGAAAGATGTTTCGCAGAAGGAACAGTCCATTAGAACACGATGCAATCAAATATATACCTGTAAGGTATGATACTCTCTATCATACATGTAAGGTATGATACTCTCTATCATACCCCTTGCACATGGGCTGACCTATACCCTCACGGCCTCCACTCACGCCAAGTAAGTCGGAGATTTGATGACGGTGTTGGCTCGCAAATTGGTGTGTAGGATAATTAAATTACTTAAATCTGAAACACGTTGATATTACAAGCATGAAACCTCACTAATTATCCCTATTGCATGCATGGGTACGAGGTTCAGGCGTGTACAGATGAATTGACGAGTGGCCTTCACGGGTAACATAAGAAGTCGATCTCTCTGTTGAAACATTGGTATATATGACTATCTTGTTTTCTGTCAGTACAATATATTGGCGCTCATTTTGATAGGCAACTTTACGTCCAATGAATGGTGTTGATTGGCAAAGGTATTTTGCAATGAGTTATTACAAAGCGATAATCAATGAATAGGTTTCCAAGGTAAATGCAATCTATTGGAATTCTTCCCATTTGTGCAAGGTGGTGTTTTTTTATACAACTGCAAATAAACACTTTCTGATGTACATTTATATATTCTAATATACGTAAATGAATGTAAATCTTTTGAATTCATCATTGCGCTCAAGGTTACTTATTTTCTCTCTGAGTGACTGTGACGTAGATTCGAGAAAGTTTATGTCTGTAGAGGTATAATTTTTTCACCATCCAAATCCTAGTTATTTTTAAGTTTTAATTTTGCCCTGGCTATTTGCATTCAATTTCAAAAGCACAAATTACAAACTCGTATTTTTAAAGCAATCATTGGGTTCAACCCTTTTTAAAGTGAGTGCATAATAATTATTAAAATCACGATGTTTTAAAATCTTCAATGATACAATCATGCCACGGTAATAATTCCTTCATATTTTTGTCTTTCAAACCAACCAATAACATAAAACGAAAGAATATTATTTATTATTATTATATTATTTGCATGGGTTATAGTCGTTACATCGTCATATGTGTGTGATTTACCAGAACACACTCGAGGTGTCTGATAAAGACAATAACAAAGATGGCTGCATTGAAAGAATATGCTGAGCTAGCTATACCAAATATTAGATATGTGTTCTTCAGTTACATCACCCAGGGTAATTAGAATTTGAATAATAAAAGATAGGTTCGAGGACAAAATTGACGATCGGGTAACTTTATCCGTTGCATATGTTTGGATTTCATTTATGTACATTCATAATTTAAGTAGTAGTTATTGTATCTTTCAAACTTCCTGGCGGCAAGGACTAGCACCGCCTCCTCAATTCTTTCTCGGAAAGGTTGGGACACTTCATTAGGGAGTAGCATCTTGTCGATGGCCCTGGCGCTGTTAGTCGACATCGAGGCCTTTCGTTCGCCAGAATTTTCGCTTCGATGTCGACTAAGGACTCCAACAGCGCCGAGGCCGTCAACAAGAGGCTAATTAGGGAGCGGCGTGTGAGGAGATCTCAACGTGCGAAAAAAGACGAAGACTCAACAAACCGGTGATATACAGCCCGCCTAAACATTACTCCGCCTACTTAGTGCCATTAATATCAGTTGGCATGGATAGTATGCTCCCGGATGAGAAGGAATATCCTGTTTTAACCTGGCTCTATCACGTAGATGAACAACAACAAAAAACGTCTTTCATCACGGGCGTCGATCCTAGGAGGAAAAAGGGGTGCAGTTGCCCCCCACCCTACCATTTTTGTGTTCTGTCTCATTTCCAAGGTGATTAGGAACTCCAGGAATAAGAAATATGTAGGTAATGACCGTTAACAAAGAATTGGAAACAAAGTTGAAATCTTTCTTTCGAACTACCCCCATTACGTTAATTAGATTGATTGGCTTTGCAAGGTTGTTCGCATAATAAGATAGTCGAAAATTGTTCACTTGCTTGCCTAGTATAGTGTCACAAGTAGTGGACGTGCAACTGCATCGTGAAAGAATCTGTCTAGTGGTTCTAAAGGGGTCAAGAGCATTGATTGTTCATGGTGAGTTTTGGGAATCAAAGTTATAACAAATTTACACAGTCTTGCTGTAAGTAAAATATTGTGAAAAGCACTACACACACATATATGGTATATGAAACTACACACGTGTGGCATCAAGTTTAGGTTAACAGTTTAAAACTATTTCTGGTCACATTTGTGATAAGGGGATTTTAAGAGCAATCATTTTCATGTACATTGCGAAAAATTCTTCCACAAAGGAATAGGAATCTTGAGGAAGCTCACTAGTTACATTTCACTTTTTCCTCGACTCAACCTTCTCTATAACGATTCGAAAAATATTGCGACAGAGTGTTGGCAGAACATGGAATTAATGTCAAGTCGTACGTTAGATTGATAAATGGGTCACACTAAGAGCCAGAAGCTGATGTAGAATGGTACTCTCGAACATTGCAGACAGTGAAAAGGGGCTTGTATAAATCCATCATCTCTCTCTTTCTCTCTCTCTCTCTCTCTCTCTCCCTCTCTCTCTCTCTTCTCTCTCTTGATCTTTCCTTCCCCTTTTCTCCCACCTCTTCTCCCTCCCCCTCTCACTCCCTCGTTTATATAATGTTCTCACTTGCTCTTTCCCTCGTTTACTTTCTATCTATAATGTCTATTGCTCCAATCTCACCCGCTTTCTCTATTTCTATCAGATCATATCTTTTGCTTCTGTCGTTATATATATCTCTCTCCCGTTTATATATAAATAATAATAATACAATATTTATAAATCGCAAAATAAACATAACTTTCTCTTTGCGCTGTACAAGCATAATTATATATGATCACATAAAAGGAATCAACACAGAGAAATATACAAATCTTATACTACTCAAATGACTAACTTAACATAGTAAATAACATAATAAAGAGATAGCTAACATAATTTTATATGTTATCACTCGCTCTTTCTCTTATTTACTTTCTATCTATACTGTCTATTGCTCCTCTCTCATCCCCTTTCTCTCTCTCTCTCTCTCCCTCTATTTTTCTCAGATCACATCTTTTGCTTCTCTCTATCTCTCCTCCCCTCTTTTCCTCTCGTTCTTTCTCTGTCTCTCTCGGTTTCTATATCTTGCCCCCTCTGTTTCTCTTTCATTCCCACCCTGCCTCATCTATTTCTACCTCTTCTTTAACCGCCAAAACACCACACCCCCGCGATAATACCAACCCCCTACTGGCGCCCATACACGGAGGATCTTGTGTCGTATATCGTTCACTACACGGATAAGTCATCGTTTAGACTATTTACCAACGCTTTTATCTCGGGCCTTGATAGAGAGTGATCTGGATTTGTATACGTGCTGTCACGGTGACAACACGCGTAGGTAAGCCTCCACCAAAAACAAGCTTACCCAGGCCCCACAGTTCCACCCTCGCCCACACTATTTCCGCACAGTGCGACGATTTACGAAAACTGTTTTGAATGTACTTTTAAAAAATACGCAGTTTCAGTGAAACGCTCACAATAAATGTTGCCGAGTGAATGTTACTTTTACTCTATTTCGAATATCTTCGATCTCCTCAAAAATAATTTTCAAATTCCTATTAAGGGTTATCATGTTACCTAAAACCTCTAAGAACTATTCAATTTTCCATACATTAAAAAGTCTAACTATTTCTCTCATAACCTTAAAAATGTACACCTTGTTAAGAAATAAATCTCAGATTTGATAATCATGAAATTGGTGTTACTACCACATACACTCTAGTTTCCTTCTCCTCCGCCTACCTCTTCTATCTTTCAAAATAGATTGTACAACCTTTTCAATATGAACCGCATGAAGGCCTTCGCAGCATAATGTCGTCACAATCGACACCCTAAAATTAGATTTAAATCATTTTTTGCTCTCCAGTTTATAATGTCATTCTTAATTACTTTAGATAACCTTAACCCCATCGCGCCATGACGGAACGCGTTAGTTGTACGATATGCGAGTGGTGAGTGCGATAAGGGCAGGTTTACTTCTATCATGAATCACTGTATTACTATCAAGGTTAGACATCTATCATATTTCAATGCTTCGCAGAGCAGAAAGATGCTGAAATGAATGGCATGAAATCATGTACCTGTCTGTTTTGTTCTCGCAGCCGAGCACAGTAGTTGATGAAGACGTGGTATATCTAATAATAGATGCTCCGCGGAGCGTAGATTTGAGGATGCTGCCGATACCACTCATGCGCACTTTAAATAATGACGAGAATTCTTAATGTGCTTTATTGAATATGGATGTATATCCCTGATACTTATATGAGTAATATGATTAAAGTAGCTTTCATTTCAAATTATATTGACACTCTTCATAGTTTGAAAGCTGTTTAATTAACAATACTTATGAATACATGTCCTATTGATGCCCCACATAAAGACAATAACAAGTATTCTTTCAATCATACTACTAGTAGCATATCGTCTCTTAGGCGGATATAGACGAAGGCATGAAATAAAGCAAAGCAAAGTTCAAGGCTCTCTTCATAAACCTTAGTTTACCTACTTTGTTATTCACCCCAACATAACCTATGGGCTAAATCCAGAGTCGCTATCAGTTCCCTCCGTGGCGTCTTTGTCGTGACGCCATCCCGCTGACTCCCTTCATCAAAGCATGAGAACAAGGGCCCCATTTCACAAAAATTTTCATCAGTGACAAATGAAAGTTTTGTGTTATAAGCTAGTGAAATACTTGCTTCTGATTGGTTATCAGCAGATTTGTCAATGATTTTTGTCATTTGTCATTGAAAAAAAGGCTTTGTGAAACGGGTCCCAGATTCAGATTTGCTCTCACTTGGTCATCTCACTGTCCAGGAGTATAGAACGTGTAAGTATTTGAATATTTATTGAGATTTCTTAAAATGTCAGGAAAAATGTTGAGAGCTGCTTGAAATATCAGCCATCGTTTATAACGGAGGGAAGAAAATGAAGTGAATTTTTAAGACGAATTAAAAAAAAAAAAAATCTTATAAATCTCATTGCAAAAATGGTTTGATAATTGGTTTCACCTCCCCCCCCCCCCCCAAAAAAAAAAAAAAAAAAAACAGTCTATCTATTCTTTTACCCTATACGCCAGATGAATCCATGCCACTTAAAAGCGAAACCCATGTCTCTTCAAAACAACGCATCCTGAAATCTGCTCTCAACCTGCCACGATCATTAGCATTCAAGATCGGATCCTGTCATATCTAATCAACAGACTCATTAATATGCTATTGTTCAGGAGGAAATCCGATCGAAGAGTGATGGCCTAATGTGCCATCTCCTTGGAGTGAAAGATGGGTTAGCTCGATCTCTACGAGCCACTTAATCTATCACCCTCTCCATGTCCCTGCCTGTACTTCAATGTCTATGTCGTGTCTCGCTTTTTCCCCTCTCTCTCCATCTCTTTTATTCTCTATCTCACTGTGCCTGTCTGTCTATTTATTACTCTCTCTATCTCTTCATGTTCGCGTTTGTGTGTGTGTGTGTGCGTGTGTGTGTGTGTATCTCTCTCTCTCTTTCTTTATCGAATTATTTATCTCTACCTTTGTGCCTCCTCGCTCTCTAAGTTTTCTCTCTCTCTCTCTCTCTCTCTCTCTCTATCTATCTCTGTCTTGTATATCTTTATACCTCCTTTGTGCTCTCTCATCTGAAACAAATTTAAAATAGGACAGCTTCTACGACCTACTTCAGTAATGCACGATTTCCCATCCTCTCTTCGCTCTGTTCCTTTCTCTCCCCCCCCCCCCTCTCTCTCTCTCTCCCCTCTCTCTCTCTCTCTCTCTCTCTCTCTCTCTCCTACGATTCTTTGATTCTTCAGCACTCTGCACGCTCAACCGAGCACTCATCCTGAAAATTACGACTGAATTACACTTGCCCGAGTTTCCCCCCTAAGGACGCAGCAGCAATGACAGTCGAAAGTCATTAATATTTTTTTTTATAGTTCACCGTGGATCACAAACGAACAGGTCGAGGACAGACCTTGAAGGGGGTGGAAGGGGTGGGATGATGGGGGCAAGGAAGAAACAGACCATTGATAATCGAGAGATTGATGCTGTACATAATTGATGTGTCGGCAGAATGTAATGTAATTATCTCTAAGTATATCTTTCAAGTAGTCTTTAAGTATGAAGATTGACAGAGTACCAATAGGGAAGGACGGGTAGATGTTTTTTCGGTCACATTCATGAAATTGTTCGTCGCTTTGAGATTAGACAACATCGAGTGTGTATCGCCTCGGGTAATAAGACCTCGAGTTATACGGAAGGAAGGGATTTATCCCTCGGTGATTCTTACAACCATTTAATTATTATCTTATCTTAACTTGGTGGTAGTCAAAGTACATTGGCATTAAACATTCTTTATGAATTATTACATCTTTTTCTCTAATACCTAGGAAATTGAAAAATAAATATTCACGAATCAGTGAATTCGAAATCAGACGTACAGAATCATTATTCTCTCGTCCGAATAAGAAGATGGATATAAGAAAAGGAAATTGAAATAAAAAAATTTTAAACAAAAATTTAAAAAAATATGAGACAGATTTTGATTGTATACTAGGATATAAACTTCGTTAACAAATCAACAAGGTGAACAATAACATAACGTGGTATCACATGTTTGTATATATATAGGTATATATCTATGGTTCTAAAATTGAAAGTCTGCTCTGAAATACTTCGGAAAATGGAACAAGTCAAAAATAAAAAATTATTAGGTTTCATACTTTTTGCGGAATCATTTATTTATTTTTCAACTTGTTATAATTATGTATATTCATATAACTAGAGAACGAATATAACAGGGAAATGGAGTATATGAGGAAGAAAGTAACGAACGAAAAAGAGCACATATATTTACTTTTTTTTTCTCCTTCAATAAAAAGTGTATCTGAGGAACCTTTTCCTTCCCGCCTTTCGAGGTTCGTCTTGGGTATACGTGACGAAATTCGAATGCAGTGCGACAATTCGACGCATGACTCTGAGATTTATTACCAAATCTCTGTCGTTTCGCGTGGCGCTTGATCAACGAAACGCCGTCAATCAAACAAGCAACCATACATGACACGACATCAAGAGATGTAACCTGGTTTTAAGGACTTTTCCAGTGTCAGGTAGCCATCGAGTTCCTCGTGTTTTGGACAAGCCCAATTTCGTTTTAAAGCATATAAAGCTGCTCCTTTTGAACAAGAAATACAAGAAGCACGGTCGCAAAGGCTTTCAAAAATTAAATTAGAGGCAATTCAGAGGTGTCGTGGGCGAGTGGATATGTCACCGGACTGTGGATCACAAGGTCCGCGGTTCGAGTTCCGCCGTAGCACTAATGTCCTTTGGAAAGACTTTAATCTACATTGCCACAATCGACCCAGGTGAGGTGAATGGGTACCTGGTAGGATTATTCCTTGAAATGCACTGTGCGCTGATAACGGCTGCCGGAGCTAAAGCTAGGGTAACAATTTCCAAAGCTCTTTTAAAGCGCGTAGGGACGTTACAACAATGTGATATGCACTATACAAGAACCGAATATTATTATTGCAATGACGACCCTTCGTCATTGCCTTGTTTTTTTCGTTCACATTCTGCCCCATTAATATTCTTGTTTTCCTGGTTATCGTCAGGAAATCGCGTTCGTTTTGCACGTAGTGTTTGTTATTCCAAGTTAGGTGCTTTCCTCATGCCTTTTTTCTTTCAAATTTCGTAGGCATCATCTCTAGCATCTCATGAAGGTCACTACATTCTTCGATTTTCGAAATCACTCATGCATAACCGTCCAGGCGCCATTTTGTCCTTTTCTGGTCCATTTTAAGGCCTTTCTATCTTCCTTCCTATCTCCACTATCATAGATCCTACAAACTTCTAACAAATTCCTCTAGATAGTCTAAGAGATGTTTTTTCATCTGCGACGTATAACCTGACCTTCAAAATGCCATCTTCGTACTCAAAAATCAAATCTAAAACCGACTCCGTCAAAAATCTCTCAAATTCTTGAAACATTGACCCCTTAAAATCTAAAACTACCATAGCTTTCTCATGTAATGTCAGTTTTGTATTAAAATCTCACAGTATGTTTGTCTCATTATTACACATGGCCATGCTAAATTTCACGCTCCAATGGCTATGCATAATATAATTAGCGCCCTCTAAAGTTCTGGGAATTGGCTTTCTTTCTGTGGCCGTATCTCCATTATGGCTTGGCAGACCCGTACCCTTTTTTGGATTTAGATACTTGAAGATATGCCCTTTCCAGCCATATACAAAATTATATACCCTATCGCTGACCAAATTTGAGTAAATTGCCCTCCAAATTTGCCATTTTCAAGAAAATTGTGAAATAACTTCAACTTGCTCTAAAATTACGATTCTTAGACCTACGTCTATGAAACTTGGCAGACACATTTTGTCATATACGTGACAACTGTCCGCCAAGTTTGGTAAAATTCGAATATGTCAGCGCAAAGTTATCGCCAAAAATGATGAATTTACTATGCATTACGTAATAGTACGTTTAATGCGTGCAATACATTGCGCGCAGATAACAATGGTGTCAAATTTACCGCAATGAAGTGCCCTTTCGAATGATACCAAGTATGGTATATGTTCACACAGACAATTTTGAGTAAATCGCATTTGAACAAGGCATAATTCCGCCGAGTTTCCACCCGGCTATGACGTCATTTTTTCAGACTTCCTTTCGCCCCTTAAACGTCCTTTTTTTTCCTTGAAAATTTGCAGTGACATGCCGAGTTCCAATACGCAGGGCACCTCATGGCCGGATTTTTGAAATTGTTCAAGGGGGCCATTCAAGACGCCATTTTGTCCTATAAATATATTTTACATCACGTGTTTCGATAGGATTATCACAGACAAAAAGAGAGTGGTTTACAATAACAACCATGAAATTCTCTTTCTAATGATACCAAATACGGCCCATAAAGAGACATAAAGAGAGAGAGAAAAAACAATTTAACTCCGGTCATAATACAGATCCTGTACGTTTTCCGCCCATGCATTACACGCATTGTCTATGGGGCATATCGGGTTCACGCTTTTGGCCCCCAAAACGATCTTGATTGCAATGACGAACATGCACCAAATCCCATTGGTTTTTGCACGCAGTGCTTGCGAGCCCTTTCTAGGTTCTTTCCCCTATCCCAATTTCTTTCAAACTTCGTAGGTGTAGTCACAACCATCCCATCAAGGTCACTGCTGAGGCCTTTCTTTCGCCCTACCTATCTCCAATATCACAGAAGCTACAGACTTCGTATAAATTGCTCTGGATAGTCCGAGAGAAGCTCTTTCGTTTGACACGTAGAAACATGGCGTCATTGCACGCACATCGTTGTGACACGATTGCATTTCTAGTTATTATTATTATTATTATTTCAATACCCTTATCTATCACTTACTGAAATTGGCAAACAATACTTTAACGTATTACGTAATCAGAACATGATTTCTATGGAATATACATGTATATTGAAATTGCCCCTGAGTTTATATCAAAAGTTGATGATTGGGTACACAAAGCAATAAATATAGAAAAATGCGTTTTATTAGATATATAAGACTAAATAAATTATGTTCAATGATTACGCGTTACTGCACTTATTATATTCCCAACTTTTTAAATGACATTTTATTCCATTCTCTCCTCACATTCTTGTGAGAATAAAAAATGCTTTTCTTCCCTGTTTCATTCCGAATCTAATATCAATTATTCTAAATTACCTTGATTCTATTCAATCATACAAAACATCTGCATGTTCGATGACCCTAATACAGGGCATGAATATATCCCAGATAAATTATTTCGGAGTTGGCATACGACGAGGTAATTTGTAAGAAGGTCATTTTGAATCTTTTGTCAGTGTTTTTCACCTGCTCAAAAAGCTTTGTGGGTAATAATTAGAAACGGTAGTTTCCATGTTGTACACTCGTCTGCTCCCCCCCCCCCCCCTCTCTCTGTCTCTCTCTCTGTCTTGTTTTCTCCTGGTTCGGTTCCCTTCTTTTCCCCTGTCCGTTTCTCTCTTGATATTCTTATCTGTTTATATTTCATATTTCTAATTTTGTTTCATGTTATGTAGAAGATTAAATCACTATCAATTTCGCTGTTATGTTAAAGGGTTCACCAAGTGAAAGTTGAGAAGTTGCTTTAAAACTGCTGATCATTTCTTTTCATTGTCTGTAAAAATCCACAACCTGATGACTTTAAGACTGTTTGTTGAGAGTTAATAGTAATTAATCGGTACATGTTTAAAGAACTATATCACTCCTCTCCACCCCACCCCCTCCAATTTGGAATGGGCAAGAGACAACAAAAAGATACTATGATACGTTTAATACTAACTTGACATCGACTCGCTCTGTGACGGCCTTTAAAGATGTTCGGGCTTTTAACTCACCTTCATGGTGGAGAATTGTCTGTATCAATTTCTTTTTCTCAAGAAAGGATGTTTGAGACTCTCGATGCTCAACAGGCATGATCTTGCATTCGCCGGGTTTATTGGCGTTTCCTCTGAAACGTATACGATTTAGCCGCTGACGGGAAGCGCAATGTGTGTGTTTTGTATAGGATTTCACCCGGGTAATACCAGAGGAAAACCCAATCCAAGGTTAAGGGGTCTCGATGTCAACATGTCGAAGGATTCGAGATGTCGTGATGTCGATAAGTACTTCTAGCCATTTAGCTAACTCGCGAAATGACGTGAGCAAACAGAGGATGTCGTGTGAAGTCTTATAGAGGAAGATGGGACGGGTTAATGAGGCTTCCTTTATGAAGAAATTTCGTCTCGGGCAACATGCATTTTTGCAAGTGATACATGTCACTGTGGCACCATTACAGGAATAAGAACCAGTTAAGTCCATCTCTATTATGATTATTCTGAATTGAGGATAGAGTAAAATAGAAGGAAACATAGAACAACATGGGACAGTTGAAACATGGAGTTATACAATCAAATGGTTGAAGAATATAGAATTAAACGATACGCTCAACGCTGGGGTTCGGTTCTCTTTTATTACAATGTTCGAAGACAATAATACCAGTATCGAGAGAAACGATACAGGAAACGTTTACAAAAGATAATGCCTTGAACATGAATTGTGACTATAAACAAAAACTACATTTTTGAACCTGTTTTCTTTAATTAAAAAAGCACTACAAAGAAACAGCAATCTAAAACCCAGTCTTGATGATGATAATGTACAGGGTGTAGGAAATATATATAGTACAATATTCAAAGAACACCTTCATCTTTAATATCGATTTTATAGAAAGAAAATGAGATGAAAATGCGGAGTATAAACGCTCCCGATATTCCTCTTGTCTTTGGTAAGAGTCTATATTATTCAAGCGTCATTAAATATTTGTTTACCCCTCATACCACATATCTTGTGTGAAACACAAAAATGACATTCATGTTTTAATTTATCCCTGGGTACCGATCGAAGCCTATTCCAGGTTCGAGCAATGCGGTTTTCCGCTGAGTTGTTTGATTTTTGTATTTCAAAGATACCCGATTGTAATCGTCAGACGTCGTAGAAAGTACAGTGCACTCAGAGAACGCTATACTTTCTCCAGCGTGGATGCAATTCGGGAGTATCTTCATTCATGCAGTTTTCACTGAGTGTTTGTACGCTCCAAAACCGAAGAAGTGGGAGATTTGAATTTGGTTAATTCCTCATATTGAAGTTCCTCTGATATCTCACTTTTAGGAACAAACAGACCACAGCAATAACACTAACAACAACACCAGCGACAGCAACGACGATCACCAAATAAAAATAAATTTACCCATGATGTTGTTTCAAGAGATGATAGCTTCAAGGTTATCCTGGTTATAGCCAAGAACGTTTAAGTCAAATCAATTTGTACTGTTGTATTAGGTCGAAGATTTGAACACGTTAAAAAAATGGTTAACAGAATCTTCGTATTTAGATACAGATTGAGAAATGAAAAACATCTTCATATAACATGCACGGAAAAAAGAGTCACGTGACTTAAGATGGTGTAAAAACTAATTTTTAGAAAAAATGGCGCCTGCGTCAGAAGATGTTTCTTCATGAAGTCACGTACACTGAAGTGCAATATCCACATCCGGTGTTAAAGTAAAGCAGCCAATCAGAAATAGCCATTCCTCACTTCATGTCTTGCATCAGGTCATGGATTTGACCTTGATGACGTCATATCACTTCCTCAAGATGCACAAGTCAAACATCTAATTAAGATGTGGTATTAGACCGAAATATGGATGCAAATATAAACGGTGTGGATGAATAGAATATGGCGTCTAAAATGCAAAGAGATGTAGCTGGACCAGCCACCAGCGACTTGTTTACCTTTAAATTCATTAAAATCCGCCATTCCGCTGACGGGTTTAGAAGTTATAGAAGATGTAGCGTTTAGGTAGGCCCGGGAGAGACTATCCGGAATGTCCAGACTACTTTCTATCTAACGATCTTGAGTGGTTATTTTTATTTCCCAGGAGAGACTGTGTTGTCTGGGAAGTGTTACATTCTACAATCAGTTTGCTTCAGTAGATTCATGGCATTACATTCACGTTTTTGTACGGCTGAATGAGGCGATATATTACCCCGTGAATGCTTGAGCGCTCTTTGCAAAGTAACACTTAACATACACCTTTGACATTTCAACTGCAATGTGATATGTCACGAAAATCAATGAACTGTAAATTTATCCTTCCTCTTGTCCAGAATTGAATAGAATTAAGCATTAATGGTGGTAATTCGTAAATACAGCATGACGAGTGTTCAAATATCCGATATGGCGTGCCGAATGTGCCGGTCACGTTGGTTACATCATGTTCTTTTCGTTCCATGTTTGCAAATAAAGCAAATTTGCTTTTCGTCAGACAATGAACAAGCAAGCCTTATGCGGGTTGAAAATTAAAGTTTTTTCATTATCCAACCACTAAAGCATGTTAGGGCACTACTGGTGCACAGTTGGATAGAGAAAGTCATTAAACAAGGATGTTTGATTACCCGAGCTAGAATTAGCGCGGATATTAAGGGAAAGTTTAGTCCTGGTAAAGATGATGAAAAAAGTTTCTGAGCTTTTTCGTCACTTTTAACATGTTTATATCAGTTTGGAAATATATAAAGGAAATGTCCCACCCCCCCCCCCCCACCGGAAGGATTGCTCTTCAATTGTCCTCATATCTAAAATACGATGAGAAACACCTAACAGGTGTGGACCAACTGTACATGTAGTCCCATATACCCCTTACTGCGTACAGTGATTGTGAATTTAAGCAAGAGTCAATTTCATTTCGATCATTTCGAAATCTCAGAGTACACATACGCTATTAAGAACTATATTTTCCGATTGCTTCCTTCAAAAGCCCAATACTCAACTTCATCTTTAAGCACGGGAAATTGCGGGGAGGGGGGGGGGGGGGAAGGGGGGTCGCTATTAAGGTAGTCTGTCATTTACTTTGGAAATTGAAAGAAAATCATAATGAGCAACAGCCTGCCGCCTGTCAAGGTGAGAGTGACTACATATTAATCATACAGCCACATCACCAGGTATTTACAGTATTATACTTTCCTTAAAGTGACTCGGTAACATTGCTTCAGATTCTGGAACAAACTCCTGGATTTAGCTCATGCTGCACAATGATCATAATTATAAACCTTTAGGTCAGTCAGGAATCACGTGACATTTACTAGCCGATCGCATGTCTGATTATCAAGATATTTATGATTGGAAATCGAAATTTCATTTTTCCGTTTTCCTAACAGTTTTCCTAACATTACAGTCTATTGGGAAAATGAGAATGGTAAAACCGATCACTCAAAGATTTTTTACTTTTTTGAGGCACTACATGATAATTTTGAGGCGCAATTTTTTTAGGGCTTCAGTATTATACCATATCACAGACATTGATAAAACGTTGGGTCAAATATTTCAGATTTAACATTGTTAAACGATGCCTTTAAAGGGAGACCATTCAGAACAAATTAATTGGTTCTGTGATTTTTTTTTATTTAATACCGTTATACTTTATTCAAAACCGCCACCTTCAAAATATAAATACCTGCAAAAATACATTGCAAATTTGAGTAGCGAAATTGCACTCGAAAAGTGTGTCGCGTGCCTGCACTCGCACGAATTCTGAGCTTCAGGTAATCTTCCGTGTAAGCTTTAATTTGCATTTCGAAATCATATTCATTTGTTTGCAATGTTAATACTTTTTTGGGGTGTCGGAGAGGTGATTGTTCGCCTTTAAAATAACCTTGGATAAACAAAGCGACAACAGGCCGTTAAATATTTGACTGATATACGTCAGTAATGGAACTCCCGTTCTACTTTCAGCGCTAGGTTGTAAATCAAGTATGACACTATTTTTAAGGGCAGACAAAGGAGACATCTTGCTCGTGTTTGCACATCACACTGTCTCTCTCACAGAATATATTCTTTAAGAATTATAATGATGACAACTTTATTACAGATAGCTCAGGATAATCCCTTATCAAAATTATATACTGTTTAGTTTCAATATTAATAAAGGCAACGACGAAACTACTGCGATGAAAATTGTTTAATGTTTGAGCCACTTTAGATAATAATTTTTTAAATATTTTTTAAATCACCACCTAAAAAGTCTTTCATTTAATATTCATCAAGGCTTCAAACATTTTTTAATAAACATCACTCCAAATGTGTATCTCTTCCTAGAAAAGTAGAACACTAGGGTCTATAAAAAAAAAACTCGATTTTTTTTTTTTTTTTTACCGAGGTACAAGATAATATCATTCAAGCTGAATGAGCATATTTTCAAAATGAATTCCTTAAGAGACCAAAAACAAATACCTAGACGGCTAATTCACGCATCCCTAAATTTGATGACTCTTCCGAGGCGTATTCTAAAGATGGAAGGTGGAATGGCTAGAACTAATTAGTACACTGACACCCCGGTAGGGATACAGCCAACCGAAGCGAGAAGTAATACTTTCACATCGCCTGGTCTGTCGAAATGCAAGCATGTCAATAATATACAACCTTGCGAACAATATGGGTTAATTAAAGAATTGATTTCGCTCCCGCGCATTAACGCATGTCAATAATGCTTAGTGAAAAGTCGTCTGGTTTGAAGGGTGTTTTTTTACTTTTAGCTGAGTCGCTTTTTCGATCCAGTGTCTGAGCTAGGAAATGTAATCATATCTGTTATATGCTCACATATTCGGACTAATGAGAGAACCTTGACATTATATTTTAAATGGAACATAATACGGCTGAGGCTTAGAGTTCTGTGCCAACGTGTTGATATTACCGCCTCTCCCCCAAAACATGTAGCGTCAATGACTTGTTCAAGCAATGCAATGTTGCCCTACTTAGTAGAGCTTATCTTTCTACGTCCTGCAAAATGATTTTTTTTTTAAATCTGCATAGGCCTATTTATAAATTTTCACATTGATCTGGTATATTTCTGTTTTGATCGTTGTGGATATTTTGAATATTTCGTATACATATGTTTTGTTGAATGAAGACAATGAATTTCACATTTATTTCATTTCAGAACTGAGTGTTCACAAAGTCAACATTAACAGACATTCCACAAAGCATTGGATAACACCCATTTGGTAATTCAGAGCTAACAATCTAGCAATGTGGCTCACCGTGGTTAGCATTCAACATATCCTGATTTATCTTGAATTACCTCCACTTTAAGAGATATACCGGGGCAATAATGCATTTCCAATGTGTTTGGCTGGTAAAGATGGTATACCTGCCTCGAGCTAGCGCACCCTTGTTTAGCCGTTATCAGCAATTCATTGCTTAATTGAAAACGATGCGAGAAAATTGTGTTTTATGAGCAAAATACGAGAAGGTATAGGTAGGCCTGTCGGTGCTTAAAGCTTCAACTTGACTTCCATGACGATTATAGGCGTAATCGTGGTTTAAAGAGCCGAGGATCGTTTGGAAACAATCTTACGTCTGTTGGTTGTTTTTCTGTGTCGTGCTTTCCTAATGTGAAGTAATCAGAGATAAATAAGGAATAAACCCACGGGGAAACGGGTATGTCAAACAAGATTGCCGGGTTTGGCCATTTAAATGTAGTAGTTCGTATTCATTGCCTGCGTAATTATGTTCAGAGTGCTTATTTCCTCGAGTAAAGAGGTTTCTGGATTTCTATTGTGTTTTAGTGTAGGTCACAAAGGCCTACTGTGAAGTGCGCTAAAAAGATTATGATGGAACCATATAGCACAAACATGATAACCTATACATAGACCTATATCAACAAAAATATACAGGGTACAAAAATGTAAAATCTTTTTAGTGTGCTATTGACTAATTTGGTCGAAATGACCTCCCCAATACATGCACACACACTCACATATACGTACACTCACCCACATGCACATACATACACTTTTCCCACACCCACACACACACACACACAGACACACACGTACGTACATACATACACACCCCCACACGCACATATACACACACACATACATATATATACCCACACGCACACGTAATCTCACCCTCACGCAAATACATACACACACGCACATAAATGCCCACACAATCCGATAGGTCCACATCTACTGAAGATAAAATCGATTATAAAAGTAGGAATTTCATTTCAATGAGTACATGACGTCATAATAATTGAAAATGAATCAAGAAAATGAAATCGAAGAGACGGAGGACTAGTTTTTGAAATTCCTGAATGAAAGTCCAAACGTTTCTCTTTTTTATTTTTTCATTCCTGTCCCCTGCGGGAATCTGCTTGACGAAGTCCATGATCTCATCTTCTTGACTCGTCGTCTCGAGGAATACGATATAAGTTTCTCCATCACAACCATGTTGTCTACCTTGTGACCCTTGTCATACCTTCCTAAACTCATGATCAGGTATATAATTATACAGACTTGTTGGTAAAAATAGAAAATTCATACGAAGACAAACACTTGAACGAGAGAGTCCACTCACAGAAATAATCACATGACATTTAAAGGGGTGTACACCTTTTCACCTGACTCTATAAAAAAAGATGCTTTGTATCCCCATTGGTAACTAAAAAAATGTTTGAAGTGCGTTAGAAGCTTTGAAGGTGTAACGGCATATTGTTCTCGTACACTTCCTTCAATGCACCCAATAGGCTATCTGAACCGGCAAGATTTTTATTTTGATCGTTGGTTTTCATTTCAACAGTGGCATTCAATGCAAGAGGTTTTTGCTGGAAAATAGGGTTTGTTTTGGCTATATGCGGTTAGATATACCAAGAAGGAGAGTATACAAAGAGATGATACATACAAATACCACGATCGCAAATACTTTCGATAAATCAACTTGGGGCAATTTTAATATCCTATTGGGTTGCCTGTAAAAGTCATGTTCGGATCACGTTATATGCCATTATCATGTTCGCACATTTTATAATACGCACAAGGCATTTAAATTGCCTTGGATGGACTTTTTGGAAGTCTTCCCGAGCGGTTTGTTCGTAAGTTTATTCCAACAGTGATATTCCATGTAATTAGTCTTTGCTTGCCCTAATGCTATTGCTATTACAATTTAATTTACTAGAAGATATAGAGTACAAAAGGGATGTCAAACATGTCAGATACAGATTTGCAATTGTGCTGACAATTTACTTATAACTACTTCAATACGTATCAGATTATTAGTATTATGGGAAATCATATAATAATACGCATTATCCATCGATAAAAAAACGTAAACATCTGGATAACGAAAGCTGTTTAACCTTGTGCGATGAAGTGTCCCATAGTTACACAGCATAACCCGTCATTATTATGCATTTCCACCCATACCATTTTCCGCAACAGGATCATTGCATATAAGGTAGGTGTGAGCCCTAATGGCAAAAACAGCGATCATTAATTGATACTTAGGAAATCCTGGATTGATGGCCCTGTTGTGAAAGCTTCCAGGCCAGATTGAGAGGTTTTACAATTAAGAATTAATGAATGCCATTTTTTAATCAAAGAACCCACTCCTTTATTTCGTAGCCAACTCAGCAAATTGAGTTATGATATTATATCCACGTACTTTGTGTAAAGAATATTGACCTCTCTAACGAATGCTGATTAATATAAGATGTGAATGTGTGAATGCATTTGTTTATTATTACGTTTGAGACAAATCATTTTCTATCGATTATCAAAAACTTCAGTAAAGTAAGCGGGTGAGAAACCCTCCCCAATATTTCGTCGTCAAGTTCGCGGATTAGACAATGTTGTTTCCCTTGTGAATTATCTCCAGACCAATTCAAACTCTCTACTTAATTTAGAAACAATTGTAATTCGAAATCGTGTTCAATAAAAGGTAAAAAGCCTTCCTCTGCATTTCGTAGCCAATTTAGAGCTCTTGTTTGCAGACTGTACCACATTTTTTACTTGTTAATTTGATAGACGTACAGTTAACAAATAAGGTGAGGTATAAGGTAATGTAAGGCAAGGAGAGGCGATAGCTCATGCAGTCGGTAGAGCAGTGGTCTTGTAATCCAGTGACACGGGTTCGAAACCAAGGCCATGCGCTAGTGCCCTTTGGTAAGGCATTAATCCTCATTACCAGGTCCCTCGGAGAGGACCTAAAGCTGTCGGCCGTCTGGTTGCTTACTTACAAGCATTTATTTATGCTTTCTTAGCAGTCAGGTAAAAATGCTTTCTTATAACCACCACCACTACTACTACTACTACAAACTACATTATCCCTACCCCTTGCTTTTTTTTAAATCGTGTTTTTCGCAACTCAAAGTGAAAGGTGGACTGGTTGAACGAGGTCGTTTGTTGAGTACTAATAAATATATGCTTTAATATGTCATTTTCTCAAGAAACATAAATCGCCACATATCAATTTCCACATGCATGCATGCACTTTGCAAACATTTCAAAACTTGGGAAGGGTATGAATAATTAAGTTGTCAATTGTAATTTTTCCGAACCCATTCAGCTTTTGATTACACACTCTCTGTACCTATAGTGGGTAAAGTTATAACAGTTGAATATCAGAATCATGTACAACGAAGGGGGGGGGGGGACTCTCGTCAGTATTTTGTCACTTTTGCTTGCGTTAATTTTCCAAACTGATTTTGCTTTGACATATAGTACCCACTCTCCCACTAATGGATAACGTTATATCAATGCCCTTGTATGATTAACCAATATAGTGTCTCTTAAAAGCATAGTGACATTTAGCTCGTTGATGGATTAGTGAACAATTATAGTGATAGGATGTCGCGTGCCATTTAGGTAAAACCACACAGTTCACAACCGAGTCAAGGGTATTTTTTGTGACAAACAACTTAGTGGGCCTTTGTTTGTTAGATTTATGTTATGTCGTCGAATAATTTTGAAGTGGGGGTATTCCCTAAGAGAAAAGCGATCGGTGAAGCGACCTTCGGAGTCCGTAGGGGCGTTGGAAACTAAGGACGCTCATCCCCTCCCCGCGGGCCATGGCTTGGCGGATAATATCACAAACTATATTTTTTCTTCAGTTTATCAAGATGAAATAACTGAATATTTTCAACAAATTGACGCCAGTAACATTCTGCAACAGCTTGAGATATGATGATGATAGTGTTTCATTATAATTCCGATCTATTCATCTATCTTATCTATCTATCTATCTACCTACCTTTATAAATATGTTCTTTCACATTTCATATATTCTTCATTTCCTTGAGATCATCAATTTTACAATTTTTGTACAGCGTTTTAAGATTCGTTAATGATTAATCTATTTTCAAATCTTTTGCTATGGTGAAAGAAATTCATCATGAATTCAAGAAATCAACTCAAGGGCTTTTTTCAATCCACTATTGTACAAACATTCATCATAGAAGTTACGTTCGGATCGTGTTTTAAGATTCATTCTTTCGTTTTCAATTCTAAATTTTAAATGAGCTGAACGAAAAAAAGTTGTCATTCTGATCTGCTGTGAGCAGCATTTTCATGCACCGTCGCAACCATTGAGTTCGTCCTAATGCGGTAAATAATGTGTCGTGTGCCTCATAATGACTTTAGAATGAATCATTTATAAACTGTCTACCGTCTACACCGCTAAGGAAATGAATGTCTATATGGGAAGTTATTCAAGGACGTTATACAATATGCAACTATTTAATGAACTCATAAAGGAATATTGCATTTATTAACGTACATTTTGTGATACGCTATCACATGATGTTCCTGTACATTCATGATAGCATGGTTGAATTGCCTGGGTTTTTTTTTAAAACATTGATAATGCTTTTATGTACCTATTGAACTAATATAATTCACTGAGGTATAGAAGGATGGAGCAATAAGAATTTTATTATCTAAAATATTTCATAGCATGATCGATCGGCTTTGAAGGCATCGTTTATCAGTGTTAAATCTGAGATGCATGGCCCTACGTGTTATCAGTGTCTGTGATATGATGTAATATTGAAGCCCTAAACAATTTGCGCTTCAAAATGATAATGAAGTTCCTCAAAAAAGTATTACACAAATATTTGAGTGACCGGTTTAACCATACTCATTTTCCCTATTAGACTGTAGTCTTATAAAAATCATTGGGAAAATGGTTTTTGAAATTTCGATTTCTTATCATAAATATCTTGATAATCAGACTGGCGATCGGCTTGTAAAAGTCATGGGATTCCTGACTGACATTAGGTTTATAACTATGATTGCAGCATGAGCTAAATCCAGGATTTTGTTTAGAATCTGAGGCAAAGATACCCAATCCCTTTAAGTTCGTAGGAAAGATTGTTTTTGAAGAATAAACAAGATTCTGGAGCTTATGTGATGGATCAGATTCGAGTACATGATATGATTAATTTATCCCTCTACACTTAGCAATCGGGGATGAGAGGTACTATACTTCACCTTCACGTAGCACTTAACATAGATTGATTGGTGCAATATGAACAGACAGACGCACTATGTGACTGCCTTAAGAATATGCTCCCCAAGAAGCAAAATATGTTCATGTGAAGAAAGGAACATCGGGGTTACTTGCGGCCTATCAAATTGATTTAATGAAAATTCTATATATAAATGTGTTAACTTTATTCAAAAAGTACTATTTTGCAATAAAGTGCATTAATCGTCGTCATACCGCTAGCAAGCTTAAGTTCATCTTCATGATAGGTTGGTAACATGTCCTTAGAAGATTATTAGCAGAAAAGATTACTAAACGAAGAGGAAGAAGAATAAGAACAAGAACTAGAATAAGAACAAGAACAAGAACAAGAACAAGAAGAAGAAGAAGAAGAAGAAAGAGGAGGAGGAGAAGGAGGAGAAGAAGGAGGAGGAGAAGAAGAAGAAGAAGAAGAAGGAAAAAAAAGAAGAAGCAGCCGAGTATTATAATTGTCAACGTCAAAATATGAAATGAGCTTTAATCGGACACAAACAGTATTACAACCGGTGATAAAGCGCAGGCCAGATCACGGTGGGGGGGGGGGGGGGGGGGGGCTGATCTTACCAGGTGGATTAAATGCGAGAAATCGAACGGAAGAGGGTGTTCGTAATATCTTCCTCTCACTATCTTGTTTTACCTTACCTTTTCATTCTCTTTCTTTCCTTATTTTCCCTCTGTTATCTAAATCATTTGTCATTCAGTGAGGGAACATGCGTCCTTGCAGTTACCTCAGTGCAAGTCTGTGAGGAAAATTATTTGATAGACGATAAATAGCTGATGAATCTGTGAAATCTTGAGGCTACGCCCCCCCCCCCCCGCCGCCCCCCCCCCCCCTTCCCTCGTCGAGAAACCGAAAATGTGATGGATTGTCAAAAGTGATTAAGACCAAGGATCATCGGATTGACTTGAATAGAAGATTCACGACATAAACTAAATATTTAGACATAGAAAGAGAGCGATATAGGTAGAATCGGCAGGGGATAAATTTATATAAGAAAAAGAGAGACAGGCAGACACAGAGGTACAAATTTAGACCGATATTCCGACAAATTGCGAAAGGATAGAGGTCGAAAGGGATGCAAGATATAGAGGTTGTCAGTTTGATGCTCAGTCCCAAATTGCATATTTTGTCTTGTTTACTTTATGCCCCTGGAAGATGCACGCGTTAGGAACAACAAATTATGCTACGTACGTACAACGATATACTGTGCGAGAAATACGAAGAATCCCTGTCCTCTACTTTAGAGATTGTAAAGTGATGTTGCTATTTTTAAAGAAATCCACCGGAGACTAAATCGTTGGTCGTTGTGACAATAATGATAATAAACATCAGTACCAATAACCAACTTCGTGTATTAAATATGTGTTCTAGTTATTTTGCATTTCATCCACCTCGTAGGACTGACAACCTCCTACCCCCTTGATGTCAGTGCTCTCCAATGACTGGATACGATCCACACCCTTGTAGTGAGCTTTATTTGTAATTTTAATCAAGAAACTTGAAATAATTCCTTTAAAAAATATATATATCATGGCATTACAACTAAATTATGCACAATGGGAGTACGGGTAAAGAGAACAACAAGTTTGCCTCGAAGCGGAACCGAAAATATTAAGCGAAACGAGAAGAAACGTTTCCGTCGGAGCTTCCCGGTAAGCCCTATACCCCACCTGGGAGAGTTCACATTACAAGATGGCAGCCGGTTCCCTGAAGGGGGGATAATATCGACAATGCTTACCGGAAAACCAACATGATCACCTGAAAGTGTGTCTTCCAGAGATTCTGGTGGTTTCGGTGTAAACAATCTCTTGTCGATACAGCATATCGGGCAGCATTGGGTTCGTGAAAAGTCGGTCGAAATGAAATTCGATACTGATTGCGGGTTAACGTGTTGAGCTGGAATTAACGATAATTCACGTGGACACGTTTGAATACAATAAACATATTTCCTGATAGATAACTTCATTACATATGATGTATCACCAGAATTCTATCGCAAGAGCAGTGTTCTTTAAAATGCCAGTTTTATAATGGGAAACAAAACCATTGTATTAGACGATTTCTGTTCTTATTGTATTGCTGGAGAAGTAGGTGGCGCCAACTTTACATTTTATATATATATATATATATATATATATTTTTATTTGGGGGGGGGGACCCTCCACTCCATCTGTATTTATGAGAATACATTTTATATTGATTTTGGTATACGTCATTCGACGTCAATCTTATTTGGGAAATTTCATGATCATCCACAAGATGACACTTTTGTACTCATTATATCCCCATTTTGTCACTTACTTGATTTCGTTTTATATGTTTGTTTCTATATAATGTATTATTTTGTATGTTGTGAAATTTACATTATTTTGTAACTGGAATATAGAAAAGAAATGAAAAGAAATTAAATAATCATCTTTTTATCGATGGGAATTAGGTAATCTATCCGATGATTTAATATGCATTATAACCTTTTTCCCTTAGGGACCATTTCATGAAACAAATATAATTACATTTTCATAATGCTCGTCTGTAGTTTTATAATTTCCCCTATTTTTAAAACCTGCAGAAAATTTTTCTACATTAGTCATTGTCTTTCCTTTAAATTCATCGTCAGTACTTCTCGTTCCTGTACCTGCACTTTCCTCGCTTTGGGCTTTGTCCATCTTTTAAATTCCCTCTCCTCTCTTTTTCTCCGCCCCCTCTTTCTCTGTGTTACCTTCCGGGACCACTCTCTCCCTGTTTTTTGTCATTCTCTCTGTTTTCCCTCTTCCCCGCTCCTCCATTTTTCCTCTCTACTTTATTCCTTATCCTCCTCGTCCTTCTCACGGTTTCTCCCCAACCCTCCCTTCCTCACCGCCCACCTCCTCTTTCCTTATCCTCTTCCTATTCTTCTTTTTCCGCCTGCTAAATCATCCTCTTCAAATAAAATACATTTCCCTGCGAATTCCATTCCCAGCTCTCAACCCTGTAGCTACCATATTACATACCCGGGACACTCGATTCTTATTTACGCGCTCGGACCGCTCCTGGCGTAGTCCGTGCTTAAATCATAACCCTCAGGAATCGAAAAATCCTCGCCTATGCCCCCACTCCCTTTCGCCACCACTAGAGGATACACGGTTAATGGACAGTGCGGAGTTGAACTAGTAATGATTGAGAGTTTCACCTTCGCAAAATAGGCTAGGAATGCAGACTTTGTCATTCTTGGGAGTCTTATGATATGATTTGAAAAAATGAAAAAAGGGGCAAATTAAATAATTGATTTTAATTTGAGTGCGCCATGATGATTATTGTTTTAATAATAATAAAAATTCCACCTTTATATAGCGCTTAATACATGATTTCTAAGCGCTTTACATACTATTTTCAGGAAGTTTATCATTCAGCGCAAAGTGTTGTGGAAATAACCGCATCGGGGTGTTTTTCCCGGTTTAAACTTTCATCCTTGCGATCTTCGTTGATATAGGTAGCTACTGATTTTTTTTTCTTCTGCTGTTAAATATCTTAAATATCTATATGTCTCTATAACTTTGGGTGTTGTGTTATATACAACATAATACAACTTTCCGAACCAACATTAATTTTCACACTCTTTCGCTATCCAAATCCTTTTATCTCTCTCTCTCTCTCTCTCTCTCTCTCGCTCTCTCTCTCTCTCTCTTTTCTCTCTCACTCTTTTCTCTCTTTCTCTCTCCCTCTCTCTCTCTTTCCTTTTCCATTCGTTCTTCCCATTTAAAACTTTACTTTTCCTTTTCAACCTTTCCACTTCTCTTACCTTTTCCCGCAATAGTGTCCATCAGTAATTGTTTGCATTTTTATTCTGCACACCAACTTACGATAACACGGCTGATCATATTTCTCATCACTTAGACTTTTATTTATAAATAAACTAGAAAATGAGATGCAACACTTTTACGCATGTATACATTTTTCAAATACAGTCTCTTTTCTTAGAATATCAGTGGTGACTCTTCCCCGAGGGTTACTTTCACGATTGAGATATCATATAAAATTCTTCGCCCCTCTGGAAATCAGACGTTATTAGTAAAGTGCTCATAGCCATCGTCTCGATTTATACGAATTGCAATCGATAGCAACCGCCACCGATATAGTGCCGTTTGAATTCCCAACTGTCGGTCGTCTGTTGCTATACCGGGAATGTTTCATTACGTATTGATAGAATTCAGAATAACCCATACCTTTAATTATCAAAACAATTGTCCAAACTTGAGGCACTTGTAAATATCTAATCCGTCCAAGAGATAATCATTTTACAATCCCATTTGTGAATTGACTGTATAAATACGCGCTTTTTACCTGATTGCTTTTTCTTGTAATTGCATTTACACTTAAGGAAAATAGCTCAAAGGTTCTATATTATTCGGCTAAAAATATATGTTGAAAAATCAGTCTGATAGGTTCTTGGAATTAGCAAGACCGGGATGGTGACAAAAAAAAAGGAATAACACATACTTTTAAAGTACTCCTTACCGATTCGTTATAATTTTGCCATAGAAATAAAAGGCAGTGTACCAACAACAGTGAAAGGAAAGGAAACGGAAGGGAAATATACATTTATTTAAGTTTGTTAATTATTGTCAGAAAATATTAAACTAAAATTATAATCTATTTTTGGCTTGGGTAATGCTGTGAGATTGAACACCTGTTGCAGACGTCAAAGGAAAACGACACAAGTTCTCCGTGCTAAATCTTACATTATACCTTTGATGGATCCAAAGATTTGAATTTGCATTTTTCTTCAAGATGCGACAATTGAAAAAGATATCTTTGGCTCTGGATTAGGATTATTTTTTTTTGCTTTTACCGACATATTAATTGGCCAATATTGATCAACGAAAGACTTTTGTTCAAATAAATCCGATCAAAGCTCGACCGAACATACGACCTTCTCTCGAATGTGACGTAATTATGCTTATAGAACGTGACGCTCCCCTTTGAGTAAACAACACATGCACACCTGAGCTACCACCACGCCCCTCAAATGAAACCCCCTTAGCACCACTACGTGAGGTAAGAGGGTACCCGGCGGTGATCACATACCCTCTTCAAGGGGTAAAATCCCCTAGCGGGATGGGGGGACTTGTCGCGTGTTCTTCTTCACTAAGCCCCCGGTATCGCAAACCTATTTACTATCCTGTCACCGCAAGCAACGCAATCCTATCTCACGAGTAAATCTCAGTCTTCCTTACTTTGCGATCTGATGGGCTTACGGCATAATGCGAGTTTTTCCCGGGATCCAGGCAAACGAGATATTACCTTACTCGCAAATTCCACGATATCAGGTTTCGTCTGAAAAAAATTGCCCGCGATTTCCTTTTCTCGCTTCCTTCGCGGTGAGGTAATATCAAATAGAGAAACATTAGCATGTGCGGGTTTCCAATGTCCTTTGAAGATTGTACTTTGTATAATATAAAGAATGATTTTTACTTTGATAAAAAATTCAACTGTCAAATTATGGGGCTTCAAAATGTATTTATTGACCTATGATTTCTGTAATCTATGATACCGCGACTTTTTCTGAAAGAAGGAGAGAACGAACACACTTTATTAAATTTGTATATAAAACAGAAAAATGACTTCATAATAGCAACGGTCTGGGTAACAGATACAATCTGTTCGAACATCCTACATCAAAATCCCCCCATGAATATCTCCTTTCTAAGCAGCATAATGATCTTCAGAACACAGGGATCTGTGTGATAAATTTTTATTACATTTCGAGTTTAGAAACATCAGAGAAGAGAATATTAATGGTATGTCGTGTTGAACTCTAAACTAATGCCCCAAATGCCCTTAAGACTTTTCTGACTACATTTTTTTTATTTGCAAATGTTTTTAAATTTTAGTTTCACAGATAATCAGACAAATTAATCTTTTTTTAGATAATAATTCACTCGGATCTGCGTATCATTATCAAATCTCATCTTATGACGATCTCGAAGCCTCTCTAAAATGCGTATTTGGAAGAAAAATGATCGTGATGATTTCTCAAACCAATGGAGCGAGTCTGACCGTAATGTCATTCATATCTTTGTGGTATAACTGCCCTAATATAGCATTGAGACGCATTCACTGCTAATACAAACCCCTAGTTATGTACGCGTCACTTTCTTTTCAGACGGATCGTTCCAATTGGTTCCGCTTCCCGGTCACGTGGCTCTTGTCGCAAAGGCGCCACGCGTAGATGTGTCTTTAGCACGTTCGTACTCCACGTTTAATTATAAGCTGACATGTTATAGACTTAAAGGCATTGAATTAGATGATGTTTCACTTTGATAAGCTACGACATGAGTAAACACGACTGATTTGGTGTACAAAATTTAACGTGGCTTTGACTTTATACATCTAAATTTACCTTAAAGTTCCTATATACGAGAGGACACCACTTTCTTCCTTTCTTTTTGAGTTCTTGTATTCTTTCTTAATCAAAATTGTTTGAGAATCAGTGAAAATGTTTTAGGCTGTTAAATCGTTGAATAATACAAAAAAATCATTGATCTTATTAAGATACAAAGTAACGCGATCACAACTACTTTCGAAATAAATTTTCAAAGGCCTTGTACGTCACCTTTTGAATAGGCGAACATTACAATTACGTAATGTGAACGTGATTTCGATGGGACGTACAATAGGCCCTATGTTATGTCCCATCTTCAATACCTTATTGAATACCTATTTTTCGATACCCTATTTCGATATAAAATAGGGTATTGGAATTGCCCTTGAGTCAATTTTTCGAGAGTAGTTGTGATTGTGTTAAGGGCATATCGTAATAATTTTGAAACTACCTCATATAAGTCATTCGGATTGATCCCTCTGCCATCTTTTTTTCTTCTTATTTTCGTCATCCCTAACGGGTATCTCCATATTTTTTTCCAGAATTAAAGTCATCAATATTCATTCCCTCTCTCCCAAGCTGACGCGAATCTTCAAGCTTGATCAACGTTTTCGTTCACCCCAGTGATTTGTGTTCTCTAAGCGTGTAATTAATATCTACACTTGATCAAGGGTGCATGGCTTATCAATGCAGCATGGAAAGTTCCTGGAAAACCTTTGATTCCAAAGATACCTGGGATCGCAGCAAATGAACTATTTTTTAAACATGCCAACGGGTCATTAGATGTCTTATCAAGCCTATGATTGCACGTTTTTGGTGCATAAATGACTTCAAGGGACTTTAAGCGGATTAATCCAGTTCAATGTTTTTATTCTGTTTGTTAAAAACTGTGGTTTGTAGGTCACGGTATACACTATTGCGAACTTCCAGGACCACTGTAATTCTCCAGGGATGGAAAAAAAATCAACAAAAATAGAAGAAGGATAATATAAATGAATAATTGAATTACACCTACAAACGTAAAGTGTCAACTCACCATTTAAAAGGATCGAGTAATGAACACAATTTAAAATGCTGGATTAAACCTTTAAACTGTTCGATACAGCATGTTGAATGCGTAAATCTACCATCAAATATACATTTTTGGAAGCTTTGACGGTTACTTCTTGTTCCTTTAAAAGGTAATTAAAGACGTTAGTATAATTATTAAGAGTACAGTTGGAAAGACCAGATGCACCACAGCAGCGCAAACACCAATCTTTGCCTTCCTAAACTTTGGTCGTCTCTGTCAGTGCAAAATTGGCCTTTTCAGCAATCAGAGGACACACGGGCGACTCCAAAAAACAGTTGTAGTAGTAGCTAGACATCCTCAGAAAGCTAAGGCGTCACCAATCATTAAGAGTGGATATTCATTACCAACATCAACCGATTTGGAGGAAAAAAAGGAAACAAACACCACGTGAACACGACAAAGCGGGAGAAGTTTGGAAATAATGTCATGAACTGGAAAGGAAGAAAATACACCGAAGATTTTTTTTTTAAAGCAATTAGAGTGGAATCAAACAATTTTGTATTTAAGCTATGCCTTTCTGGCACCAAAAGTCACATCATCAGACCATTTTACACTAACGACGGAAATAATCCACTCCTTGACACGCCGATGGCGGCGTGACCGCCAAAACTCGCGCAAATATTCAATCGCATCTTGTACTCGTTCCATATCTTTCGATAGAAAACAGGCCATGGTATTCTCTCTCTTAAAATAGATAAATATAAGAACGGACGAAGGACATTATTGGGTCAATCCGATATCAGTCGAAGTATTCTAAGCCTGTATCTGGCATGAATTCATCAGAATATTAATGAATATTATAGACTTCTTAGCCGTGCGCTGATCCAGATGCCATTATCGTGTGCTTAAAAGCACCTGTCGTCAAGAGGCTTCGGAAATTGGAAAACTTCTAATCATTTATTAAGAAAATGAATATCTCTCTATATCTCTATACATCATGGTTACGGAATCGTCTTATACTCCTTGTGATATCTGCCCGATTTTTGTCTCGATTATGTAGGTTGATTGTATCACTTTAAAGATTTTAGGATACAAACAACTAGTAGATGGGTATCAGAATTAAATTAAATATGACAATTAAACGAATGCTCAATTCGTATGATTTCCCAGTTATAATGGACGTGATGAAATAGTAACTAATACCCCTAAGGCCCACTATCCGTATCGGATGGTCAAAGATATCAATTTCGCTACATGATCAGTTCTTTTTAGAATAACAGTCCTTTTGATGAATATAGCACTCCTTTAAAAGCTTATTTTCTGTGAAATCTCCAATCTCGAATTCATTTAATCTCAATACCACCATGGCACCAAGCTCATAAAGGCGTTCGTGTCATCTAGGAAGGTTTTCGTAGTTTGTTTTTTATTCAAGTGATAGTGCGAACTGTTTAAAGGCGAAATCTCGGAAAACGAAGTAAAAAGCACGTGCACACCATCTGAACAAGCCCGTTCCCCCTCAAGTCAAATATTCAATATTATTCTTGGGATGACTGCCCTCAAAACTCCAAGGTTTTTGGGAGTCTTATCGCTCTGAACACACTGTGTTAATTTAAATGAAGGAATATCCGGGAGGGGAGGGTTCTCCCCTCTCTGATAGCAAAAAAACGATGTTTAAGGATTCTCTCGCAGTAGTGTGTCGATGAGGTTAAATTTAGCCCCGATATTTCGTCGAGACGGGTTTACGAAGGAATGGTGCATTTGGGGAACAGAATGTTCATTTAAAGTTAAATGAGAAATGCTTATCATGAAATCTTATGGAGAGAGTGCAAAACAGATAGAGTGAATGAGATAGACAGAGAGAGAGAGAGACACACACACACAGACATACAGACAGACATACAGATATTCAGAAAGAGAGGGCTGCGAGTAAGCAGATAGTCGAACACAAAACGAGAGAGCAATGTCAAAACATGAAAAATAGTAAAACGCAGAGAGGGGCAGATAAATCGACAGACAGACAAACAGACGGAAACATCAAAACAGTAAGAGAGCAAGACAAGAAGTGAGAGGGGCTTTCGAAAGAAGAATTGTATATGTTAATACGAACGAAATAGCGACATGGAGAAAAAAAGAGAAGGAGAGAGTGATAGAGGGGTGTGTGTAAGAGAGATAGGAAAAGGAGGGGGAAGGAGAGGAACATAGATTGAGAGCGAGAATAGAGGAGAGAAGGAAGATCCGAAAACATTGAAGAAATATGAAATGAAGAGCGTGGGGTGATATTGGAAGTCACAAGGAATCGAGAAAGCGTCTGTCACCTTCTTTGATCAAATCTCTAGAGCCTGAACCATGAAAAAGTGCTGAGATGATTCTAGTCTCCTCCATGTTAACATCTCGTTCGTCAATTCATCAACCTAAGCTAGACAAAGGACGTTTGAGGTTTTCATTTTGCTACCCAAAATAAAGAAGAGGATGAAGAAAATGTCATAATGTTTAGGCAACGACGGGTAAACCTTTATTTTGTTTAACCATAGCGTTTTTTTAAAGTATTTTCTTCTGTTTTTTGGAAGGGGGGTTGCAGGTCTCCCGCTGCTGATGTTTGTACTTTACTCAGACTAAAACTTAAAATGTTACTTCGAACTTGCAATACTTTGACATTCAGGACAGCATTATTCTGGAAGAATGATTAGATGATTTACAAGTTATGAGGCTTTTTTCCTGTATTGCTGATTTTCTCGGAGTGAACTTTCTTTGCATCTGGGTTGCCGAAATGTGATACATGAAACGGAAAAGAGAGGGGGAAAGGGAGAGAAAGAGTGGTGGAGGGGTGTATTTGTGTGTGTGTGCGTGTGTGTATATGTATGTATGAATAAAAGGAAGAGACAGACGGATAGAGACATGCGGACAGACAGAGAGACAGAGGCAGATAGCGAAGACAGGAAAGAACATTGAGGGTTAGAAGAGACTTATTTTATGAAACTATATTGTAGTGGATTCTTGCATTTAACCTTTTTTTAGCAGGAAGTTTAATTTTGCATAGCATCATATCCCTTAAATTTATATTCATCCAGTCTTACTCAGCAATACAGATGCTCCCTTTCTTCAAACTCTTTTGTATACGTTAGAGTACTGGAGACCCATACTATATAAAATACGACCTACATTTTTTTCTTTTTCGATCGCTCGTCTATGACAGTGTTCACTTAATCCGCTTAGTCTAAAATAAGATCAGTCCGCACTGATCGTCGCAGTGGATATTAAAGCGAGCCTCCATAGGTGTCTACAACTATATTTTTGAATTAGCTGCCTAGATAAGTTTAATAAGAGTATACAAATAATTGTATTGAATCCTAAATAGATTTCAAGGACTTTCCATTCAGCATGTTCAGGGATCGTTTAATATAATTACATCATGTGAATAGTTTAATATTTATAGCCGAATTAAGTATGAGACAAGTACAGGTATACAAAGGGTTCATATCGATGGATGACTTTTCGCCAAGAGCTCGGTGAAATATTTTCTCTACGTTTGACGATTTTGTGTTCTTACAGAAAGCATATTTTGTATATTAATTATTGCCACGTCGGGCAACCATTAGAAAATCGTCGTTGGCAGTTAAGATTATACGATTTGTAGAAGAGGTTTACGTAGAGCTTTCATATTTTTGGAACATTTAAATGGTAATTCATAACTGTATTTGGGACAGAAATGATTTCGCAATATCTATTTATAATTGCTATTCATTCTAAGTTTAGTCTCAATAGTGTCGTGTATGAGTTGTAGGTGTCCCTTTGATCGTATCACGGAGTTCATTTTCAAAGGCAGGAAATACTCTCCTATCATTCTTATTAGCGTACTATTGGGAATAGATTGAGTGTGTTCCCGCGTGTTGAGAGGGGAAAGCCCGCCAAAACGAAAAGTGCAATGTCTGTCTCACAAAGGTCGTCTGCGATTGCCACATGTTGCAAAATGCCGAAAGTAATTCACCGGGGCAGTATAGGACGTGTTTAATGTTATTTACCTAAGATTTTTTTCGAGGATTATCCACTTAAGAAGAAATTGCAAATTTCAAAATTGCATTGCGAATGACGTGGGCCGTGTGATGTGCTCTTAGCTTAGCTTTTGTGTTCTGTTATATGAAAGTTGGCGGCTGTTTCGAAATGTTTTGGCATTTGATCGAAAGCAATACTCTGCAGTTATTTGCGCCTGATTCGGTACTTCAGAACTCTTTTACGTTGAAAATATCTTTGGTTTAAGCCGCGTTTGGGTGAAATGCAGGGATTTATGAACCTACCGATGTATAGGCAAAGTGAATTGTGCCTAACATAATTATACAGGCAGTATTGTTTCTTGATGGGGTTCGTTGAATAAATATCCTTAATTCTCATTTTGATTTTGAACTGAATGATAGATTACGTTATTTTCGCTCGAAATATTCATAATGTGTAGTACATTTTCAATGTTGAGGAGATAGTCATGTTAAAATAAAGGGCTGATAGAAAACAGAGAAAATATTTTACAACCGTCAAATTTAATACTCTTTATTGATATACATTCATTCATGAATTTCATTGAAAGGTAATAAAAAATAAAAATATACCTGTACATAATTATGCAATAAACACTCTAAATTCAACAAATAGAGCAAATATTAATTAAACTATACATACTGTTTATCCAAAGAACAAACTATAATAAACTTTATTAACGGTATGAAATTATATCGAATTTCATTTTCTTGTACGGCCTTTTTGAATGTATGTATTGTATTTATTATTTCCCTTTTCAATATTAATCCAGCCCAATTACCCACTGGTCAAATTTCCTTGCCTTTTTATTTGTCCTTTTAATCCTAAACTAGATTTCATCACTCTGCATAACCTTGAACACCTAATCGCAAGGTATCCAAGATGCATCTATAATGTTTTCCCATTTATAATGGTATACACGAACAGAATTAATCATTCAAAAGCCAATGTGATTTTTGAGACATTTGACATTTAGGACCTCGTTTGCGCTGTGATTAAAACTTTCACGATTAAAACAGTAGCAGGCGTGATCTTTGATCTTTATAACTAATATACACAACTGAAGGCAAGTGCACAGAAGCTTAAAATTCTCCATAAATATCAAATGATCGCATGAATGCGAAATGAGCAAAAGCCTGTGATAATTTTGCATGGAATAGCTTCCTTGGACCTTGGATTATATACTTTTTAATTATGTCGTCATTTACGCTTTGATTTTCTTCCTTTGGGTTACGAGGTAAACCCACAAGAAGTCTACAAGAGGTTTTAAGACCTTCCTAAAAACACACCAATTAAAACATTTTACATTCAGAGACAAACAATTGAAAGAACAGAGATAATTCAATGAATGTTCCCCCAGACTATCTAGTATAGAAAATTAAATGTTTTGTATCAGCGTGAGTTCATTTCAGCACCTCCTTATCTTGCTTTTCTTCAGTAAGGTGCATGCATCAAATAAAATTACTAAAGTCAAAATTAGAATGAAACTCATGTTGAAATTGATTGATAATATTTTTTTTTTAGACACGTTTAGAATATCTTTAAGTATAAATATTATGCTTCAAAGCAACGTGGAATAATTTCTTGCAAACACGAGGATTCTTAAAATATAACGATCCTATGTGCACGTTATAGTGACGGAGAGAGAAAAATTCGGGTCAGGGAACAGTTGATTTTCCTGGTTTACGGTAACCCAATACTGTGTGCAGACGACATCGGATGGGTCCCGTTTCCCGCCTATTCATCACGGCAAAAGGAATTAGACAAACACGACTAGCTCGCATGCCAATCGCGATTCGATGATTTACAACTAATTGCTCAGCTAGAGTAACATCATCGCTCCTTTCTCTACTTTATGTACTTATTTAGTTTATTTCATCTTTTAAAAAATATACTATTTTCAATGTTGATGAATAGGCTACGATCTATCACAAAGATTTTAAATCTTGCTATCTTCATCAGCATGACCTCCTTTCCGTTAAAGTTATATTACTCAAGAAGAAATTCTAGACATTTACAAATAAAACATCGCAAAGACTTTTGAGATATTGACTCGAAGGCAATTTCAATACCCTTTTGTAATAATTTGGACGATTAACACTATCTCATGATAGATCGGAACATTAAAATCTCGGTGTTTTCATATTCGTTGTTGATATTTTTTATTTTGAATTTATTGATATCTACTTAAGATGTTAACGTATTATTTTCTAAACTGTTTTAACACTATAAAATTGCTCTAAGTGTATCTTATGTATGATTAGAAAAAACATTCCAAGTTTACACAGTATTTGTTTACAAATCATAGCAAAAGAAGAATACCCTCGTAAGATAATCGTGTATTTTGTGTGTTCGAAAAGGCTTAGGGTGACAAAATCATTATTCTTAATATCTGTCAGCTTACGTTTGTAATTCCCGAAAAAACCATTTTACAGCAGCGATTTTATATTTACTCTTATACCTACATGTAGTGCAGGAATGTGCACAGTGTTAGTGTGAAGACGGTGTGTGTTCACACTGTCAATAATATGAAAGTGTTTAAACTTCACTGTTTAAACACAGTAGTAAAAAGGCTGTTTAATCATCTCTGTGTTGTCAAAATGCCTTATCATTATCACAGAGTGTGAACACAGAGCCTCTGCATTATCTACCATGTGAATGTGTTCCGAATCCACACTGTAGTTACTTTTTGTATGCTCTGTGTAAATTTATATTGGGCTATCGTGTGTCACACAACTTGTAAATGGTTTGAACACAGGTCTTCCACAGTGTTAGCACAGTGAAAGCATTCCGAACTCATTCTTTGGTTGCAGTTAGATGGGTATACATTGGCCCCGTCTTATAAAGAGTTGATATTAATCGCAACTTATTTGCAATTGATATCAATCGCAACTATGTACATGAGAGATAGGGGACGGATTACTCGCGACTCTTTATAAGGACGGGGCCTATAGGACATATTATTAAGTTACAATGTGTCCATACTGTGTCACGAGTGTGAAAGCGACTTGAACTCTGTCTTTTCAAATTAGACGGCATGGGGGAATATGCTCGCAAATATTTTTTTAGTTTTACTGTGTATGTGTCAACACTAGTTCTTTTAAACAGCAGCACCATGTTGTCAACATGACCTTCTTTAAAGATGGTAAAGCAAGAATCATTTCTAAGTAACTGCGAGATGGAGTTTCTAAAATCAGTCGTCTGGTTTTCAACATCTCTAAGAAGATTGTTTTTTTAAGGACTCCTGAAAAGTGCACCTCTCGTTGTTCAAACAACTGAAAATACATTGAATGTATGTATAGTCGATGATAATAGTTTACATAAACTGTATGTTCATCATTTTCTTCTTCACTATTTTTCATTTTTCTTCCCCAACCCCCTTTTGTTAGGGGGAGGGGAGTTACGGGCAGTCAAATTGGTATATCGTACAATGCGTACATTTTCTCTTTGTATATTAGCGAGAAAATAGTATAAAACTAATACAAACTTCTATTTTGTTATACATTACAGAACAAGGCAAGGTCTTATTAGGTGCAAAAACTCACTGTATCTGTTTCTTATCTTGTATATCGTTTCTTATAATTCCACCCCTTTTACGGTCACCTCTAATTTCTTCGATCATCGGCCGGGCCAAACAGAAAGGGTTGCGATCAAGTGCAAATTTAAAACAACGATTATGATTGGTTAATGGTCATCCTTTCGAACAGTCTTGATTGGCCATTGTCATTTTGCTATCGATTGCAAATTTTTTGAGTTAGGGGTCCAGATCGTCAATAAAATGTTCTAAACAGACACAACACACATGTAGATGGTATAACTTTTGTTCTTTATTGATAAAACCATGTTATAACTTTCGTTTTCTCTTTTTCTCTTTTTATCTTGGTACCTAGGAGATGCCTTCATGCTGGTATACACAATAGACAACAAGGAGACGTTTCAAGAAGTACTTCGTATACGACAGCAAATCATCGACACCAAGAGAGCCAAGGGTATCAAATCAACACCAATGGTACTCGCAGGAAACAAGGTCGATCGCGATGACTTCCGCGAAATCGACTTCGACGACGCACGTCGCGCAGTGTCTTCCGCCAAACGGTGCTCGTGCCTGGAGGTCAGCGCCAAGGACAATATCAACATCGATTGCCTTTTCCATTCGCTCTTCGAGCACGCTAGACTTCCCGCCGAGATGACACCGTCGCAGCATCGCAAAGTTGGTGGCAGTGACAACGCTGGTCCACCTGACCTTTCACCCAAGTCGAACCCCAGGGGAATCACACTGCGTAAGCGCATTAGTGACGCGTGCGGCGTGATCTCGCCGAATGCTCGCCGACCGAGCCTGCGCAGTGACCTCCTGCAGGTGCGCAACAACGCGCTGCGCAGCGTAAAGCGAGGCGATATAAACGAGGAAGAGGAACCAGCGGCTGAAGGTACAGGGTTTAGAAAGAAACGTGGCTGCATCGTTCAATGATGACGACATCATTTTCATCTTTCCAAGTGCTTACATGATTTCAAATGATAATATATCGCCGTTTCTTTCCAGGTTTTTTGCCTACTGCTCGTGAAAAAAAGACAAATCTTCCATTATGCAACTGAGGATGTGATGCACGAGGACTACCAATAACTGTCGTGATAGCCATGGCGGCTCAATGCTTTTGATAATTTTCTACATAGTTAGATACGATGTATGATGAGTAGTGTATTATAAGAGTAGTGTGAGATACATGTGTGAAATTATTGTATGCAGCGAGCTAGAATATGGCGTTTCAAAAGTGCAATTTCTCGATAGGAAATATTTATTCAAAACCTTCATCTTATATTGTCGACACTGCTGAATGAATAATTTTTTTGTAGGACTTTACCAATTCTCGATATATTTTACAGCCAAAAGTTTCTAATATGTCATGATGTCCTCCTTGCCAAATATTTTGTTGTAACTCAAGGGCCACTCTAGAAACAGACGAAAACAGACAGATGGGCTTATATAATGGTGTTTCCAATCTGTTTGGTGGGGGTATTCGGGGCGGGGGTTAAAGAAAGGTTAGAATATGATGCTGCAGCGTCCAACTCACCCGTTAATCAATGGCATTGTTAATTCACAGCCCCTCCCCCCTCGCTCAGGTGCCCCCTTCATGTGTGGACTAATGCGGCTACGCCACTATCTGAAAGAAAAAGAAAATGCTGCTGCTAATTTAACATGCAAGAAAAGAAGATCGGAGGAATTGCAACATTTTCCTACAGCATCAAGTTCTTTTGAGAATCCAAGAGGCTTGACTATATAGCAATCACAAAAGCTTGAAACTGTAGAGCATTGTTGGATTAACGTGACGGCAGGGCTTATGGGCTCATATACAGGTGTCATATAACATGATGTATTTACCGGGTGTGCATGAATTTTTTTTCTCAAAAGGTTGAAAGCAAATCCTTTGTGCATTTTAGCCCAGAACCAGGGTTTTATCTGTCATATTTGGTATTTAAATATCAATACAATCATGTATGAAGGTTTCCGTGAAGAAAACATTTTTTTTTGTCCCGGAAATGTAGACGTACTTTTAATATAATTTTGTATATGAGTTAACTAAAAGGGAATGTGAAAATGGCAATCCAACCTATATTTTGCAAGATATTTTGAAGGAATGAAAAAAAGACAGGTTAATAACAGTTTGAACGAAATTCGGATAAATCATTTTTTTTTAAATCATTTATTTTTTAAGGTTGAAATCATTATTCATTCGGGAATTTGAGAAAGAAAACAAACACACACAAAAGGAATATGCATTAAAAAATTAATGTACATTTTCTAACATGGCATTTTCTAGCGAATATTCTAAGCATTTAACATTAAAAAATATGGCAAAGATTTATTCAACATTTATCGCCTAATTGAAACATTTTTCAGCTAACGTATTTTAATTGTCTGTCCTTCTCTCCACCAAATCTTTGCAGAATGCGGTGTCGCTTTTCAATCTATAACTCATTATTTTGTGATAATGTTCAATCGATGAAGGGTTATGGCTGTCGTCATAATCATTTTCATTTAATTTCCATCAGTTGGAGAACATGCCGATGTATACGTATAAACAAATTTTAGATAGTCACAAGAACACATCCCATTTATTTTGTGTTATACCCCGTCAAGGTAACGTGCTTGAGCTATCAACCTTCTTACAATATTTTACCCCTTAAAGGTAATATGTCCCTTTTGCACGGCCAAAAAATGAAAAGGTTAAATTCCAACTGCATTTGAAAGATAATACTAATTTAGAACTCCCCTTAAGAAAATTTGGCTTGAAAAATGTCTTTAAGTGGGTAAATAATGACTATTAGTTGTCAAATCAACTTAGGAGCTATAGAGCCATTAAGTAATAGTCTTTATTTTCAGACCATTGTACCGCATGGTCGTACGTTTTATGCTGAAAATATTCAATCAGTTGATTTTTGGCCATTACAAGAAGTGGGTTATTGATGTAGACAAATCCTTTACAGCTCATGTTATGTATGTATACCAAAGAAGAAGAAAAGGCCAGTCAGTCACTCAATACTGACAGTAGTGTCTGACAGTGTAGTCTAGCAAGTAAACGGGTTTCCTTGCATAATTTGAATATTAGGACACTGCTAACATTTAAATTTCACAGATAGGACATACATGACATATTCATAATTCCTGCAACGTTCTACAGAATTTGAGGTTGGCTGCAAAAGGGACATATTATCTTTAAGGCCGATAATCATGCAATGGAGTCGCTTTTAATGTCTAATCATGGACCTACTAGACATAGTAGGTCCATGGTCTAATAATCCAATGTTTTGTTTAATACTAAGCGTTTCTCGGGTGTAAAATTACGAATTCCATAGTTTTGTATTGGTTCATAAGTACGATCTTATATTGATTGAGCTAGTTAGTTCTGACCCAAATAAAAATCCAATATTTTCACCTTTTTCTTAAACTGATAAAGTTAATAATAATCCAGTACCTGAAAATCTGCCATGAACACGAACAAATAATCATCTAAAATGATTCATAACACCAAGGTCAAATTGTTACATACAAATGATCACGGGGTGTGAAGAGAGGTGGATACTTACACATTCCCTCGCCCCCAGGCGGTCGACACGAGATGAAAATATTGTGGCGCAAATTTGCCTAATAGTAATAATGATGTAAATACTACGCTCGTCTGCAACGCCAGGATACTCGTACGTATGAACGGGACGAGAAAGTTAAGCTAGGCCCTGGGGATATAAAATTCTACCACAGTTGCAGCTGGCGGGGCGGTGTTTAATCAAGAAGTTATTTCTGCATTAATCTTGTTATGCAGCCTCCATACTGACACGTTATCTTGTACTGCTGTTTTTTTTTCATTTCATTTTTCTTTCTCGTTCGCGATTATCTCCTCTGGTGCTTTCCATACATTTGCACAAGAATTGATCGAGCACCATAATATCCAAAGTGGAGGAAGATATACTCTTTTGACAAAATCGCTCAATAAAAAAGTTCTTTGGGCTGTATACATGACATTGATATTTGTTTTCTTTCCAGATTTCAGTTCACCTTTTGAAACGGTACCGTCCACTCTCTGTTATTTACCCCATGAACTGTACGTGTAAATCATGACTGTATTCTATCTTAACTTTGTATGAGTAGGTGAAGTAGTGGATATATTGTACCGGTATCTCTATGATGTAGATTCAATATAAAAGGCACTTGAATGAGCATAGAACGTCTAATGGCTGAAAGTGAAATGAGAATACTTCAAAAATAACTTCTATTTCCTGGGATTTCTGCTTCATGGTGTTTTAAAGGAGGCATATCACAACGTCAGTAATACCCCCCCCCCCACCCCCCGCTTAAGGAGGGCATCCAATATTAAAGGAGTTGCTGCGTGCTCTCTCTACAGAACGGAAATATAAGTACATTCCAATACAATGCTTTAAAAATACATTAATAATTGTAGTGGGAACGAACATCGTTCCTTCGGAATGGTTTACGAAAGAGATAAAGGATGCGGAGAGGCGAAATTGGATTTAGTTTCAGACTTCCCTGATATATCCAGACGACATGAAGACACGTATGAACCGGGTCAAATGTGTCCCAAGGTAAATACTTTATATCCTCTGCTTTCAAACAATGTGAACCGTCATTGTTTAAACCAGGCCAATCACTATTCTTTTTGATTGAGTATGCTCTCACTCAAACATTAAAGACTTTTAGATTTGCGTGGACTGATACGTATTACGTCCATTCAAGGCAGTGCATTAAAAGGACGTCGATCGTAGCAATCCACGTTGTCGTTGTGCAAATCTAAAAGTCCCTATTATTAGCCTGCTGTAAGGACATAGTTACCAAGTACAGTGTGAAACAGTATAGAACCTGTGTGAGCACAGTCGGGAGGAGAGGGGAGGTGGCTCAGTGGTAGAGCGGTGTTACCATGGTGAGGTCTCGGGTTCGAAACCAAGTCGATGCGCTATAGTGCCCTGCAGTGATAATGTAATATTCTTCATTACCAAGTCCATCGGAGATGATTTAAAGCCGTCGGTCTCTAGTTGCCTACTTACAAGTATACGAATGGTTAGCAGTCAGGTAAAAACAACCCATTAAACCATATTTATACTGTAGGCCATTTTCCATTGAAAAGTTTTTTTTTTTTGTACTCTAATGAGTATAAATTGTATACCATAATGCAAATAAATGCAAACCTACGGAGAACAAATTTTAAGTCCAACAGGGTTTTATTAAAGACCCGTCTTCTTTTGATTAAATTTTGACAACAACCTATCCTCAAGGACCTGGTTCAAAATAAACATGAAAACTGCTTAAACCTTCGCAATTTTTAGGAAGACTTGCTGATTCCGCGGCTTATTTTACATGGCTTTAAGCTACATGTCACACAAACAATGACTTCTACATATATATTTCTGTTTTCACGAAAAAGTCTGATTTCCCTCGAGTGTGTTCATTACGAGTTTAAGAAATAAAGAAGATCTCAAAACCTTATATAACAGATGCAAAATTCTGATTACTTTTGTAACTTTACCAAAATTGATGGTAAATTGCAAAATTCTTGCACAATGTATCGCCAGTTTGTCGAATTATTCGTACGTTTTGAATCCAAAGCTAAATGAAACGGTGTCGCATTTCAGCTCACTTCCAAATCTTAATGAGTGTTTTTGCCAAGGGACAACAACATATTTCCGCTTTAAATGAAATCGGATGAAAACTAGAAAGTGAAAAAGGAGAAAGATACAGAGGGAGAGAGAGAGAGAGAGAGAGAGAAAGAGAGAGAGAGAAACGAGAGAGGGTAAGAGAAACAGTTGAAATTTATCCATACAAGCTAGAATTTTTCGAGGAAACTATTCCCAAGGGTTCCTAATTTAGAGCGCTCAACCATGTTAACAGCGCGTTAAAAATATTTTGCAGAGAAGACAGTTATACACATTTATTTTGTTATGCATGGTATTTATGAATGGTAAACAATTATTCAAAGTTTTGTTTTCATTATTTTGTTGGCCCTGCAAATGCCAACGTATTTCTAAGCTCCCGCCATGAATAAGATATATATTTGTTCCGTATCTGAGAAGAGGAATTATGCATAACTTTCATGTCAGTAACAACAATATATTGTTGTTTTCAAAATGTGATCGTATCTCGCCTAGACAGTAGATAACCTTTTTCTTTGTTTTTGTACTTAACCAAAATGATTATGATTATTATCATGTGAATAAATGCTGAAAAGGAGATAATTTTGCAACTGAAAAAACGGCTCCCGAGTTCTTTGTTTTCTCTGATTTTCGTCAAAATGAATCTAGGAACGATTAGATGTATGAATGTTATTTTATGACCGTAGATGTCTTACTTTTTAGTTACTATCTTCATTCCTCAACATCTATACCATCATCGCCAGTGTCACTTTCATTATCATCATCCTCACAAGTTGATTAGAATCATAATAGTAACAAAATAACATGTAAAAATACCACTTCAACACTCATCACCGAAATCGCTTACACCGTTTTGATTTGATTTGATTTTGTTTTAAATATTGTAAAGTATTCAAGACAGTATATAGTGAGATTGTCCCCTTTCCTCATCTCTATTATTTCTACTCTCCGTCTCTGTTTCTGTCTCTATCTCTGACTCTGTCTGTCTGTCTGTCTCTCTCTCTCTCTCTCTCTCTCCCTCTCTCTCACACACACACACACTCTCTCTCTCTCTCTCTCTCTCTCTATTTTTCTGTCTATCTATCATGCACTTTCTCTTCTTTTGCTCTTACCTTCCCTTTACCTTCTAAATACCATGAATGTTCCCTCCCCTTCTCTCTCTTCTCTCTCTTTTCTCTCACACACACCAACACAAACTCATATTCACCCTTTCCCCTCTCTCTTCTCTCTCTTTCTTTCTCTATCAAACACAAACACACACACACGAACGCACATTCACCCTCTCCCCCTCTTCCTCTTCTCTTTCTTTCTTTCTCTCACACACACCCACATTAAAACACATTCACCCTTTCCCCCTCACTCTCTTCTCTCTCTCTTTTATTCTCTCTCACACACGCACCATACACAAATACACACACACACACACACACACACAGTCACCCTCTTCCTCTCTCCTCCTCCTCTCTCACACACACCCACACAAACAAACATTCACCCTCTCCCTTTTCTCTGTCTTCTCTCTCTCTTTCTTTCTCTCTAACACAAAACCACACAAACACACATTCACCCTCTCCCCCTCTTTCTCTCCTCTCTCTCTCTTTCTGTCTGTCCAACACACACCCACACCCACACACACAAACACATGCACGCATACACAGTCACCCTCTCCCCTTTCTTTTCTCTCTCTTTCTTTTTCTCTCACACATAAACACACACGGACACACACACATACACGCACACACACACACGCACACACAGTCACCCTTCACCCTCTCTCCCTGTCGTTTCGTTCCTCTCCCTCCCACAATGTCAAGTGAAAATCAGAAAATAGTTCATGGTCCTTCGTGCATCCTTTGAATCAAAGTAAATGGCACTTTAAATAGAGTGGGTATCATGCTGTGACATTGCAACCGTCAACATGTTCCTCGTTTTACCATTTCTTGCTGAGATATTTCGTCTGGAATGGTGGTGACGAGAATTGAAGAGCGATAAGAGGTTGTTAATGGTTCATAATGAGACCCTCTAATGGAACATAATGCATCTAAAAGGGATCTGTGACATTCATCAGACAAAAGTGTCGAAATTATGACCAAATCGGTGGTTAGCAAGAATGCGAAAAATACGACACGAAAGGTTTCAGGTATAGCAAAATGGAATTTGAATCCCAGGACCTATTCGTCCTCTCTCCAGCTATAGGTCCATGCTCTCTCTCGATCTCTCTCTCTCTCTCTCTCTCTCTCTCTATATATATATATATATATATATATATATATATTTATATCCTTCTTTCTCTCTCTCTTTCTCCCTCTCTAACTTCCTCTCTCTCTCTCTCTCTCTCTCTCTTTCTCTCTCTCCTATTTTTACTCAATTAAGCCTGTATCTTATTCCTCTTTTTCATATTATTTAATTCTTTACTTCTTCACTTCAGTATCTATTTCTTTGTATTTTGTTTTTCACGTGAAATGAGAGGGGGAAGGCTTCAGATCAGTGACCTACAATGACCGAAAGAGGACTTTCATTAAAAAGAATAAAAAGCATCGTCGAAGTTTGGACAACAGCATAGAAACCAATGGATTGAAGGGACAGACTAGTAAGTAGGTGATGGAAAAACATTAGACAAAGATACACATCATAGTGATTAAACACAAATCTATACATGACTCCCTTGCGGGATCAATCACCATTAGCTTATGTACGGATCGATACAGTCATGTTAACAAATCTCCGGAAGCATCCATTGCATACCCCATGTAATCATATGAATAAAAATAAAATCGGTAGCATTTAGCTTTCGTTAGTGGGCTCTTCCGGAAAGCAATTAATGTAAGTGAAGTGATTGCCTTGTTTAAATCAAGTCTAAATCAAGTCTCAAGTCTAATCACATAGTTTTACCTGGTGGATTTGTCGCAAATTCCAAGATAAAACAACAGAATAATGAAACATGACGATATAGAAAATAAACAATTACACTTGATATTGGTCATGCATTTGTGGAAGGACATGTGCACAATATGAATGAAACAAACTTTTGTCATGATTATGAGGACATGCAAAATTGTTCAAATGAATGCGCATAATCATACATTACATGTTAAGATCAGAGACCTGTAACTTACAGGTACCTGGTGAGATGATAATCATGACCTCTAAATTGTCAATGAATCATATAAATTGAACAATCCCCTTATGAATTAAATATACCTACTCCACTACTGCTCAAGGCGCAGTGAGAAAAAATAAGTACATGAAAATGTCTATATTGTTATTCAAGGCTAAATCCCCTGGAGAAAAAAAAGGTGTTCCCGCTAAATATTTCCTAGAAATTGAGGCAATTAATGATTCCAAAGATAAAGTCCAGCATACATAAATGAGTTAATTAGTGTGTCAATCAGTTTTCAAGGACAACAAGCAAGTCCGAATTTTTTGAAATTCAACTTATCTCGGAAATTCGAAGGGCATTAAGAAACGAACGTTAGGTATGATTGTAACGAGGCTTTTGATATTTAGCTTTAATCCATATAAGAAAGATGATGATCTCAAGACTTCCAATCAATGAAATCGTTTGATGACACAGACATATTATTCGTTTTTTTTTTGTTTCTTGGTAACTTTAATGTTCTCGATTTCAAAGTATGACGAAGCCCCGAAGCGGGCGGAGAGAGACGGGGCGTAGTTGAAGATTTGAGCTATCATAATAATAATTAGAAATGGCCATGCGAGGGGACTAAAAATATCCGTCACGATTAAAACGCCCACGTATACATACGCTGATAAAGCGCCTCCAGAAATATAACATTTTGTTGGGAGCTTAAACATAATGATGGAGACATTATATTCTTAGTCTGATGTATCCGACCTATATTTTCTTTTCTGCTTAATTTCCTGTCTTGCTGTTGGTTATTTTCTATTGAGCCCTTTTCTCTTTTGTCGCCTTCTTCAACTCTTTATGCTGTTTAGTTCTTAACCTTAATTTCGTCTCGGTCTTCAAGTTTGGTTTCATTCAGTTTCACTTTCGCTTATTTCATCCTCAGCTTCTTTTCTTTCTTTCTTTTGTTTCTTTCCCGTGGCCCTTTCTTATTGTCATTAGTATTGTTTTTGTTCCTCATGCAAGCCTATTCCTATACCACTTAAATCCATTTCCCCATGTTTTTGATGACCTAATGTCAATTAGGTCAACGATGCAGTCACACGGTCAATCACATGACTTACAAATGATCCCTGTACGTTCATAAATAGGATGAGCTGATTTAAAACGATTCCACTGACCTGTAATAGCGTTCAGCATTTCCCAGGTCATCAGCCACAGCATTCAAAATGTTGAGATGATCCCCTCCTCATTGTCTATCATCTTCACAGAGCCAGACACAATAACACCATAGCAAAATTAAGAGTGAGTTGTATATAAATAGACCTGTTCAATAACGAATTTCGTTGGGACATTTTCGTAATGCAATCAAATTTAGTGAACAAATCTGTGTTAAGTGCCTCGTTAAAAACGATGTCATTCACCTTTAAGAATAATTGCATTTCAATGGTTAGAAAACTTAGATTGCGAAATTAATGAATTAATTGTTGCTAGGTAGGGAAACAAATTAAGGCTTGTCTTACCTAACAAAACGTAACGTATGTAATTATTCTTAACAGGTGCACGAAATAATTTTTAACGAGGCACTTAACAAATATTTGTGCATAAATTTGATTACATTACGAAAATGGCCTATATAGTTATGCATGATTCTATTCAAAACCATTAGTTACCAACTATTTTATTCACCAGCTTTGGAAAATAGCATCTCTATGGATGGAATTCACTTAATAATAAAATAGCACAATAACTTGTTGCCTCTGCAACCTTTCCAGTTGTCAAGAGAAACTTTTGTAAACAGAAACTTTGCATAAAATCAATAATTTGTTCAATAAATATTCATAGAATTTGATTTCATCGTGTCTTTGTGTGTGGGGGTGGGGTGGGGGCGTTTGAGCCGTTCGAAGTCCCAATCCAAGTCTCTAGTCCCCTGGTTGACACCCCACCCCAACCATGTCTGCTCCATTACAAAAGTCTTTGAATTCTCGCTACCCTAAATAGGTACGAAAATCTCGAAATTCGCGAGACGAGGTAATTTTCACTCTCTCGGGTCGTCACTACAACTTCCGGTATAGAGTCCCATCCCGCTGGCGCTAGCGCCTGTGTTCGCTGTGCAGAGTTTTCACGCACACTAAAATCGATGCCAATCAGTGTAATTGGTACAGATTATAATATGCAATGGAAAGCTTCGGGCAGAATTAGTGACTTTAGCACAAAAGGCCGTTAAACTCTACCGTGAAAGAGAGGGTTGTGATCACGAACGCCTGCACAGGAAGCTGTAATGTCGAAAAGCTATCCCATAATGCAATGCGGATTTCAGGATTTTCCCCGGATCTCGGCAGAATCGCTATTTGGGGTAGCGAGAATTGTCACCTCTCACTAGATTTTACCTTGCCTCAACAACCACCCCTCCCTCGCCCTCGCCCACTTTCAAGATATAGTGCCATGGCACTGATCACATGACTTGTCATTACTTGGTTGAAAACTTTCAATTTCTGATATACATAAATAATCGACCAGCTAGAGGTAAAATGGCGGGTGGTGATATATTGACCCGAAGTACGATATTTTAACTGATCTATCTTTGCCTTCTTCTTACCTGACAAGAAATCGCCTCCGGACCAAAAAGACCCACAAAATAATGATCACTATAAGTAATACGCTAAGGCTCCGCGGGGGCGCGACGTCTCCGCCGGCCTTTGTATTCTATTGTTTTTTAATGAGATCGCCGACCCAAGTTGGTGCAGCTATCTCCTCCTGAACCCTCCCCTCGGGGTACCCGTGCCCGGTGCCGTCGTCCGCGGGAGAGTCTACTCTAGCGAATTGGCTATACTCCGCCCGAGGTCCTCCTCCGTGTCGACTCACATTAAGTTGCGTATTAAATGCACGCTGAATGGGTATGACTTACCCCGTGTTGGGTATCTTCCTATATGATATTCTCTATATAGACCGCGCCGTCGATCACACTCATTTCTTTGCAGTTCTCAAAGAGACTCACAACAAATGACCAACCACTCACATTATGTTGCGTATTAAATGCTCTATGCAAAGGGCGGGATCACCGAGAGTAAAGCGTCTTGCTATAGGATGTGCTATAGGATGTGCTTTAGCGCTGCACAAGCCACAGAGATATGATACACACGAAGCTTCCCGTCCACGTCCTAACTTAGAGACCTATTTCCATCATTATTGCCGCGATTTTTATATAGTTTTCGTGAATGGAGGTATGAAATCAAAGCTTATTTTGTGATTATTACGGCCATGTATACAAAATTTTGATTATCATTTTCTAAAGGAAAGTTTTCACAAGAAAACCACTGGACTGACAGTTCAGTCGCAAGCTGCCTTCAATCAACACGCAGTGCAGTGTGTGTGAGTTGAGATGAGCTTGCAGGAAGCTCCAACATCGGGACCGCGCCCCGCAGGCGTCCGACGCCTGCGGCGCCGGTGTTGAGCTTCCTGCAAGCTCATCTCAACTCATTTGACACTTTGAAATTGTTATCTGTTGGTTTGCATCATTATTGCCGCGATTTCAATATAGTTTCGTGAATAGATTTACGAAACTGAGCTTAGAATTAGTAAAAATATTACTAATGTCTACATTTTAAACGACTGTCTGATTTTCTTGTGAAAATTTTACTTTGAAAAATGATTATCGCAATTCATGGTCAGAAATAATCACAATCTAGGTTCATTATGTTACAGTTCTTGCATCAAATCAATGCATGAAAACTTAGTTATTGAACTAGAAAAATGTTTTTTTTTTTTTTTAAATAGGCAATTATGAAGTAGGAAGCCTGAAACCTTAGCCTACTAAACAAATCTCAACAAAGTGTAGGCCTATCCTTTTATGAATTAATGAAAAAGTAGCCCCAGAAAAAAGAGCCCCCGAAAGTTGAAAAAGTAGCCCCCAAAAATTTCCCAAAAATTTGAAATGGAGCCTCCGAAATGAAAAACTTAATTTTTTGCCTGCGCCCCCCTCTAGAATCCCTCGGATTTCCGCGGGTCCTGAGTTGAGTGTATATATAATATAGGGGTGGGGTCCACGGGTTTCAAGGGGCCATAAACCCCCAAGAGCTCGGGGGTTACATTCTTCAAAGTTGGGGGGGGGGGGGGGGGGGAGAGATCAGATCGCAGCGGGTTGAGTGTATATATAATACAGGCGTGGGGTCCACGGGTTTCAAGGGGCCATAAACCCCCGAAAGCTTGGGGGGTTTAGGCGTTTAATTAGGGTCAGATGAGCATATTTTTAATACTTTATTTGTGACACTTGCGAGTCACTAATTGGCGTGGGGTCAATACGTAGAGTTGCGTAGTGTTGCGTACCAACTACGCTGGCCTACGTTACTATATGCTGAGGGACGGAAAGGGGTACGCAAGATGAACGAAAACAATTCAACATGTTTAATTTTTTTCGCGTACTTTCGGCGTAGAAATTTGACGCAGAAAGTACGCCTTTTTACGCAACACTACGCTACATGCCTACGCAACAGTACGCTACCCTACGCCAGATCGACAAAGCAGTAAAAGCTTTCCACACTACGGAACTCTACGCAGTTCCAGTGGCTTAAAGAATAACTACCGGTACAGTTTGATCTTTTTTTAATTTTTTTTATATAAGGCCAAATTAAAAAAAAAACATGTTTGGCGTCCTGTTTTTTCCAAAAATGGGAAGGAGGAGGCCCTTTTTTTTTCTTTCAAAATGGCCGCTCGGTACATTTTCCCTGACATTCGGGCTATTTTTCAAGATGGCGGTCGACAATTTTTTTTTTTTCTTTTTTAAAATCAGAAACACATTTTAGCAGTGCTTTTCATGTTTTTTTTCTTAAAAAAAAAAAAATAGGAGGCGGCCCCCAAATAGGAAGCAGGCGGGGACGCTGTTTTTTTTTTCTTTCAAAAAAAAAAAATCAAAAAAAATTCAAAAAAAAAAAAATAGGTGGCGGCCCCCAAAAAGTAAGCGGGCGGGGACGCAAAACATTTTTTAATGGCCTGAATGGCAAATAAAGTTCTTGGTGGTTTTAATTTAGACAGTCTCTATATCTATTTACACCCCCCGCCCCCCTCTAGAATCCCGCGGATTTCCGCGGGTCCAGCTAGTAGATGTATAATGGCTGAGTACATAATATGACTTGCCGAAAGTACAAAATTTACATACATTATGTGTGTTTTTTACTTGTCGCAGATTTTAGAATATGCTATGGCAAGTAAAAAAAAAAACACAGAAAAGCATCTTGTTTATTATGCATTTTACCCAATGTTCTCATCGAAGCGAGCATTTGATTCATCATTTAATCTTTAATGTCTAGATCGAGCTCTTTAGAATACTAAACAAACAAAATTGTCAAATTATTATATTATATTTCCGCGTTTACCTCATCGAAAATGATAATTAGCCTTTATAGAACATACACACCGCATGACCTCTAACTTCAGCGAGATGTCACTTTAATTAGCTATAATCTACAATAAAGAATCTTTTGTCGAGCAGCATTTTGAATGCGCTGTTACTACGTCGGATAGATATCAGACAAGTATCTGTTTCATTTAATTGTTTCCTTTCTGAAATTAGCCAAGGTAAGTTTTAATACATTTTCTAATGAGATTTTTTAAAAATGATACTAGAAATTTATTTGTAAACTAATTTGATTAAATTTACAATAAAGTATTTAAAGGTGTCATGAAAATAATTAAAAACATACATGTACAGTCTATTGTAGACGTGCAACCTCAATCTTGGGAATTCAAAAATTTGTCAAAAGAAACGAAGTTCTCAGTATTTCAGAATTGCCTTAATACCTGTCAGTTGATATCCACAAGTGCGATGAAAAGATTTTGTTTTCACGACTCGAGTTAACCTTTAAAACGACACGGCTTAAAATACTGGCAATTAGTGAGGGTGTTCCTCCTTTTGTTTTTGATGATGATGTTCTTGGATCGACGTGGCTAATTGAGAGTGACGGAGCAGAAGAATGTGTCTCGACAAATCATCGATCATATAGGTGAGCTGAGTTTATTCCCCAGGGGTAAAGACTTTACAGGTGCATCTTCTAAACTGAGATAACGTAAATATCTACCCTTTTCTATCAGGTCCTGTTCTGTACTGTACTTTGATTGAAACAATCGAGGGGGGCAGGAGAAAATAAGAAAAGAAAAAGAACGAATAGATTGTTCCGCGTTCATGTTTGGCAAATGCTTCGAGTGCGAAATAGTTGTGAACATTATAGGCCCGAATTCACAAAGGAGGTTTGTCGACAAACCTTTTGTTTCGACAAACCTCCTTTTGTTATTTACAAACCAGGTTTGTTAAAAACGCGTCAAAACGCGTCATATGACGTACATAAACCTCGGTTTGTCGCCAAACTCCTTTGTGAATTCGAGCCATAAAGTAGGTGAAATGTAGGTGATAGGTATGTGATAATAGTGAAATATATTTGATTTGCTTATTCTTTAGAAAGATAACCAGTAAAAAACAAATCACAACGTATATCGCTCAACTTCATAAAAGTTACGTGAAGATCTTCATTAGTGTGGTTTAATGTTATTTCATACACAGACCTAAATAAAATAATCATGTTTGAAGTCGTCAATCATTTTACTGAAATGGCACAAGTTAATTGAGATAAATTCTGTCATTGAATCAGGATATATTATTACACTTGTTTGAACATTCAGTTTACTTTTTAGACTGGAACAGATTTGAAACAACATTTCATTTCGACGGAATTGGATCACTTAAAACTAATTGATAGTCGAGTTTATGATGTCATATACGACAAACTGAAAAATAGAGGGATCAGGAGAATAAAAAAGAGAAAAGTAAAAAGTAGGTTTTCCTACAAAATAGCGAAATATATTTGATCTGCTTTTTTCCTTTAGAAAGTTAACCAGTAGAAATCAAATTACATTGTATATCGCTCAACTTGATATAGGTTGTGAGTAGATTTTTATTCTAAATGAAAGAATAATTACGTTTCAAGTCGTTAATTATTCAATTGAAATGGCACAAGTTAAATTAGATGAATACTGCCATTGAATATCAGGATATATAATTTCAAAGATAATCGTTTAAACACTCAGTTTACTTTCCAGACTGGAACAGATTTGAAAACAACATTTCATTTCGAATAACACTTGACGGAATGGGAGTCACTTAAAACTGGAATTGATTGTTGAGTTTATGATTTAATACGACAAACTGTCTTTCATGATTATGTCTCAGTCATAATTTGTTCCCCTTACGGACGGATGGTAATATTTTTTTCTCGCTTGAGGAAAAGAAATTAGAATTATGATATATCATAATTATGACATATGCCTGTGACGAAATGCAATTATTAAATAAAGTGCTCTGCAACTCCACTTAATGTGTCAATTATCCTCTTTTTAAAATATATATTGGCAGGCTTTCATTTTGTATGATTCGCATCCCTGATTGACTACGACATCTCCCCCCCCCCCTCTCTCCCCCCTCTCCCCCTCTCTCTCTCTCCCTCTCTCTCTCTCTCTATGTGTTTCTCTCTCCCTCTCTCTAATTCGTTTCTCTTCTCTCGTCTCTCTTTCGTCTCATTTTTACCTCATTCTTTAAATTACCTTCTTCATTTTTTCTCTCTCTCCTCCGTCTCTCGCTTCTTTATCTCTCACTCTTCCTCTTCACCTGCCCGACTCTCTCAGTCTCTCTGCATGCTGCCCCTCTTCGCTTCCGCCTCTGTCTGACGCCGAGATGTACTTGATAGAAAGAATCGCGTTCCCCTCTAAGATTATGTTCTCATCCTTTTCCATACCCGGTTACCTTCAAATTATCTGGAACATGATTGATATGGTTAAATAATACATAAATACAGCCAGACTCGATGCTTTCAAACGAGGTAACATAGCGAATGTGTGTTCTAGATTAAAATTGTTTCAAGGTCTCACATTCGTAGTATTTAAACATTCATTATTAGCTAAGAAAGTAAAAGGACATTACGATCTTAACTTGGGGTTAATTTAGCAGAATGCTCGATAGCATATTGAGCGAAGGCAAACGATTTCAGCGCCTGTGCAAATCAGCAGCAAGTTTCATCGACTTGGAAACGAGATAGAGATGGAGAGAGAGGGAGAGAGGGAGAGAGGGAGAGAGAGGGAGAGAGAGGGAGAGAGATGGAGAGAGGTAGAGAGGTAGAGAGAGAGAGAGAGAGAGAAAAGAACGAGAGAGAGAGAGGGAGGGAGAGAGAGAGAGAGCGAGAAAGGGTGAGGGGGGGCGTTATAATTAAGTGGACTCGGCACTATTATTGATACATATCGACGGTATGTTCTTGACAACTTCCGGATACATAAAAAGCATTTCATGATATAATGAAAAATATGGTTCAAATCATGAATGAGCATAATTATGAGCAGTGGAGGAAACTGACTGGCGCACAAAATGTGATCACTTCAATCACGTGAAGCCAACTACTGCGAGTCTGCATGTGTATGGAGTTTGGAAAGCTCCCCCCCCCCCTCCCTCCAAAAAAAAAAATATATATATATATCATTTTCAAAATCCTGGCTCTGCCGCTGCATGATAAACATGTGTAAATTAATTATATAATCCTACTTCTCCTCAAAACATTCAGTATCATCCAATGATTCACAAAAACAAGAAAATGAAATACATAACTATATGCTAGAACAAGAGGTTTGTGGCAACAATAAAACCAAAAAAAAGGAAGAACAAATAAGAGCCATTATTATGATGAATTTACAAATTGCACTTTATTGAATAATACAAATATAAATCATTAGTATCATATAAAAATCATTCGCTCTATAAATATACATGTATAATGATCTACACTTAAACCATCACCATTAATAACAATGCAGTTATATTTCCTAATAATGTATGGTAATTTGGTTTACTCTTCATTGTTCAAACATGTAAGAAATAACATGGAATAAATGTTACTTGTTACATCCATTTAATCTCAACACGTCTTTTTCAAAAATAAAATCCAAAGTCTTTTTGTAGTCTGTTAAACCCCAAATTCTGACAACACTCATTTCTGCCTACATAGCTTTTAATAGACAACAACAAAATCTTATGCAGTAGTTTTGTGTCACTTTGTACATAGAAATAACATTGTCTTATATTCTTAATTACTGTTGATATATATATACTTCTGTTATAATATTTATTTTTAAATCAGAAAAAGGTTACAATACCATAACAGGGGCGGATCCAGCTTTTTATAAAGGGGGGGTTGGGGTGGTATGCAAGGGAGCGTAGCGACCGAGTCCAAGCGAGCGGAGCGAGCGAGGGGGGAGGGTGTGGGAGGGGGGTGTCCCCCCTCCCACAGTAGGGAAAATTTTTGAAAATCTGTGTGTGAAAATGGCGTTTTCTTGCGATAAGATTTTAAAAAATGGTCCCCGGATTTTTTTTGGGGGGGGGTTGCAACCCCCCCAACCCCCCCCCCCCCTAGATCCGCCACTGCATAAGAACCTCCATAACAAAATGTGTAAATATTCCAATATAAGCTATCCAAATTCCCCTTGAGAATATTTTCAGTGTTTTTTTAAATTTCCTATATAGAGATTTCTTTTTGCGACCATGCGTGACTATTCTCTTTTCCCTTAGATAACTTTGCATAAAGAAATCACGTCACATACCTTAAATGGCCTGTTTGGATACCGATATGAAGTTAAACTGAATTTCAACTTTAACATTTTTCTCTTCATAGATATCACAATTTCATGAAACAAAGTGAAATTAGTTTCATTAGTATGGATTGACCATTTCTAATTCATTCTTTACAATGAAACACATCTCATTCTTGAATGCAAGAAGACTAACATCAATTTTTTGCAACTCCAAAAAAAATGTGGCAATGTTTCAATGTTAAAACCCTGTCCAATCACTTAAATGTATTAAACAAGATTGAATATATCAACTGTAGCCTACATTAAAAGCATTGAATGTTATTGGTTACAATTTAAAGACTATATGCACACATAATATAGACAAACTGAAAATGATATACATGTACATGTATCAGATTTCAATAATGCAAATTTTTAGAACCTAATATGAGGAATTATAACTATCTGTCACGACAGCTACACTAATTCCAAATCTGCAGCACTTCAATGAAAAGTACAGCATGAGCCAATGTGCCCCTCTGCATCGAATACCTAACTACATGACATATGCCACTAGAGGGCCTTTCTCAGTCCTTCAAAATAGAAATATTGATGCGCTAACATTGGTCATGAATATTTAAATTCACACAAGGATACAAGATTCTGAGATATTACTCTCAAAAATCTTTTTAACTCTAGCAAGATTTTGAAGCTTCTGATAATATGAGCTCCCATGAGAATATACCATACTTATAGAATGAAAAAAATATAAATAATTTTCTAAACTTACAAGTGTTATCAATATTAGGATTTATGATATCTTGAATTGTGGGATTCTTTCATTAAAAGGAATTCTCTTGAGCATACACAGGGACACAAAACTTCGCTACACCCCGATGGACACTCATCGACATAAATGAATGAAGCAAAAGCTTACTTTCAGTCACCACTGCCTCCAAGTGCATGCATATACCCTTCCCCTATACAATAATATACCCCTGGCAACTGATCATAAATTACTACCAATTGCCTTGTCTGTGAATAGTTGATAACAATATCAGTAGACAGCTTGATGGGATTAGCTAGGAACTGGAACTTGTAAAAGAAAAAACAATATAAATATCAGAGATGGACTTATGATTTCTTTTCAAAATCAATATAAATCAGGATACCTGTAGATAGAAAGTTGTATACATACAGAAAGCTCACATATATAGAGTATCGCCAAGTCTTATGTTCTAATATCAATAAAATTAAGTCATACTTGAATAGCACTTGTCACTTTAAATAGAAACTCTCTATACATCATTGTATTGATGAATCACTAAACAGAAATATTTTTCACAATCAACATATGAATATTGATAAAACTCTGCAAAGATTAAAATAAATGGATTCCTAATACAACTCTAAATGAAATGAGGTAAATAACAGCATGAAGGAATGAAGATGCATGGACAGAAAGAAAAGAGAGGGGGGAGAAAGAGAGAGAGAGAAAAAAAGTGAGTGAGATAGAGAAGAGACACATGCATTTGCAGAATAAAAAATATTTCAAATGACTGCTTCAATACATAGCTTCTTTGTGTTTATATGACACTAGTATCATTATATACATATAAAATAGCAACTGCACTGAGGGCAAATTACAACACGATAAATGAAAATGGAACATTGCTTCAGTTCAAGTGTTTTAATTATATGTGTTCATGCAATGTCTAAAACGAAATTGTAAGATCAAACAAGAAAGCTTTTTGTTGCCCCAAATAGTCATTGGTTTATGCGCTTTATCACTTTAAACATGTGGCCCACATGAACCAATCAGGAGCACCTATGGGTAATCTTTATTGGTCAACCAATTAATGCAATAAATTATTTTTCTAGCATCTAAGGTGAAATAAAGAATTAGTTAATATATTGATCAAAATGGCAAATGTGCATGTTATAATTTTCGAGTGATCTTAAACTACATGTAGGACTGCTTCCCTGATATACAAACTTGCAAGTTCGGCATTTTACATACGACACCTTTGTGTAGGTTAATATAACTAGGTCTTCAACACAGACTACATCTTCCATTGCTATATTATGTAGAAGCTTCATATTGGCATCCATCTCCTACTAGCCCAGCAATCTAGAAAATATCACCTTTTTTAGGGCCAGGAGGGCATTAAATCTGTGTAAAAAACACATGATTTAATGCCCTTGTGGCTCCCAATAGACGATATGTCACATTATAGTCTGTATCATCAGATAAGATTGAGCTTGGTCTAGCTCAATACAAGATGGTGCCTCGCTAAACATGATGATCAGTTTTTAATTTGAATAAAGATGGAATAATCACCATCTCGATGGCCAATCTGAGTTGTAGAATCACTGAAGAGAGATCAAATATTAATTCTGGAAAATGACGGCTTAATCCGTCTTTGACTTCTCTGTGTAGGGTGGAGGGGGAGCCGTCTGTGAAGTAACAATAAATAAATAAATAAATAAATAAATAAATAAATAAATAAATAAATAAAGACCAATTAAAACTGCTTTTACATCATTGTTACTATGCTTATTATTATCATTATTTATTGGGCAAAGACGAAATCAAGAAATAATGAATACAAAACAACAGCAAGATTTGAAGTGATTCACATGAAGCAGGGAAACGAAAAAGATTTAATAAATAACTGTAACTTGTTAGTAATAAGTTCATCAACAAAGCTTATTAGTTAATATTATACAAGAATAACCAAAAGCATGTTTTCTTATGAAGGTTTAAATTTGCATTGCAATTGTCAACATTCTTCATTAATAATCTCACTCGTCTTTAAATCTTTGCAAATAATCATCATTATTTAATGCCATATTCATGCAATAAAATCTATCGAATGACACAGCTCTTCACTGTATAACTTACCGGTTCTGCTTGTGGAATGTACACATTCTGTGAGTTAGGATCCCAATAAGCTGGCTGAGGGGGAGCTGTACCAACTGAGGCAAACAAAACAGGAAAACCAAATCATGGCTACGGGAACGTGTACTACATAAAAGCTTTATTGCATTCCATATTTGCAATTTTCTAAAGTTACTCATGATATTGAGGTCATTTGCAATCTATGAGGAAGGGAATTATACCTCCTTTTTTAAAGTATGATTCAATTGTTTGTTTTCAGGAGGACTGACAACCAAAGTAAAATATATGTTAGTAGATATTTAACCAAAATAACCTGGTCTGGTCAAAAAAGAAATTGCATTTGAAGAAAACTGTCCTTTTTAAAATGCATTCTGATAAGTTTATAATGCAGGAAATAGGAGTACATGTAAATAATTAAGGTTATACAACTGTATTGTGAAACAAACTGTCCCAACATATTCTGCATTGCTATTTATGTTGTACCCAAGACAGAATTTTGTACGATTTTAATCTTTAAAAAAATACAGAATATGGATTAATTCCTGCTAAAAAATCCCAATGAGAACTTTTGTTGACAGCACACCAATATAATTCAGTGGATACGTACCATTAGGAGGGGCGCTTCCATAGTAAGGTGGGGGCGGCTGCATAGGTTGACCTAATTAATGAGCGGCAAAAAAAAAAGAAGCTATGGTTAATCATGATAACAAAAACAATAAATTGTGATTAGCCAAATACATGAAAGGTACTGAATGCAAACAATGTAACACACTAATTAATAAATGTAAATATTTGACAGAATCAAAGGGATGTACGTTTGAATAATTGAAAATCATTGATTCTTTCTGGATATTTCGAGTTACCAAGGTAATTTCAATCTGTTGGGAGAGGTTTTTCAATTTGAAGTGACATCATGTGCAATTATTTTGATGAATGAATAAAAACAAAAGGGTAAATGTACAACTGTAGTATAAAGAATTGAGATCTCAACATGTAAAGATTCAGCATCAGTCTGCTGAATTAACTTATTAGAATAAATTTTGGACAATTAAAGTCATACCAAGTACCAACTAAAACTATGATGACTAACGTAAAATAGGATATTAATGTCTGATAAAAAAATTAAAAACTGGAGCTCATATATACCTGGGGGGTAGGCAGTACCTGGAGAGGGGTAGGGAGCGGTCGGTTGCTGATACATCCCACCCTGAGGAGGGGGGTAGTAAGCTCCACCGTTCTGGTAGCCAGGCTGAGGCTGAGGGGGCATGGACGGCTGGGGGTAACCTCCTGGGTAAGGGGCGGGGTACATCTGCTGCTGTGGATTGGGGGTGGTGGCAGGCCGAGGGGCGTTGTGTGCTGTGAATGAAGAAAGTCCAGAAAATAAACACATGTTATAAGAAGTTTGATTGATTATCACCATCATAACCAATGCTTGATTAGTGGTATGTGTTATAAGATTATTCACTGATTAATAATACTTGACTGATTTTAAAAGTCAAATGCCTAAGAAAGCAAGTATATGTAGTATATGCCCCGATTCTCTAGAGATGAATTACTAATACCACTGGCAGAAATTAATAAAAATGACACCTCAACATTTTCCCGAAGACCAATGCTTTATCAAAGCAAGGGCTTCATTTACACAATTAATGATCACTTTTTGTGGAAAGAAAAGAAAAGAGAAGAAAAGAAATAAAAGGACTTTTTCCATATATCTCCCATCTGTCAAAGGACAGACTTACCTCGTTTGACGGCTCTCATTAGACCCTGTGCCATATCGATAGCACCTCCGTTGTTAAACACCAATTTAAATTTGACCTGACCCTCAAAGCCACCTGCAAGCAAAATGAAAAGAAAAAATACCAAGAATTAATCAAAAGAAAGAAAGAAAGAGAGAGAAAGAGGGATTGTAGGAGGGAAGGGGAGAAAGACAGAAACAGAGAGTGAGAGAGTGAGAGAGAGAGAGGCAGATCAGGGGGGGGGGAATAAAGAAAGAGATAAGAGGGAAGGGGTCAGAAAGGAAACAGAGAAACACAGAGAAAGAGAGAGATTAAGAGAGAGATAAAGAAAGATAAAGAAAGAGAAAGAGATATGTTAATATTATCAATATTTTTTAGACTGAACCGGGTCTCAGGCTTACCTCCAGGTTGCGCCACAATGTTGCCAGCAAGATAGTTAGCTCCAAACATGGGTTGCTTGATTTCAAGATTCTTCAGGTTGGTGAATGGGACTGCCAGGGATTTCATCAGACCAGACTTGGGGACAAAGGCCATCTGCAAAAAAGAGACCAAAGTCAGAAAAGGACTCAGTTGAAAAGTTGAATGGCCAAAGGCACAGAAAGAGTATTGCAGTTTTGATATGTCTCCCAATTTCTTTTCAATTTTCTGCTACTAAATGCCCTTTCCCTATTCATTTATTGTCCGTCTGCAACAATTTGAACCCGCCCTTTGTGGTGTGATTGTTGTCAGTAATGAAACGCAGCAAGGGTCCTCTTCCAAACCTGCCAAAATTTGAAAATAAGAATTAGGAATTTTTGGCATGGTATGCCTTCGAAAATAAGAAATTGCACTTGCAGCGGCAGTGTAAATGGCAATACGCAGTACTAAATCTGTACCAAAAAGCGAATACAAATTCGCTGCTTGATCATCCAGCCATTCAACACACACAATACGTGAACTTTCCAATCGCGGCACATAATAAAACAAGCTTAATTTGGCTTTAGTACACACACACACACAAAAAAAAAAAAAAAAAGTTGTTGACAAATCAGAATATTCCAGATTTTTAGGACCTAGAAATCCAGAAAAACAGAATATTCTGGATTATTTGTAAGGGTTGGCAGGTATGCTCTTCTCTCAACATGTATCCAATTGTGGAGTCTTAACTACCCAGTAAATGTTTGCCCAGTCTCTATCACTACCACTGCCATCACTACCACCATTTCCACAACCACCTTTACCACCTCCACCGCAGCGTTTATTTTGGGGGGCAGTTTAACGCCTCTTATCTGAAGTTCTGAACAAGCCTTAATATTCTAGACTACTTACCACAAGTGATGTGAGATAGACTTTGCCCTTCTTTGTTCCTTTAAAGTGATCCATCATAGGACTCTTTTCAAAGGATGCCTCCACTCCATCCTGTACTAAGATCACACTAAAACAAAAAGATATATATTTTTTAATTCAAAGACCACAATCTAAATCATTATACAAATGAATACTGATGCATTTCTTTTTGGGAATAAAGTATAGAAGGAATTCTCAAATAAGTACTTGATGTCCGAGTTTTGTTGTGGTCAATTTGCCTCTAGTCAAGACTAGAGGTCTAACCGTAAATGTTGTGTACCTCATACCCGGTTTAGTGCTCAAGAGTGCAAATCTTTCACAGAGTTGAAGATTCGAGCGCTCGCCTCATCGCACTGTGACCATGAAATGCACACAATGAATACGAAGCATCACCTAAACCAGGATTATTAAGGATAGATTTCCAATTTGTGGAAGATTTGCACTCTTGAGCACTAAACCGGGTATGAGCTACACAACATTTACAGTTACCTCTTGCCTTGGTGTATTTCAAACATTTCATTCCATGTTCACAGCACACATAGCTGCATTACTATCCTGGCTGTGTATTAAAAGCTCTGCTATTGATTCTCAACATTTCAAACACCACTGTACAAACCCAACTGATTTCACTCAACATTGGTACTTTAGTGACGATTAATGACACCTAAATAGCAGTAAATTACTATTTTTTCAACTTTCTGATGTTAGAAAGAATAATTTAAAAATTCAAATTGTGAGTCTACTGTCAAACTTGTCAATCAGCCGCATCGGTATGATTGTGTGCATTCGTGTGCTGTGAGTGTATTGACTATTCATGTATTCAAATGCTGCCTATTAGTATTAACACGTAGTGCAGTGCTAACAGAGGTCAATACGCATTAATATTGACTCTCTATGCTTTGCTGGATCGGTTCACAGATGTTTGCGAACATCCTTGAAAATTACCCCTTTTTCTGTGGTATTACTAATGCTTACAGAAATTCGATATGAAGTGACACCATCTTGTTCCCATCACTAGATATATACTAGTACTGTTACTGTAGAAAACTTCACAAACCAACCACAACCCAATGAAATTATGGAAAACATCAAAATGTTTTTTTCTAAACGTTCACACATAAACAAACATAAATTGCAATATGTGGGACTGCCATTTCACTTTCTGTGAATGTGAATAATGTTCGACCCTGCTGAAATTTTGAGACTTGGGGAAATAATAAACAAAACTCACCGGTCTCCTTGCAAAACAAGGGATCCATCTTTCGTGTTTGCTTGATTTAATGTCATATTTAGCGATATTACGTCGTCTAAGGCAGGCTTACGAAATGAGTTTCAGGAAGATCGTCGTCGAATCCTTCTGAATTAAATTACGTCATTGATATATGACGTCATTATTGAGAAAACTGCTCAAGCGTTTCCATTCTCCATTTTTCTTTCCTTCCCTCCCTTATTTTTCTGATCTTCCTATTACTTCTATTCACTTACTCCATTGGAAATTCTAATATTAAGCAATGTTATGTTTAATTAATTAATTAATTAAATTGTGTACTGCAAAGTAATGTCGACTATCAGCAAGAACAGAAATGAAACAAAAGTATAATTTACATAAAAAGTGAGAAAGAAAAACACCGAAAAATCATTGGTATCGAATAAGAAATACACCACGTTTGAATTTGAATTGCGCCCCCCCCCCTCCCCCACCAATCAGTACGTCAGTGTCGACTATGATATAGGCCAATCATTAAATGTAATCCTAATAATTATATCAGACCAAAAAAGCAGGCAGTGAAAGTAGGGTCATTATTCACTGAATTCTTTATGCATGAAAAAGGGATTTTTTTGAAAAATGGACTCAAGTCTATTTCTTCTTTTCTGAGAAAACGAAAACCATCTCCAGAGCAGTAGGCAACTTTACTGATTCTTCATTCATGTATTGCAAACCATAGCCTTGGACTCCGTACGTTAAAGGTATTTCAAAGTTTTGGGAAATTTTGAAAATTGGGTGGTTAGTGGTTCTTTACAACTTTGATATATTTGGATGCCCCTGTGAATGTATTATAATCACTAAAAAATGTAGCCCCTAAAACACTTCTGCTTTCGAGAAAAAATGAATATACAAATTTACCGGTGCTCCCGGTAAATTTATTTTAAAAAAATCAAATAGCGCCTACAGCCGTACAATGGTAGCTGCATGCGACCATGAAAATCTCAGAATATGTAGTTGTGATATATAATTTCCAAACGGGAATAGCTAATCGGTCGATTTTAGTCAAAAAAACCTTTTTGTATAGCTTTATAAAATCTTGACCTTGAGAGGGAGTTATACAACATTCAGGCCCGAATTCACAAAGCAAGGTTTGAGCTCAGACCAAGGTTTATGTGCGTCATATGACGCGTTTCAGGTTTGAGTTCAGACCTTGGTCTGAAATGCATTTCACAAAGCCGGTTTGTCCTCAGACCAAGGTTTATGTACGTCATATGACGCGTTTCAGGTTTGAGTTCAGACCTTGGTCTGAAATTACATTTCACAAAGCAAGGTTTGTCCTCAGACCAGGTTTATGTACGTCATCAGACCCAAAATTTACAGACTGCTCAGATAGGAGGTTTGTAATTTCTCAAACCTGGTTTGAGAGCTATCAACCAATCAGGATGCAGCACTGAGTGGAGATAATTTATGCTCGATTGATTTTATCCAAATAATTCACCGCCAAAACAATCTGCGATAGTATCTGGTCAGCCCGATTTTAGTGCAATTGAAATCTCTCAATCTCTCGATCCTTTCCTTAAAATCGTAAGTATAAAACCTGTACATGTAGTCGAATTCATACTCTTCACGTTACTGACATTTCACTATTTGATATGCTTTATAACTTTCCATTTTCCATGAAATGTTCGATGTTTTCATATCCGACGGCCTCTCAATTCCAGAGTTCAGGGACTGAGTCTGAGGGAGCTCGAGTCCAACGCCCAAGGCGGCGGCGGAGCTCGCAGCCTCTGACCCTGGGCTGGAGTTGGGCCTAGCCGGGCCGGGCCTACAGTAGATATCTGAGTATCAGTATGACTGTCATGTTTAATTTTGTCTTGTTGTCAGCAATGCCATGACACATGCCAATTAGACTAGGCCTAGACCTATTCATGATAATGATAATAATACCAGGCTCTAGCCTAGGCCTGGCAATGATGTCCATCACTTGACTTGGACACTGGTCTAGTGGTACCTATATAAAATAGAAATTGAAGTGGCATCAGCAATGCCAATGTTCCCCAAAATGAATCACACTGACAAGCATAGACCAAAAGCTTCAGTCTCTCTATATTGCCGGTTGTTCACTGAGACTACGTCTGGCTCCACTAGACCTCCGATTATAGAATGTCAACAAATGTCAGTTTTATTATTTTTATTAAAGAAATGACCCATATCACTATCAGACGGTTATTTCTGTTTATGAGTCATGACAAGCAAAGCTTTTATTAAATTTAGATCTGGTTCTAATTGTCTTAATTAACTGGCTTATAGTCCCCAGAGCCAGGATCACCCACAAAGTCACAAGCACAAGTAACATTTCTTTATTTTAAAAACATTGTTTAAACATTTGTTTCATTTTATCTTCACTCCAGTAAAGATGGTAGAAATGCAGCTGATTCAGCATAATGAGCTGGTGTACCTGGAGGAGGAGCTGGAGCAATATATAGCAGCACAACCGGGCAGAGGCCTCTGAGATTGGGAAAACCCGCTGGATGATGAGCCTTTTGTTTTAGATTGAGGTACTTTGAATTCAAATTCTGTATTGGGAAAGTTGGCGAAAACATGGCCAAACTACTTGATGAATATTGTTAACATAGCTATAAAAAAGGGCTTCTGTTGTAAAATCCAACCCTAGTGTCGTTATTATAATCCAGAAATATTTCAATTCATGTTGACCGCCTAAATTCACTGTTGGTTTGCCCCGCTCCGCTGGTCTGCCTACGACCGTGCAAGCCCCTAAAGCCATGCACATGTGCGTTTACATAAATTTATTTAATTTCTAAGCATTTTCTGTCATAATCCATACATTGGAAGATTAGTTATGATATTTATTCTTTTACATGGTAGGTGATGAAAGCATTAATTTTCATAATATGTGTGTGGGGCATTTCCCAATACTGTTATTTGGCTTTAATACATGAGAACATTATTCAGATTATGTGTTGGAAACAAGTTTGTGATTTGTTGCTTAAATTTCACAAAAGGTGAAGCCGTGAAGGAGATTAGAAAAGGCATAGACAATTTTGTCTTTTATGTTAAATTGATTCACACCACATCTAGAAATCAGGATAATTTTTGTTTTTAAGTGACAGTTACAGTTGGGGATGCAAAAATATTTAATAGCATAAACCAGCAAAAAAATGATTTATTTGAATGCTTGTTTTTTAAATTTGTTTAAAAAGGTAATTCGATCTAAAGGATGCACGGTGAGGAGGCGGCATGCCGTGTCACATTCATCTGTTTGCCGAATGGAGAGTAGTGAGGGATGTTTCCGAAGCTGTTGTCAGAAGAAAGGGACAAGTCATGAAGTTTCCTACAAGTTACAACAAGGCAAAAAGTGACTACTATTCAGAAGCAGTTTTTCCAGTACTGCAGATTTCCAGGAGTTGCTGTTGATGGGACACATGTTTACATCAGGAGCCCTGGTAGGGCAAGAGCCAGGTACTACTTCAATAGGAAGAACAGGTACTCCATCGATGTTCAGGTGAGAATAAATGAATACATCCAGCACGGCTTTCCCTTTAGACCTTTTTTTTGTACCTTGCAAAATTTTCACATTATACACTCTCCAGTCTTGTGTGTTGTACATCCATGCTATTTCATTGGTGACCAATGCAAGATTTCTAGTGGCCAAATGGATATTAAAGTAATATTCGCGTACAGGTACTCATTTCACTGCCTTTGTACACAGTTAAGAATATCCAATGGATAGTTAAACTTAAAAATCCTAACACTCGTTAATATCTTTTTAACGAAAGGGAAATTTGAAAAATCAAAACTTGTTCCATCCTTCTATTGGCAATGCAGATATGACCTCTAGATTTCTGATATTTTTTTGATGGCCATGGCAATTGGGCCACTGTTTTTGCCATTGATCAATGAAAGAAAAAACAACAAAGAGAAGCATGTAAATTGATCAATGGCAATTACCACTATATATTTTAAACTATAGAAAAACAAACAGGTTCATTTACCATAAAAAGATGAGAGAGTGGGTACCCCCTCCCCCCCCCCCCCCCCTCCACACACAAAGCATTTGTTGTTTTAGGCTTGAAATGTTTTGTTAAAAGTGAGATTATTTTTGTTTACATTGTTACAAGATAAACAATGAAAACATGAGTTAAAAATGAAGAAATACTTCATCATTCAGTCAATAAATATAGGGTAATTAGCATTTTCTTCCAATTTGTGTTGTATAAATAGATATTGAAAAGCAATTATCACATCTTCAACTGCATTTGCATTAATTACCATAAATAACAAGTGAAATTTATACCTTTCACGGCCTATCTAAAGTGTGAAATGAGTGAGTTTCAATAACTGATGAATGCCAACATGTTATTTCATATTGACAGGTTGTCTGTGATTATGCTGGGAAAATAACTAGTATCGTTGCAAGGTGGCCTGGACTGGTAGCAGCCACGATGCCAGGATCTTTTCTGAGTGTGCACTGAATTGACAGCTTGATGCTAGGGCATATGAATAACAGTTGATTCTTGGAGATAGACTATAGGGTAGGTAGATTTTTTCTTTATATAAAAACATTTGTTTATTCTTTTTCTTAATCAATCTTGTTTCCTTTTTTGTATTTGGCCAACATGTGACATGTTAGGAATGTTCATTTGGTAATATAGTAACAACTCGCATTAAGTAATTAATTCAAACGAGCTCATGTGCTTTTACATTTCAGTTCACAAATCATAATTAATGTTTTTGATATCTGGATGCAACTTGATTAGTTTGTTGTCAAGAGGAACCTCATAGTTTTTGTATTAGTGACACAGGATTGAATTATTCCTGATTATGTGTACAATACATTGTATCCTTTTCTATAGTATTACCCCCCCCCCCCCCTCACCCCCCTCCAAGAAAAAAAATGAACAAGTTGAAATTAAGAATATTGTTTATGATATTGTTTATTTTGTCCATTCGATTTTGCAGGTATCCATGCCTTCTCTGCCTCATCAGAAGCCATTTCTTCATTCAGAGGGTTGACCACAGATGTGCTTTAAAGGCCATCTGTACTAGTTCAGCCAAAGAGGATTAGACAACCCAGCGAGGTCACTGACGGGATTAATTAACATAAGAAAAAGAGGATCATGGGGGATTAACAGGCACAGATTGGGGAAGTTTTCTATATAGAGGGAGCAAGTAGCTACAAGTAGTACAGTGGGGCTTTAACACTTCACACACAAAAAAGGGAGATGTGTGATTGAGCACATATTTATTAAATGCAAGGATGAGGACGTTCCATGCCTCATCAATCTAAGAGAGAAGGTCGACACTTCTTAATTATTTTTATGCTTTCCTGTTACCCATATTGGGGAAATTCATGTTCAAATATAGCATTGGTTTGGCCAAGTATAGCCTAAAACAGCTAACACTGGAGCTTACTAACAAGCATTTATTGCTTTCTTAGCTGTCAAGTAAAATAACTACCACTATCTATCTATTTAGTGAGCTATACATTATTTAATGAAGGATTCCACAAATTTTTTCAATGTATACGGTAATAAGTTATAAAATACAGATTTAACTCAATTGCAACTGGAATTACCTCGAAATGTATTTCTCCCTGCTCCCTGGTGTTCCCACAATACTTTGTAGTTATGCAGCATTACATCAAGAACCTGGGTGTTGAACTGTTGATTATTTATGAATATTTTTGATGTTATGTTTAGTTGATAAGTATTTGTTGTCACTCTGACGGTATTTGTAATTAAGTGTTCTCTGTAGATTAAATGCACCCGATTTAACTATAATAAGCATTGTATACACTGCTGAGTTGAGGGGTGGGTCAATATAAATTATTTGGTTGTCAGCTAGGGGAGAGTATTCCAACAAATATTATTTACTGTACTAAGCGAAGTCAGAATTAAAGAACTTTTATGTGCAAATTTAAATTTCGTCACCCATTTTGTTGTATTTCTGATTTTCTTTCTGCCAATAAGTAATAACGCTACAGTGAGACTTTTAATTGGCCTTCCAGAGCCTCTCTTAACCTCTAGTGGGCTATATTTCATATAAGCATGCTACAAAATTTACAAATGTAAACTGCATTGTTTGAACAAACGGTAGATTACTATTGTGTTGTATGCTCAATTATTTATGTAAAACATGAAAATACAAATACAATATTCTTGCTTTCATATATTTACAAAGATAACTGAAATAGATATGTGTCAGATTATCTCTCTCGATCTCTTTCTCCCTTTTTTTTTTTTGGGGGGGTGCAGATGTGTGTGTTTGCATGGTTAAGAAGAAGAAGAGAGAGAAAGTTGAATAGAGAGAGAGAGGGGACAAAGAAAAAAAATAATAGAGAGAGAAAGGGAGGGAGAGAGAGAAAGAGAGAGAGAGAGGGGAGAAAGAAAAAGAATTAATAGAGAGAGAGAACAAAAATGGGTAGAAAGAGAGAGGAGGGATGGGGACAGAGAAAGAGACGGAGGGAGAGAGAGAGAAAGATGAATAGAGAGAGAGGGGAGAAAGAAAAAGAATTAATAGAGAGAGAAAGGGAGGGAGAGAGAACAAAAATGGGTAGAAAGAGAGAGGAGGGACGGGGACAGAGAAAGAGACAGGGAGGGAGAGAGAAAGAAAAGATGGCCAGCATAGAGGAATTTTTTAAAAATTAATATTATATGGAAACAAATCATTTACCAGTTACAATTTTGATGTGAAAAAATAGCCAGTTGGGAAAACAAACGGGGAACTAGTTAAAATAATAATTGATTGACCATTAATTCTAACAAAATAACTATATAGATCTATAGTAATTAACAATTGCAATCAAATGAATTAATATATTAATCACAATAAAAACTTAATTCATATTAAATCATTATTATTATTATTATTGTTAGGTGATTTTATTGATAAGAATTTGTAGCCCCCAAAACAATAAGGCTCTTACAGTTAATTTAAAAGAGCCCTTGACAACCTTAGATGTATTAATCTAACGAAGGTTTTCAGGTGCCGATGTCAATTTGTTCTGGGTCAGATTGAGTGCTTCACCAGCACCACACAAATGTGAGTACGTGGGGCACTTTCTGCATCGGCGCGCCAGTTTGGTTCGATTAATTCATGAAAATGCAATTCAAAAGTTTATTTCAGAGATGTTCTAACCATCATCTTTTCAAGATTGCTCATTAAGATGTCCGGATCGTACTAACAATGCTTAGTTTAACAGTTTTGTCAATTCTTAACATTTAAACCCTAGCCCATAACAATTATGTTAGAAACCCTATGGCTGAGACTAGTTTTACAAACCTTGGTCCGAGGTTTGGGAATTACAGACCAAAGTTTATACAAACCTTCCTTTGTGGAATGGGTTTGAAAATAAACCAGGTTTGAGCTCAGACCAAGGTCTGTATAAACCTTGGTCTGATCAAACCGGGTCTGTCCTCAGACCTCCGTTGTGAATTCGGGCCAAAGAGTTTTACAATTTCATAACTTTAGACTGATTTCAACCGCGACAACGATCACTGAATATTGTAGGAAGTTAGGAACGTATATGCTTCCAATATGTTCATTTGAACCAAATTCATTACCCCATACCAGAACTTTGTATTACCTTTAAGGTGGAGGATGCACATCATTGCATTACAAGTCATGCAGTATGTACATAAAAATAAAATTATTTTGTGCCACTCGCTCTCTTTCTCCCCTTCTCTCTCTCTCCCTTTCTCTCTCTCTCTCTCTCTCTCTCTCTCTCTCTCTCTCTCTCTATTGAGAACCCCTACGATACCCTTCTCCACACACACACACACACACACACACACACACTCTCTCTCTCTCTCTCTCTCTCTCTCATCTATTTCTCCCTCCCTACCCCCTCTCTCCCTCTTTCTTCTCCTCCCTTCCTCTTCTCCTTTATTATCCGGACTTTTTCAATCATCCTACAAAATAACAAACCTCAAAAGAAACATGATATTTATTGTACGAAAAATTAAGCTATGTATTTTGCAATTGATGTAGACATAACATATTTACAAGTGTACACCTTATATAAAACAAAAGTCATTCAATCAGACTTTGGATGTAAGAATAACATATACACATATTTGTCGAATTATGCTGAAAATCAGATGAGAGAAAATTCTTAAATGTAGTAAAAGGAGAAGATGGTTACGACTTTTCTTCTACTACACTACTACTCAGGGAACGATTTTTTCACCGGAGCCGCTGAGATACATATATTGCGAAATTTTCGCAACGACTCAGCCAGCCGTTGAATAAGCGGGGGGTGGGGGGGGGGGGGGGGGGGGGGGGGTAAGAGGAGATTTTTTTTTTTTTTTTTTGGTCCCAAAAATCTCGCAACGACTCAGCCAGCCGTTGAATAAGCGGGGGGGGGGCAAGAGGACATTTTTTTTTTGTGAAAGAAACGTTATAATTTTGTATATTATACAGTAAATATATCATACCAAAAAAATTTGCAGGGGGTGCTGTGCCCCCCCTGAAAAAATTCCGGGGGTGCTGCAGCACCCCCAGCACCCCCGCTTCCCAGGGCAATGCTACTACTAATACTAATACTACTACTACTACTACCACTTCTACTATTACTACTATACTACTACTATTACTACTACTGCTGCTACTGCTACTACTACTTCTACTTCTACTACTACTACTACTACTACTACTACTACTACTACTACTACTACTACTACCACTACCACCACCACCACCGCCACTACTACTACTCCTACTCCTACTACTACTACTACTACTACTACTACTACTACTACTACTACTACTAATAATAATAATAATAATAATACTACTACTACTACTAATAATAATAATACTCCTACTACTACCCCTCCTCCTCCTCCTACCACTACCTATTCAAACTCTGTAGAACTTTAAGATACGCCTACTACATGTTACGACTTAGGGTGCGTTCAATCGAATTTTCGAAGCTAGAATCACAAACATGAATCACAATTCAAAACGCCGTTACAAAAAGCAAGGTCACTGCGGTTTGCGTTCAAGCGATTTTTCATCAACGCTGATTCTAGCTCATTGCGAGCCAAACCACTGCGCATCACACTGCGCAGTATGGCCCAGGAACTTCGGCGCGCGCTTTCTGGAATTGTTTACGGCCGACTGTCGACTGCTGTTTTGAGCATAGATCGCAATAATAAGACAAAGAATGAGAAGGTGATAGAAGGAAGAAACAAAGAATAACATAAGGAAAGACAGAAAGACAGAAAGAGAGAGTGATAGAATGCTTAAAACAAAGAATTACATAAAAGGTGATAGAAGGAAAAAACAAAGCATAACATAAGAATAGAAGGAAGAAACAAAGAATAACAAAAGAGAAGGTAATAGAAGGAAAAAACAAAGAATAACATAAAAATAAAAGGAAGAAACAAAGAATAACATAAGGAAAGACAGAAAGAGAATGTGAAAAAAGGAAGGAACAAAGAATGACATAAGGAAGAACATAAAGAGAAAGTGATAGAATGATTAAAACAAAGAATAACATAAGAGAAGGTGAAAGAAGGAAGAATCAAAGAATAACATAAGGAAAGATAGAAAGAGAAAGTAACAGAATGATTAAAACAAAGAATAACATAAGAGAAAGTGATAGAATTATAAAAACAAAGAATAGCATAAGAGAAGATGATAGAAGGAAGAAACAAAGAATAACATAAGGAAAGACAGAAAGAGAAATTGATAGAATGCTTAAAACAAAGAATTACATAAGAAAAGGTGATAGAAGGAAAAAACAAAGAATAACATAAGTATAGAAGGAAGAAACAAAGAATAACATAAGGAAAGACAGAAAGAGAGAGTGATAGAATGCTTAAAACAAAGAATTACATAAAAGGTGATAGAAGGAAAAAACAAAGCATAACATAAGAATAGAAGGAAGAAACAAAGAATAACAAAAGAGAAGGTAATAGAAGGAAAAAACAAAGAATAACATAAAAATAAAAGGAAGAAACAAAGAATAACATAAGGAAAGACAGAAAGAGAATGTGAAAGAAGGAAGAATCAAAGAATAACATAAGGAAAGATAGAAAGAGAAAGTAACAGAATGATTAAAACAAAGAATAACATAAGAGAAAGTGATAGAATTATAAAAACAAAGAATAGCATAAGAGAAGATGATAGAAGGAAGAAACAAAGAATAACATAAGGAAAGACAGAAAGAGAAATTGATAGAATGCTTAAAACAAAGAATTACATAAGAAAAGGTGATAGAAGGAAAAAACAAAGAATAACATAAGTATAGAAGGAAGAAACAAAGAATAACATAAGGAAAGACAGAAAGAGCAAATGATAGAAGAAATAACAAGGAATAACATAACGGAACAGGCCACGATGGTAGTGAACGCAAATTGCATGCAAAGCGGGCGCGCGGTTTTTCCCAAACCGGAAGAGACTTCGTCATACAATCATGATTGAGAACTCCGTCCGTTCAATCGAATTTTAGCGACCGTGATTCTTTTGAATCATGATACAAAACGCATCTTTTTCAGCGTTTCATGTTTGTGTTTTCAAACACGTTTATTTTTACGACCGACGAAAAAATCGCTTGAACGCATTGCGTTTTAAACTAAACGTCTTTAGAAACCGTGATTCTAGGGTGAAAAAGTGTCGATTAAACGCACCCTAACAACATCGTAAACACCCACCCCCTCCCTTCCAGTTAATCCTACGTGATCCGCCCCTGAAGTAGTAATAAGAAAGAGGTGGGGATCCAGAATTGTCAAAAGTGAGGAGCGAAATTTTTCTCGACATTATTTTTGCCAGAAATAAGATTTAGGGAATCCCATCGAGCCATTGGCAGCTAGGCTCTTCCATGGCACGGGTGGAGGGTCGAGGGGGTTGTGGGGAACAAAAGATATATTTCCCAACATGAGCGTCCAATCTTTATCAGGATTTGGGGATTTTTCTTCCTTCTTCTTCCCCCTAAGAAATTTGCAAAGATTAACCAAGAAAGGAAGGGAGAGGAATGCATTCCCTCCGATTAAGAGATCAATACCTTACCTATTACACTAAACGAATCTCATTACAACAACAAATTAGTAAGTGATAATAAGTTCAGATATTAAACGAAATAAGCTTCAAGAAATCTGAAAGCACCTGACAAAATATTCAAAAGGATAATCATGCTGGGAGTCATAATGTGTTATCAATTATCTATCAAGCAATCGAAATGTTCTTCGAAATAGTTTTCCCCTCTCCGTTCGTCAACGTGGTGCGTATCTTCATCGATTTCCATATATTTCTTTCCGTACAGGATGAGGTGCTTTCCTGCATGAAATAAGGATAGGAGTTTCAAGAATAATTAGATCGTGAATACGTAAAATTAAAGATTAATAACTGCGTAATGAAATGTAGGAAAATGTTTTAGTACGAGTAGTACGAGTAATCTTTTGAAAAGAGGATGGATAAAGAGAAGAGGGGTAGAGATAAAGAAGAAGGAATGTAGATGATGATAATGTTGATGATTATACGATATTGATGATAATTATATATCATTTGAAAAATAATGAAATAATAAATTAAATAATTTTGGTAAAGTGATCAAATAATATAGAGATCAACGATCGTATTGCACGATCCAGACAAATTTCAACAAAAATTGGCGATGAGGGGGAAGAAGCAACAATCTTCTTTAATTTGACTTGATTCATTTAATTCGAATACATTTTTTTTCTGTCCGAGGATTTATAAAAAAAAGCTTTACCATTTAATGTTACCGCAGCTGACGGTCGATGTCGCATCAGTCCACGAAACTCATGATGGCTTCGCCTTGGATAGCCGATGTCAAGTTCGCCCCTCTCGTCATCATACCGCCACACCCATCGGTTCGTGAAGAGGTACGATTTCTTGCGTCTGTCGTCGTGGAAGGCGGCGTCGACGACGACCCCGAAGGGAATCCCGAGCTCGGTTACTCGCATTCGATGGTAGTCGGAGGTTTTCTGTGATTGCGAGTGGTTTCTGATGATGAAGACATCGATGTCTGAAAGACGGACAAAGAAGAAATGTGCAATTTGTTGTTTTGTTTGTTTGTTTGTTTTTCTTTTTTCTTTTCCTTTTTTTTTTGTTGCCAAAGGGCGTTTGATTGTAAAGCTACGTTTACCAATTTGTGATTCTAACCCTTGCAAAACTTCAGCACAGTGCTTTTGATAGTGAAACAATCGCAAGGATCTAGGGGCAGAGGGAGCACATACCCCAGGAAGCACTTGACAGGGGTGCAAAGAAGGTGGAATACATTAATGCCCCAGTCCAGTGTAAATTGCATGTAAGAAATATAGTTTTATAAGCACGAGTATTCTAAAGTTCGGACGTTTTGCTCTCTCGCTTGAAATGTTATTCCCTATTTAGAAACTAAATGAAATGCGCATAGACGCTATGGATTATGGCACATCTTCGTTTACCCTTTTGTGTAGACCGTCCTGATCGAAATTGAAGATAACACAGAGTATATTACGTTATTTAGAAACTAAATCACACCAACGGCAGGTACCTACAGGTAAAAATAGTCCACTCATCCACTGCTTCACGGTAGAAAGCAGCCGTCACCTTCTGTCCATCGAGGCCAAAGTACGATTGTACAGTCTCCTTCTCAGATGACAAAGTTTTTCCGTTTGAAATATTGACACGCCAGAGATGGTGTCCCTGCATGGGAGAGGAACAAAGCAAAGATTATACAGATTGGTTCATGAAAACCACACAAGAATAACATTTTATGCCACAATGTTTAAGATCATTATGCCTTTGACTCACCTATTAACGGAATGGAAATAAAGAACTGAGGTAAACATTGTTATAAATGATGTCACCATAGTAGATAGGTAGAGCAAAATATCACAGGCCGAATTATAATTTCGCTACAAAATCAACAGAGAACTAAGGAGATGAAATCGGTTAAAAAGAACTCAATCATTTCCTTCATGCGATCCTACAATTTTGTTTTAGTTTGTATTGCTACTGTTATTGCTGTTGCTTTTGTTTATAGAGACGACGGTGATGATGATGTTGATGATGATGTCGTTTTTCCTTTAAACAATGGCAAAGGGAGTCCTATATAAGAGGGTAAAAAATTCTCACCTGGATAAGGAAGAGCGTTGGACTCAATGCTGCAACAGCTGTGAAAGTTCTCCTGCAAAGATCTTTGGAGATGATACCAATTTGTTTTCGGGACACCGGAACATTCGTCAGGTCTCCAGAAGCACCTATAAGGGATTGGACTTTGACACCTTCATTTTTGGTTATTGAGAGATTAGTTGTTGAATTTAAAGTTGAAAGAGACTTTGCAGACGTTGCTTCAGTCGAGACCCCAAGGGTTGACACGTCGTTAACCCTGTTTGTTGGTGTGACTTGTTGTACTGTGGTTCTGGAGGTGGATGCTTCCAGCAAGGTCTCCGTTGGCGTTGCAGTTGCAGGTGTTGAAGTGGTCGTAGCTCCCACTGTCGAATTAGATTTTGTTTTTTCTGTCATTCGTAGTTCTGGAACAAATCTTGTTGGTCGGTGCGAGATTTCAGTACTGAGAGCATGTGTTGGTATTATCATTTCAGACGTTTCCGTTCTAGTTATAACCATGCCTTTTGTCAAGGGCGCCGAATCGGTTCCAATGGAACTCGATACAGAAGATGATAATACTGGTAGTTGAGTTGTTGAGATGATTTCCATCTCATCACCGTCTGTACCAGAAGATTCCACTATCCTCTCTACATGTATTCCATTCTGCGTCGATATTTCTATATCTTCCTTCAAATCAACATAGCTTGTATTCCTTATCAGCGATCTTAGCTGATTGGAGAACTCTCCGTCAGTACTCTTCGCTGCGTAGTTCACTTGCTTGCTACGATCAAGAACTTCTCGTTCGAGTTGTTCTACCCAATGTGGGCCCTCCGTTGAGGGCGTCGTTACAACATTACCTAGATCAACTCCTTCTGTATTTCCTGAAACTTCGTCAAGGTTTTGTGTAGACGGTATTTCTTGGCTGGCGGTTTCGACATCAAGCGTCGTCGTCGGAAAAGGTGTTGTTGTGACGTCACGATATGATGTGGTTATGCCTTTGGTGATGTCATTATAATATGTACTGGGTATGTCCGTTGTGATGTCATCAAGTGTTATTATGTCGGTGGTCATGCCAACCTCGGTGATCTCAGTTGTCATAACATCTGTTGTCTCCCATCCACCATCTGTAAAATGGAACGAAAGTATCAATGTGTCAGTCAGTGTATATTATAGCTTACGTCAAGTTACAAAAAGGAAAAATTATTTAAAGAAAAAAAAAGTGTCTTCCAACGTTGCAGGACGATTTCTATTGTCACAGAGTTACAAGACGTCCCCTTTGCCGAGAAGCATGTAATGGAGTTTATTTTTGTTTGGTAAGCTACAGGGCCGGGCACACGGGGCGCCACAATCACCGTATTACGAAAAGAAAAGTGAGAGAAAAAAATGAGAAGTGAGGAATTGGATGGGGGAGGTGAAGGGACAAGAAAATTAATGTTAAGACCCCCACCCCTTAAGCTATGGTCACAAATCTAAGCAGCGACCGACCGATCAGTAGCCTGCTCGGTCGCTGCTGCAATTTAGGCATCGCCCAGCAATTAGGTCGGTGCCGGGCGGCGACCGCCCAGGCACCGAGCGTATTTTGGGCGGCGAGTGAAAAGTGTGCAGGCGCCGCCCAAATTTTAACTCCGCGCTAAAACTTCAGCGGCGACCGAGCGATGCCATAAAAACGAGCGGTGCCTGGGCGGCCGCCGCTCGGTGGCCGGGCAGCCGCCGGGCAGAATTGGTTAAAAACTCGCCGCTCGGCCGCCGAGCAGGCTACTTTGGGGTAATGTGACCATAGCATTACCTCAGTTGAGGACATGGGTAATCGCATTTTATTCACCAATGACCACCCCTTGATGTCTGTACCTCTGTAATGTGGTATAGTGATTCCTTCACTTGACTCTCTATCAAAGGGTTGAGGGTTCGAATCCCAGCCCGGCACCAACGTCTTTTGGCAAGAAATTAATCAATATTTCTCACTCTCAACCCAGGTGTCAATGGGTACCTGGCAATTGCTGGGGTAATAATAATTGCAGGGCCCTATATGGAAGAACAGCATTGAAGCTAATGTGACCTTCCTGGTTAAACAAATTGTACGATGGTCGGACCCACCTAGGCAACCGTTGACAATATTGCGTTGTTCATGTTTGTTTGTTTAAAAGACATCGTCCACTTACATTAAAAAATGTATGTTGTTTCCTACCTGAGCTAGTCTCCTCACAAACGAAATCAGGATCCTCAGCCTCTGTGAAAGAAAGGAAACAACTCTGGTTTAGATAGTTCTGAACAATAGCCCTTGAGTGTTTTAATGACACCAGCTAAGCCTAAAGTCATTGGGAGCGTATATGGGAGTGAAGAGGAAAAAATGGTTTCTCAACTTTAAAATTATATGAGATTAAAAGAGATTTACACCAATCAGCACACAAGGGCTATGTGTTTACCCTTAACCAGAGTTGGTGTTAAAGGGGCGGCGCAATTTCGGAAGGCAATATTTCTACATAAGGTTTACCACTAAGTTTTTTAAATAGGGGGGGGGGGTGGTACTGACCGGTCGTGCATAATCTACCATTGTAATAGTATTTGAAATTAGGAAAATGACAAAAATTAAGGCCAATTTAGTTGATAGAGTTAACAGAGAAACGTGTTATCTCTTACCACAAACACCACACATGAGTGGACAATATCGAGGTATGTAGGGAGCGAATGGGCAGTAGTAACGCGCCGGCCATCCGGGGCTTCTTCCACAATAATCATGGGTGTCCACACACGGTTCTGCAGGAATATAAACACGAATAAGAAATATGAATTAACATTTCATGAAAAAGTCATTGCTAATTCTAAAACAAAATTCAGTCGAAGAAAGGAAGAAGTCCGTGTATAATAAATCAAGTATGAGTAACTGATTACTGACTGTTCGGAAATTTATCCTCATCGATGACGGAAATTATCCTGAATGATAGATCTGCGTTTCAGGTTATACGCGCCAGCAGACCTACCTTTGATGCGCACTTTTAGAGCTTTAATTCAGCATCGAACCCGCATCTCTCTGTTTTTAAGTCCACTTAGCCAAACCACCTCATACAAAAGTCAATGCTTTATCATAAGGCTCCGTTTATTTTTCTAGAATATTCTCCCTATTATTGCGAATTCGAAATGCGAATGATTCATTCGGGAGAGAAATGGAAGTCAAGCAGATACATGATTATGATGTATACTGCTTTGGTCTCGAAAACTAGAAAGAGATGGATTTAGTACCTGAATAGTGTACTATGTATATATTATTTTCGTAAATTTGAATCCTAAGTCTCGTTATTTCTTGTTGCATTTTTGTATCACCTTTTGATACTTACGAACATGGAATTTACTTTAAAACATCTTGACGTGACTATTGACATTTGGAAATTTCACTCCCATGTTTTGTACCCTTAATTGTGTCATGTACTTTCTTTGCTTCAACCAACGAGACATTATCGCTCTTAAGTAACATTAAACAAGACATAATTTCGAGGGTAGCATTTTCATTATCATGTTCAATCATAATTGCTTGAAACATTATCGGGAGTTAATATCACGTGGTTTCTGGCAGTCTGTTGCTCCCCGTCAAGGAGTGGAAATCGCAGCAATTAGAGGGATTTCTCTAAATACTTCGTAACCATGGCAACGCGGGATAGTTGCGTTGATAAGCAGAAGATTGTGTCTGCCCGCGGTTTCTTCTTTAATATCGTGTTACTGTCTGGGCCTGCGAATGAATTCAGAACTACGGAAATGTATATTCCAAAAAGTATTGTTTAGCTTAAACTAAAAGCAATGAAAAAAGAATATTGGAAAAGGCAAAGAGTATGGAAATGTGTTTGACAGTTTGATACGTTGGAATCACAATGAACATGACCACAAAAAGTCTCAACGTACGTTCGTAAATGCCTATTATTTTTATCAATTGCTTAGAAATAATATCTGACACGGTCTTGTGTTATGTGTTATGTGCGTTATGTGATAAGAATAAAATATATATAAAGATGAATTCTTCTCTATTTCGAAATGAAAATATTTAATGATAGTGAATATAATGTAGTATGAGCATCGAATGTTATTTTGATTTCCACAATTTCGTGATTTGTGTTCCGAATAAGTACACCTCTGCCATTGGCGTATAAAGTGAGCTCTCATAATTATCTTGTCTGAATATCAATTATCCAGTTTCTAAAAGAGTCGTTTCAGCGAGCAAGAAATTGAGAAGATTTTGTTGTGAGTGTTCTTGTTGTTGTGACTCGAAGTGTATATAATTAAACAAAAGCTTATCAAAGTAAGTTTACCACTGACGTATAATAGACAAGATATGGATAGTTAGAAAGAGACCATGAACATGCAATATGGAAATGGGGAGACTACAATCAATTTTACCCCTCCCATGTCTCATGCAGTTATATCCTTGCCTCTGAACTATTTGCGCATAATCTCCATGACTTTTTTTTTTTACAGGATGCCTTTAATTTCTAAATGTATATAGTTCTATGTATTTTGGAACTACGCAGCGCACCCAAAGTT